>CM068367.1:270477080-271077080 GCA_034769895.1 Magicicada septendecula
GAAATGAAAAATTACTTTTAAAAATACGATTTTAAAAATACTGACATGCAAACAGAAATGCAGTATCCCACAAATGTGATACTGTTATATCAATACACAGTTTGTTTTTGAAACAGGCACTTGTATTACAGGATGCACATAGTTTAGAATTTGATATTAAATTAGTGTGCCTTAAAATTTTATTGTATCCTGTTAAAGATGTTAGTGGTAATTCAAGATAATGTTGGAATACATGTGTGTTTTTGTCATTGTATATACGTGTCTCATTAAAAAGATAGTCTCTTCAAAACTCTGTATAACATTTGGTATAATTCGTAATTTGTACAGGAAATTTGATTTCACAGACTATATTTGGAGAATAAACCACTGATTAGGTAAAATTGTTTATTGTTCAGACACACTTGTTTGCATCCAACTATAGAAACAGCTTTTAGTAGAAGGTATTTTCATTTTGAACTTGTAAAAAAACTGTGGTGTGAATATAATATGTACAGATTGTCATTTATTTATGTGTGTAATAAAAATAAGGAAAAAGCATGTACAAGAGACTATTAAAATGGTAGAGATTTTAAGATCACATTGTTGTGTGTGTGAGTAATGTAGATTATTATTTTGTGTATTAACTAGTAGCAGTATTAACAATGGACTGTTTTCTTGATTAGGTGAAGCATCATAAATCAGTAGAATTTTTTTTTTATGAATGCTTAAAAACAACAATAGTTATAGTGATAATAACAGTAATAATACAAACAATTTTGTTGTTGTTTTATTATTACGTACAGAAATACATTTACTATGAAGAAATTTACGGTATCGTTAATGTAACGGTTTTAATAATACAAGCAGTCACTTGAATTTTAAGTGTTTTTTTAGTTCAAGTTACTTACAAAATCAGTAACATAATTGTATTACTGTTCTTGAACTTTGTAGGGGTGTCAAAAAACGCTACATTTTTTTAAAATAAATGTTGATAGTAGCAAAAGACAAGTGTTATTTAAAAATCAGATTAACAGTGGTGTGATGTAGCATAGTTTCCAAAATTGGAAATGCTGGTTCAGTGTAAAATAAAATGCCTAATATTAACTTAAATGTAGGTAGTCATGAATATTAATTTGGGTATACATGGATTAGTAAAAAAAATTATTTGTTATAGCCTGTGTAAAAAGTACGGTAACTTTTATTTTGCTTGTTAAATTAGAATCCAAGCTAGCTAATCACACATTAACAACACACATACGTTAAAATTTAAATATATTGTTTTAAAGATTACTCAGTTCATCGATTCTTCTTAGTGAATCAAGCATATATTTAATTATAAGCGATCTACATTACCAAACTGTTACATTCACTGTTAACATTCCACTACAGAAGAACAACCATCAGTCTATAAGCATATCAGTTATCGGTCTGTTGTGTTCAGAGAAAAAGTCTGCAGTTCACTCATAAGTTTGATTTTCTTTAGCCAGTATTCTCAAACATGAGCATATTGTCACTTGGAGAGTTCCTCAAGTAGGTTTTAATTCGTTTTATAATGTCAAGCTCATTTCATTACTAGCTGTTATGGCGTGGAATGTTACGAAATGTTAACAGTGAATGTAACAGTTTTGCAATGTAAATCATGTATAATTGAATATTACAGTAGTTTTTGTGGTAGTAAATGCTTTTTGTCATCAGAATGAAATTGCTTTAGTTAATTTTCAGTTGTTTGTGATTAACAAGAGAGTAGTGTTTTTCAGAAAAGCATCTTAAATTAGGGGTTTCTTTTTTACATTCAGTAAATTTTAGTTATTACATAAATAGAAGCTCAGAGCAGTATACAATACTGAGCAAATACAGCACAAAACTACAGACGATAAGAGAGCATGTAAATAACCCCAGGCTGTACTGAATTGTGAAGAGTGATAGTAGTGTATAAAAAGTGATTCAGGGCTGTCCCGACCATACCTCACATGCACAATACAAAGCAGTATACTGTAAAACACACACACAGAGGAAGGGGGAGGCAACAGCTAACACTATCTCAGCACAGCATACAAATAGTCTATATGCTTTTGGTATATATAATCAGGTGCCACTACCGTTGTCCACCTATTGTTTAAGATGTCTTACAGATTTTGTTCATTTATGCATCCTTAATAAAAATATACTGTTTCATGTAAATAATTTTTATAATAAAAAAATAAAAATTTATGAAAGAGAAATGTGAAAGTAGTTTTGCTTTAAATGGTAACATTGAGTATGTTTATGTATCTCATGCTGTGCGCCTGTACAATAGATTTATGAAATTTCAGTTTGAATGAAGAAATGGAAGACAGTATATCATATATTTTCCATTTTCTCTGATTATTATGGTTGTAACTGGAAATAAAAGGTCACACCGAACGATATTCTTCAGGAAAAGATCATTACTGAACCCATAAACTTTTACTGCATTTGAAAAATTTTACTCAAACAATAAGATGTGTGCATTTTTTTAGTTACTGTTTTTTATTATAAACATGTATAAAATGTTACTATATATTCCAGATTTGCTAATATATTATGTGCACATAACTGTACATAAAACTACAGAAAAAGCAAGACATGTTTTCTAATGAAACTCACTGTGATTATATTAAAAATTAATTGTAACAAAGATGGTAATGTGGTTTCATAATCATAATTTTATTTACGTAATTGGGTATCTTGTTGCTGTAATTTCAAGTCATTTTTGTTTTATTGACAATTCTGGTATTAAGTAAAAATAAAACTAGTCCAATACAGTTACACATTGCATGAGTGTTATAGTAAGTTGTAACTTTTGTATACCAGTATACCAACTTTTGTTAGCCAATAATTCAGATTAATTTTATGTAGAGAAAAAGTAGTAAGAAAGTGTGCAGTTGAAAATTCTTTTGGCAGAAGCACTAATTTGAAGGTACAGTAGGGACTAGTAAAGAGACATGAATATATAATAAAGACGATATTAGTTTGTGTGTGTGTTTTTCGAGCAGTGGCATGACAAACACAGCAGACTGTCTGGGCATTATTTCAGTGGCACCGTGCAGGCGTGAACAGATATGATTATGTAAATGTCATTTGTTTTCCAGTGTTTTCTTTGAACCTCTGTTTGTAAATGTTATACAACGGGACACTTTTGTTGATGAAAAAGTGACTGCATACATAATGTCATTGTTTTGAATATATATTAGATGTGTCTTGTTTGTTTTGTGTTTCTGTTCCTGTTTTGTAGCTTACATGGTTTCACTGAAGTAAAATTATTTTTGTACTTTTGACTTTAGTCATAGGGTCAGATTGTTTCAGCTGATAATAATTGTTGTAGATTGTTTATATATTTTAATTAGAAAATAAATACCATATATGGAATTCTGAATTTGTAAAATTAACTTTATAATTATTTTTGATTAGTCGTGTTTTTTCTTTTGATATGTATGCATACATCATTAATAAAAGAAGTTAAGCTGCTGTATACATGCTTGTGTAAATTATGCAGAGTGCTGCGTTCATCTTCAGCTACCTTATAACAGTGGGAAGTTGTGACACTTCTCAGAGAAACAATGGTTCTAAGAAATTCATAATGATTTCAGGAAGTGTAGTATGGTATTAAACAGTTACATTTGCACAGAAGCCAACGATGAATTTTAAAAACTGTTATGTGGGCAACCTGTCTACATAAGCTCAACAAGTCCTTTATCTCATCTAACAGTTAATTAAAAAAAAAAGAATGTTCATATTGATAACATTCAACTAATCATTTGAAAACATCTTATATTTACATTTTTTTAGTTAGCTTGATCAAATTCTCAGATATTTTGATTGACATTATTAATTATTAAAATAATAAAGAAGCCTCTGCTGAACAGTCCATAAAGGACCAAGGCATACCGCATGGATTATTTGTGCTTAGCCAGGAGGCGCTGCTGCTATATCAGTGTGGCTACTCAGTTTTGCCTCATGATGCTGAGTGCACGCCATACTGAGCCTCTATCGGGAATTGAACATGGAATCACATGTGCTAGCCTAGTGATAATTATATTGATTATATTAAATATAATTAATTAAACATATTAATTATATTAATTACAATTACATATAATTAATTACAATTATTATATCATATTACATTATAACTTTATAATTTAGTTCATTGTAGGCAAATAGTTATTTCATTATAATATTACTAACATTAAATTGCATCATATTATTTGTTATTATTAGCATCTCATTACTACTATTATTTTGTTATTATATATATTACTTTCACACGTGAGGGCCCGCGCGCGCGCGCGTACACACACACACACAGCATTAGAATTTTGATGCTTCTGTTATTGAAGGGTTCAAACATGAGTACCTTTCAGGTGTACTAGCGTTTTTTTTTTTTTTAATTTGCATCTTTTCAGAAACATTCCTATAAAATACTACCAATCAATTTGAAAACTGGAAATTTGAAGAATCCTAAACAATATGTCAACCTCTAGCTTGCTTCTGTCATCACACCATTTAATTTACAAAAGAATATTCTTTCCATGTTCTGATATTGTGAAATTGTTACTTATTGATATACGTTTCACTATTTTTTAAAAAATCTCTTCCATTTTACTTACTGATCAATGCCCTTTGAAAAGATGCTGAGTACACATTTGACAGAATATGTTCAGTCTTGAAAAAAAAAATAAGTGAAGAACCTCTGTTGTAAAGTTAGTCAGTTCATTTCTAAAGCTTTTAAAAAATTGGAAGGTTTTAGAAAACTTCCAAACTTAGCTTTCATCCACAAATTGCAGTAAAAAAAAACATCTCTGAAAAATTCATATAAATTGTAAATGCTGTACAGTAAACAAATTATAAATATTGTATAAATAATTGTTGGCATTGCATATCAAACTATGAAAAACGCAAAAAAAAGTTTCTGGGAAACTATAAAAGATTACCTTTCCATGGCATTATCTGAAAACGGTACACTACAGCTAAATATCTCCTTAAAAAAATAATAAAATAAATAATAAAAATAAAAATCAAACATATTTTTCTCGACTATTTATTCTTATAGTCTTGCCTTAATAAATTAAACTAAATAATTTAAACTGATAATACAGGCCTTCATACAGGCTGATAATACAAGCAGATAAAGAAAGCACACACACCTACAATAGAATTTAGATTTATATATACATTGTAGAAAAATAAGAATCCTTCTTGTTTGCCCAGTAAGATCCGAATTTTCTCTATACATTAATTAAATAGAACTGGAAGAATGAAGTAGGCAAAGTTCTTGTTTATTTGGTATATACCTGTATCATGTGTGTGAATTTGTGCGCACATGCCTTATCATCGCGTTGATAACACACATACATTTTGAGCAATTGTTACTATGAGCAAATGTCACTCCGAGAAAGTGTTCCAACCCCTCACAATGATGATAAAGTAAGGTAGACATAAGATTTATGTTATTTGACTATCTGTTTATAAATGACAGTTGGAATTGTAATATAGTGTGCTTTGTATTGATCGTTTATACACATTAAAATATAGGCCAACCCTGACAGAAGATTTCATTATGATATATTGTAATTGATTTTACTTGTGTTTTAAATTTAACATTAAAACAGTGTTAAAGATGAGTATCATATTGTTAATTTTTTTATTTATATGCAATGAATAGTGGCTTTACTATTCAGACTATAGTTTTTTATGTACAGACCACAATAAATACATTGTAATAACTTTTATCATTTTCATTACATAAAAAACTATAAAGTTTAATATATGTTAAGGTCAACAGTAAGGGCTCGACTGTTCTATGCAGCTGATTGCTAGGCTGTGTGAAGCTAGTTGCAGGGTAGTGAAAGCAGGCTGCAACTGCTCTCCAATCAATTGAAGAGTAAGCGTGTTGTCTGTACTACTATTGTAAAGTGGTAAAGTTTGTTTCATTGTCCAGGCTAACCTCAGAAACTACTGATCCAATTAAAAAAATTCTTTCACCACCATGTTCCTTGAAGTGTAAAGGATGGTTTTAGACATAAATTTGAACTGATAACTTTCACAATTTTCAAGAACCAAGCCTTAAAACAGTCCCAAGTCATGAAATTTATTTGTTAATTTGCACGTAGTGAAATTTTCGGCATGCAACAAATTTTTGTTCTGTATGAGATATCTATATTATGATGTCAGCGAGTGAAATTTAGAAAAAATTCCAAATTTTATATTGTTTTGTTATCAATAAAATTCTCCTTTTCGTTTTCAAGATATTGGCGCTTTTATAAAAAAAAAATTGGTTGGTTGGTCAGCAGTTGGCAGTAATAGTATTCAGACAGTGCCTTGAATATCTCAACTGGTTTTTGCTCTGAATTGGTAACCTGCACTTACCCTTCATCTCTTTTTCTCTATAAAACTTGCTGCACATTGACACATATGGTGGTATCGCTAGTCAGTTTATACTTCAGTGTAGAGTTGGCGATTAAGGACTTAATTTATTTTTTTCAGTAATCAGTACTTCAGGTAATAGTGTAGTATTACAGTACTGCAATAATGTTGTCAAGTTTGCGTAAACCCATATATTCGCCTTGTTAATAAAAAAAAAAAAAAAAAACGAGACGAAGGAGAATGTTACAAAAATTCAATTTTTATCCAATATTATCCACAAGAAAGAATAAAGGACTGTATTACATATTATTAGATGAACTTTGTGTAGACAAAAACAAGATTTTTAATTATTTCTGCATGTTCATATCTTCTTTTCATTAACTGATCAGTTATATAAGACAAGACTTAACTTGCATAGACACTAAATTGAAAAGAAGTATTCTATGTTTATTTTTCTTTCTAAACATTTTGTTAATTGTTTTGTAAAATCACCTTTCCTTGTACTGTTCACTATTTGTGTTCACTTCATCTTCTATGACAGTAAACACAAAAGAGCACAAATGACCAAACAATGTAAGCACGGAGTGTTCATAAGACTTAATAGTTTATGTCAACAAGACAGGTCTTCTGAGCTGTTCGCAGAATGTGCACGCATGCGTGCAGTAGTAAAAAGAAAATTATGAATAGATATAACAGCTAAAATTTCAATACAATTTTGTAGCTTAGTTCAGTTGTTAATTTGTTAAAACCATTTTTTGTGTTGTTTCTTTATGTTACTGCATTATAAGCATTATACTGTTAAATGTTCACTTGATAATTTGATAAAAACCATTTTGTTCTCTGTTTTAAAATGTTAATGTATGCGTATTATAACCATTACACTATATTTACTTATTAAATGTCTTAATTTGTCATAATATGAGCATTGTTTTCTTACAAAATAAACTAGAAACCAAAACAGTCTTTCCGAACCGTATATATGAAAACATTACATACTTAAAATATGCATTTAAGCAATACAGTTTTTTAAAGTTGGTAAACTTCTTCTATTTCTTCTTCTTCATACAATGGTATATGTAGTATACAATATACAATACTGTTATGTAGCTGAAGTATCAAAGATGTACTGCAGATACAGATAATGGGAAGTACTCAATATTTTTAGTTTTATGTTGTTCATTCTGAAAAGATATTAAAAAAGACACTTTGATGATCTTTAGAGAGATTTTGGATTGTTGATTAAAACAGTATTTTATAAAATATTGCTAAGTCCATTTCCACTTTTTGTCACAGTTTAGTTGTAAAAATTATTATTTTTTTGTGAGTTGAAAGGCTTATATGTGCTAAAGTATACAGCATATAAATCCATAATGCACTGTGTTTCTGCTCTTTGCTATTATTATTGCTTATTATTGGTTTGATTGAAAAATGTGTACATTTATAAATTTACTTACTTACATTTATCCTTGATTGTGTTAGATGTAAAAATTTAAAAATTAATTAATCAGCCTTGTGGTAAGTTATAGGTGATGAATTATAGAGTAGAAGAATAGTATTTATTATATCACAGTATTAAATATAATGTACAAAAATGAAATCAATAAAAAAATGTAAATCAAATATTGATTTAACACTTTTCAAACCTGAAAACATGTGAAATGAGAGTAGATACAAATTAACACAACATTTGGTTAGATTTGTATAATTACATACAGTGGATATGTAAAAATAATGAAAAAGATATTGTATCACTTGTAAATTATGTATGTGTAATGATATAAACGTCATGTATTTGATATAAACAAGTGTTTCATTGAAGGTACAAGCATAGTAACATAGAGTGTAGAATTTTAAAAAGACGCCTATCATTATATGGAGACAGCAGGTCATTATCCTATCATTAACATTAATTAGGCAAAGCAAGTGTCTTATTTCCTTTTTGTCTTCTCCAGTGGTGACAAATCCATTGTTTACATTTTTTTTAATACAAATTTTGTGATTCTTCCCCTTAAACTGATCTTGCATAAGCAATATAGTGGAGAACCCCCCCCCCCACACACACACATCTCCGCGCGCGCATGCGCGCAATTCTTACTTTCATATTAAATTGTAGCATTTCACAATTTCACAAGTTAAAATTATATTAGCAATTTTCTTAGTGTTGTCATTACATTGTAAGGTTAATGTTACCATTCACTGTGAGGCTTTTTCTAGCATGGTTGGTTAGTTTTATATACTTATACTTTGAATATTTTGAGATAATTCTTTTTTTTAAATATGTAAGCTATATTAAAATTATAGTGTCACACACACACACACACACACACACACACACACACACACACACACACACACACGCACGCACGCACGCACGCACGCACGCACGCACGCACGCACGCACGCACGCACCACTTTTAGTTTATTTTTCAATTTATAGTAGTTTAATGATAATAAAATAATATTATTGTAAGGTAAATAAAGCAAAAGTATGGTGATTTTGTCAAGTTGCCTAAACTTCCTTAACAAAACCATGTAATATGTCCATGTGTTTGTTTGTTTGAATGAGCGTGTATTAATGTGAATTGCATTTTAAACAAATATGGTGCCTGGACTGCAATAAGAAAACACAACAGTAACATTATTTGTAATACATATAAATATGTTTGTGACTAACACGTAAAACAAAGGGAGGGAAATTATTAATGCACATTTGCTTCAGTATTACATGTATAGTGTACCATTTAGAATATAGAATACAGTATTTAAAATGATAACGAACATAATTAATTGTCATTAAATAGTTTGCCCTTCTATTAACAGGTCATTATAAACGTAAGACAAAATGAATTTGTTTTGTTGTTCTCTATAATTCAGAATTTTTATGTATTTCTAGAATGGAACAGTGTAAATAACTTTGAGGGTATTGTGTACATTACATTTTTATGTATTGAAAATATAAATATTATATTACAAATATTTCATGTTTGTGATGTAGTGTTGATTTTTGTTAACACATATACCAGAATTTAACAGTCTACTTGTCAAATTTGTTTTTGTTTTTGATGTATGGATAATTTTTAGGCTCTTAAGGCCACACACACACGCACACGCGCACATACACACACACACACGTGCGCACGCGCGAGCGTAATAGTAGTTCAGTGACAAGTAGATAAACTCAGTGCCACCTTTAACAGCTGTGAAGACACCCATATAATTCCCTTAAATCCTAACAACTGCCTCCTTAACCTGGATAATTGTTCAGTTATGAGTGCGTGTTGAAAAGTTCAAATTAATGTTTGTCTATTCTCTGGTGCAGTTTATTGCTGATATTTGGGTAGATAGAAATTCAGCAACCACTATTTAAGAAAACGTTAAACAAAAAGGAGTTTTAAACAAAGTTATAATACTGTAATTGAAAATAAGAACTTCATTTCCTCTCTACATCTCTAACCACAAATTTTCTTCCTTTTCCTCTTTTTTTCTTATTGAGCAAGCGCAAATGTCCTATGCAACTGCACTTATTGGATTTTCCTAAGGTTGGCCCTGGTTCAGCTCCTGAGAATCTTATATAATCTTACTTCCTGTTAATTATCTGTCGTTGAAGTAAATAGTTGAATTTGAAGTGTTAATGTTCAGACAGACAATTTAGAAGAAAAACTAGTTACATGCACATATATTTGAAAATAAACATAGATATGTGCATGTGTACTGTTATGTACTGTAAACCCCCCAAAACACACACACACACACACACACACACACACACACACACACACACACACACACACACACACACACACACACACACACACACACACACACACACACACACACACACACACACACACACACACACACACACACACACACACACACACACACACACACACACACACACACACACACACACACACACACACACACACACACACACACACACACACACACACACACACCACACACACACACACACACACACACACACACACACACACACACACACACACACACACACACACACACACACTACAGATAAGAACTTATATATTTCTTTCCTCCCTCCTTCCCCTTTCTGTTCTGTTTCTGGCTATTTCTCTGAAGTACTGCTCATTTAAAACTAAATTGATCGTGTAAAATATAAAATATACAACATCGCAAGCAGGTTCATTAAATTGCTTTATGCATTTTTGTAAATGTGTATACGTGTGTAGTCATAATGACTGCAGAATAAGGACATGTTAGTGTTATTCCCTCAATAAAAGTAAAAAGAAGAAACGAAATGACGCCCCGATTACTACTCTTTTCTACTTACCTTTAAACAACCAGAAGATTCCCAAAGTTCCAGGGTCACCACCACATTTTTTGGAGGAAATGTGGAAACCATTTCACTTTCCCCATGAAAACAATTTAGACAAATAAACTAGACTCTCCCTCACAGAAAAAAAAATTCCAGGGCCGTCTAGGCGAACTTTCAGACAGAGAATAGGTTACGGGTAGAGTTGCGTAATAAACTAAACTAACACATTATAATAAAAAAACATTTGTATTTTCTTTGTAATGTTAAAAAAAAATTCCAAAAAATAATAAGACAAAAGAAAGTCTTGAAACGCAAATCAGTCCTTTTTTATTTTTAGCGCTTACTGTGCCCTTTGTTCTCGCACACTCTCTCTCTCTCTCTCTCTCTCTCTCTCTCTCTCTCTCTCTCTCTCTCTCTCTCTCTCTCTCTCTCTCTCTCTCTCTCTCTCTCTCTCTCATGCCATTTGTTGAGATCTCATTATTTTATTTCATAATTTTTAAAAAGTAATTTTACTTCAAAAAAGAATTTTTTACAATTTTGCTCAATTGGTTACATCCTTATTTTTTACTTATCTCTTTTGTCGGGGAGTCTCATGTTGATTACACCATCCGATGCAATTCGCTTTCCCGACAAAAAATCACAAAAACAATGTTCCAAAATTCCAAATTTACTTTAACATTTTCTTCACTGATGAATTTATATGTTCATATTATTTCACCAAAACTTTTAACAAAAACTCGGTAGGCCTACCAAAACTGTTCGGCCTACCGTGGTTGCCCACGCACACTGTAAAATATGTACGTATGGTTCGGTGGCTGGCTTGAGACTGCGTGCTTCGCTTTTGTTTCTACGCCACAACCCAGTTCAACTACACATTTGAAACCAGTTTTTTCCGGTTACCTCCACCCGTCTCTGCCGTGGATTGACGTCACTTGTTTTGCAGTTGATCATCACGGCGCCACGCTGTTGGCCGCTCCCAAACCATGATTTACTTTGTCGTTATAAACAAAATGCTTTTCGTGTGATTCACTGGCTAAAAATAGAATGCGTTACATAATGTACCGTTACAACTACTTCTTCAGAATCAGTCTAAGACTATTGATAATAGTGATTATTTATAAATTTATGTATAACTTCTTTCTGTTGTATAACTTAATTTATGTTTTTGTTAATTAGTTATTCTGCAAGTACTTGTTTATCCAACTCCATTTGTTATCTATATACATTTTTGACTGGATTTGTAAATATGTAGGAAATATTAATTTAATATACCAAAAGAAACTTAGATATTAATTTGTAGGCAGCATTTGTTTTTAATGCCCTACATGTATTTCATCTCTTCACACAGTTTCGTACATTCATCATTTATTCTTTAGTTTATTGAATTTGAGAGAACATTTGTACAGACACCTTACCGAACTGTTTACACATTAGTAAGCACATGTGATGTGTACCGTACTTAAAGTACAGGGTTTTTTCAAGCTTGCATTTCTTATTACTCTTTATGAGTCATTATGATGATATTTTTATGGTATAGCTTTGTTACATTTGTGTTGACTTCACACAAAAAGTAGTTGTATCACATAGTCATCACATGTGTATTAATACTAATTAATTTTTTAGTACTTATAAAATTTCTTTCATGGATACTGTACATAAGTTCAAGAATGTATATATACTTTTTTTTTGTAAGCTTACAAAATTATAGATTTATATTATATACAAATTTAATTTATTTAAATGGATTGATTAAAAAAATGTTGATCTTCTGGATTAATCATTGGTTATTAATGTTTGATTAAGACACTCACTGCTGATGTCACGGGTGCATGACGTAGCGCACACTCTTTGTGGTGCTTATGTCATGGATCCGTAACATCGCTCGACTCAGTTGTAATGTGTTAATGCAGAGTGAGCATGCAGGGTTAGTTTGTGTTTTTTTTGTAGCATGTAGTGAAACCATTACAAAATTTTTATTCTTAGTTTTGTATTTCCTCACATGTTGAAAAAAAGGCACATGTACAGAAAAAAGGCACCTAAATGTCTTAACATATAAAACTGATAGTGAATGTGTTAATCCTGTCATTTACAAACAATTTTAGATATGTTTCATGTTTCAGTGTTTAGTCACTATTTGTTATAATTGTAAATTCTGAGCTTTCAGTAACAATAGAAAGGAATCATGTCTGAGAAAACCTTACACAATCATTTAAAGATACAGAAATCATCTGATATTAACAGGGTTCATGTTTTACTTGTAGTGCTATATTTATGTTTTGTGATTACCAACTGGTGCTTTAATAGAGGACAAGTGAAAAAACCAGAAATAAAACATTTTTTACTTGTTAAAGGGTAGCTGTTCATAAAAATGAATACCTATTTTAGAGTTATTTTGTGTTTTTGAATATGTATTGAGCTGTTCTGTAATACAAAAAACAAAATCATTCTAGGTCCTGTTGATATTGATTGATTATTTATGTGTATATTATTACTGTATGCTCGCACAATATGTACATCGTACATTGTACAATATGCTCACACAATGACACATGTTAGTGTGTTATTGTATATTTAAAATGATGTAATTGTGACTATTTAGTACATCCATTGAAAGTGGTTTTACAAAATTTATTATAGTGTACAATAAATTTTGGTTTATATTTTTTTTAGATTTGGTTAAAAACCAATCCACAATCAAGTGCCACAGGTTGTTGAAACCAAGATAACTACATACATATAATGTATGAATTACTTTTCTGGACATTCAGTGAAGGTTCAGTATCAACCACTTTGTCAGAATATGACTTTATTTTTTGATTCGATTGTTTATTGTTTGATGTATTTAAGATTTATTTTATATTGTGAAGAAGATTATTATTTGTTATTAATGGTCATCTCATATTATGTAATTTAACTTTTATGAATAATAAAGATGAATCAGTTTAAAATGTACTTTCTTACTATTATCCTGCTGTGGTAATGATAACGTACATAATCATTTTCTGTACCACAATGTAAACTTAATAGTTTGTGAACTGTTCAAGTTATTATTATTGTTTGGCTTATATATTTTTTAACTGATATTCAGTGAGCCAGCACATGATCATCTCACTTTTGGTCACATTGTGTGTTTTTTATAACTCACACTGGGTTGTATATAGTTTTACATAATTCTCAGATTCCTGGTAGTTGTTATACGAGGTGTGATAAAAAAGTATCAGGATTGATACTGGCAATGCCAAGTCAGCTGACTTGGCTCCAAAAATGTGACACATACGTCTGCTTTACAGTATACTAATTACTCGGTATAAATTTTATAGTAACAGCTGATCTGGTTTGTTTACCAACGCCCATTGTTGTGTTAATCTCATTTGGCGCATTTACCATGTCAGAAAAAATTGATCAGAGAATTTGTATCAGATTTTGTCAAAAAGTTGGTGAAACATGTAAAGTGCAATAGAACATTGCAGTAAGGGAAATGTAGCTAGGACTACATGCTGTTATAACAGGTCATGACGTTATAGACAAGATAAAATTTGATTTTTGTTTGAGTATGTAAATTAGATGTAAGTATTGAAATAAGAATTGGGTAAAAGACTATTATGTAGTAAAATGCCCATAAATGTATTTGTGATCATGTCATGTGCAAGGTAAAGGTGCGAGTGCGCGTGTTATTCGAATTTTTATGAATAGCTCTAGTATAAATGAATGTACCGAACTGAGATTTGGGCAGCGCAAGGATCTTAAATAGCGCTATATTTTCTGGGTGTCAGAGTCTTGCTACGTAGTATGTTAATAGGGATTTTGTTAGTAAAAAGCAGTTTCTATAAAGTCCTTATCTTTTAGAAGTCAGAAAATTCATAGATAAAATCTATACCTGCTTCTGCAGAAATCTGCAAATCGTTTCAAGAAATCGTCTTATCAGTTTCAGCCATCAGTCGCGTGATAGCTGTTTTGACCAATCAGCGGCCCCAATTTCCATTAAGATTGGGTCTCCGCCGACGAATGTCTAGTTAGTTCCATCCTGCAGCTCGAATATTACGGACGTGCTCTCTGTGCGAGTTTTTTGAACAGAAACGTGCTTTTGTACGAGTGATCAGGGTCAATTTAGCAACAAGTTACCCGTTGCTGATACCTTGGCTGGGTACAAACTCAATATTAAAACATATAAGCTATTTAATATTTGTAAACAGTGCTAGTCTCGCGTGAGTGAAGATTTCCGCATAGGGAAGGTTTATCCATCTAGGATACTCCTATGTTATCGCGAGGACACCTCAAGACGTGGGAAGGTGCACGCTTAAAGCACAAAAATAAGTAAGATTAAATTACGACCCAATTTCTGTGCCCTGAGATAAGAGTAGACTGATTACCGGTGTTTCGGCGTGCGTGCGCACAAGAGGGGTGCCAGTGAAGTGGGAGTGTGCAGAAAGGAGGAGACGAGAGAGGAGCAGATTGCGGTGAATCACAGGACTGGCAGTGAGACGATTCAACCCACGAAAACAACATTCAAGTAACAAATGACATTGTTTTAAAAATCAGATCATCCTGATTTCAGAGACAATTTTGAAATAAAATAAATATTTTGTGAACTACCAGCCATATAAAAATTTTGTCTTAAAATATACAACCTTGCTCCAGATAACTGACTATATTTTTCCATTATTACTATGCCTATCATATGTTTTGTCGCAAAAGATACATTTGAAAAGTTACAAAAAGTATATGGGTATGATTGTATGAGTTGTACACAGGTTTGTGAGTGGTTTAACAGTTTTAAAGATGGGTGTGAAAGTGTTAAGAGTGACGAGTGTTCAGGAAGGCCTTTAACCAGGAAGACTGACCATAATGTTGAGCTTGTGTGTGCTGCTGTGTGAGAAAACTGCCGGATCACCATTTGTGAGCTAGCAAATGATTTAAATATTAGTTTTGGATCAGTTCAGTCCATTTTTACTGATGAGTTGGGAACGAGACGTGTTTCTGCAAAGTTTGTACCAAAAGTGCTCACAGCTGACCAAAAGGATGCCCGGGTGTCGGTCGCTCAAGACCTGTTTGAATGTGCTAAAAACAATTAGAACTTCATTAAATTGATCGTAATGGGTGATGAATCATGGGTTTATGGATACGATCCAGAAACTAAAGACCCAGTCTTCAGTGTGGAAGATGCCAAATTCTCCAAGACCAAAACCATGTCAAGACCATGCTCACAGTTTTCTTTGATCACAAGGGGATTGTTCATCATGAAGTTGCTCCACTAGGCCAAACAGTAAACCAGGACTACTATATTTCTGTTTTGGGGGGATTGAGGGATGCAGTTCGAAGAAAAAGGTTACAGTTGCATCAGAGCAGTGAATGGTGGCTGCAACATGACAATGCACCCGCCCACACGTCACATGCTGTTCAGCATTTTTTTGCCAAACAATATTCCACAGCTTCAGCATCCTCCATATTCGCCAGATATGGCTCCCTGTGACTTTTTTTCTCTTTCCGAAGATAAAATATCAATTGAAAGGGAGATCATTTCAAGACATAGAAGAGATATAAGAAAATGTGAAGAGAGAACTTAAGGGTCTTACAGAAGATGACTTTAAGACATGCTTCGAACAGTTGGGAAAGTGCTGGAAGAAGTGTGTGGCTGCGGAAGGGGACTATCTTGAACGAGACAAGTTTACAAATCTGTAATTCTTGTATATTTATATAAATAAAATCAATCTTGATACTTTTTGATTACACCTCGTACATGATTTATTATTCAACTCTGCAGCATCTTGTATTGGTTTTTACTTTTTTAATATAATTTTAGTTGTTTCCTCACTATTCAGATGAAACAAATAATCATATTCATAATACAGATGGTAACCAGGCTAAGGACAATGTGGCTTATGGTGTTCTGTGCTTCTAATAGGCCCTCAAGGCCAACGACTGCTCAAGGAAAATCGGCGCCCTAGGCGAAAACCGAGAAAGGCGCCTTAAAAACTTTTTCACATTATTTATCTTTAATCTGTATGATATCTCTGCACGTTGGAAATATTTTACTGAGTAAGGTTTTAAATTAATACAAGATTCGAAATTCATTTTAAAAATGCTTTATTTAACAAAATTCAAATATTACTAACTATTCTAACTAGAAAAATACTGATTTTTTACATAAAATACTGAACAATATAGTAAAATGTAGAACTTATGTTAAATAATTAATTTAGTTAATTTAAACTAAAATTTAACTTTTCGAGCTTTTATTTGTGCGAAAGTAGAAATCAAATCTTTCAATGGTAACGTACTAACTAATTGCTGCTCAATGGACAGCATTGCTAAGCCTGACAATCTCTCGTGTGTCATCTTGTTTCTGATATAAGTTTTTATTAATTTTAGCTTCGAAAAGCTACGTTCCCCAGAAGCTGCATTTACTGGGAGCGGCTGTAATATTCTAAGAGCGATAAACAGATTCGGATAATTATTTTGTAAGCCTTTTCCACAAATATATTCCATTAATTTCAATGGTGGTAAATTCGGTGATACAATCTGAGAAATTATTTTTAACTCTGAGCACAATTCATAAGCGTCGATATCTTTCGAATCATCTGGCCCTGTTAAGATTCTTTGTAAATTTAAGCATACATTTAGAATCTCTTGAGTTGAACTTCGATTAAGAATCCAAATGTAGCACTAATTTTGCCCAGCTGAGTAAATCGCTCTGCAACAGAGTTAATCGCTGTGTCCAGTACCTCAAAATAAAAATTAATTTTGAATTTTTCTTTCGGATCAGAAACTAGCTCATCTATTCCTTCTTAATTGAACTGCCTGCGCGTTCTTCTTACCCTTTCAGTCTCAAAAATAGGCTCCACATGTAACGTTTCAGCAAGCTCGTTGTCATCAACTAGTACCCTTTCAAACTCGATATCACTTCTGCATTCTACTAAAAATTGTTTAGTTCTCTCTAAATTTTTTACAACTTCATGAATACTGAAGTTAATAGTTTGTAAAAGTTTGCTAGTAGTATTAATTTCGAAAAGCATTTTATGCCATACTACTAAAGCAACTAAGAATTTATATTTACAAATACTAGTGGCAATAATTTGGGCTTTGACGCGAGTGAAATTACCCGATATTTCCAGTGAGTGAAATATCTTCTGATATTTCTATTAGAGCATCGTATATCTCTTCTATTTGGAATCTAAGTGGCATAATTGCATCTATTCGGCTTGACCATCTTGTCGCACTTAGAGGTTTTACTGTTAAGCTAGATATATGCTTCTTTAGGAAACTCCATCGACGAGGAGATGCAGAGAAAAATACATAAATATTTTGGACAAGATCGAAAAAAATCGTAGCTTCAGTGCAAGACATAACAGCATCATTCACAATTAAATTTAAGGAATGAGCACCACATGGCACAAAGAAAGCTCTCGAATTAATATCTAATATTCTTTTTTGCACACCTGTATTCTTCCCTGCCATGTTACTCCCATTATCGTATCCTTGTCCTCGTAAATTTTGTATAGGTAATTCCAAATTTTCCATAAATTTTAAGACAACTCGCTCATATTTGCACCAGTTGTTTCTTCGAGTGGAATAAAGCCAAGAAAATGTTCTCTTACTGAAACAAGTGGTTCTTCGCTTGATGTTGAAGCTGAATCTTCGTTTAAATCAAGAGAAGCAACATGAACAAATCGAATAATGAACGTCATTTGCTCGACGTGAGTAATGTCTGGAGTACAATCTAGAATTATTGAAAAATATTTAGCTTTTTGAACATATTCTATAATCTTTTGTTTAGCTGCATTTGACAATATTTGAATTAATTCATTTTGGATATTTTTTCCTAAATAATGCACATGAATTTCATAATTCTTTATTCTTCGGATGTGTTCTTGCATAATTGGATCAAATAAAGAAAGTAACTCGACGAATTTAAGAAAATTACCATTACCAATTGTATGTAATTTTTCATTACTTCCTTGAAATGCAAGATTTTGAGAACCAAGAACCTTAACCAAAGCTATTAATCTTTCTAGAATTTGTAGCCAATATTTCTCCTCTTCTTTGATTTGCTGTGCTAATTTGGAATTCAATAATCGTCCTTTTTTCAATCTTTCTTCGTACTCTTTCCACTGGTTGTAGTTTAACTTATGTTGCGGACTGTTTTGATGCTCTCCTAAAATTTTTGTCATATTGTGCCAATCTTTCGAACCATTATTTGCCAGAGCTGGTAATCTATTTTGGGTGGAAAATAACAAACAGCAAAAACAATAAACTTTATCAGACGATGTAGAATATTGTAGCCAGTCACGATGAATGCGTTCTCCATTTATTAGTTTTGATAATAATGTACAATTGAAAATGACCTCTTTTCTTTATCTGTTGGAAATTCATAAGTTTTAACTTGTATGGGGCCATGCTCTATTAAAATTGGTTTTAATTGATTAAAATTTAAGTTCAAATTAATCCAAGTAAATGGATCCGAAAAATTAATATTTAAATTGTCAGTGCTATTTTTCAGTGTTAAATCATTGTCAGTATTATTGGGAGCTTTGGGTTCATTTCCATTAATTAATTCAATTGAAATGGTGGATTTTACTGAATTTTTAGTTGTATTGTCAGTAGGGACAGTAGGAATGTCTTCATTAGGTTTATCAATCGCAGAATTGGCAGAATTGACAGAATCTTGTGTGAAACTTTTGGAAGAATCAGCTTGTAGTAGTACTTGTATCAGGTTCTTTTTCAGTCTCTTCATTATTACGAACAGATGTAAGCTCAGGCCGAAAAAATTTGGCGAAAGCAGCTCCTAATCGTTTATCTTCTTCTATCCTTTCAACTTTTCTTTTTTTATAAGCTGCTCCAGATAATTTTTTTGACATTGTCTGCATATGGAATTAATAACAATTTTATCAAATTATATTAAATGTGACAAAAGTACATTTTAAAAAATAAATACGAACGAAAAAGATGAAATTAATTAAATATTTTATTCAATTTAAGGTGGAACCTCCACGACGGGTCGTATCAAGTAAAGGTCCCTGATTATGTCGTTAGAAGACATAAAACGTAGAAAGAGATTCAAAATGTAAATAAATTCTATTTCCTAAAAAAATCACATGACATGAAATCAAGTGATAGTATTATTTTTCAAGACTCCATGATGCTTATTAAGGATTTTCTCATCAGTTTTTATGATTACCTATATATTTTTTCCATCATTTGATTCCTCATAACGAAATCTATATCTCCCTAGTTTTCGGTAAGGGTTAAGTTAATTATCGAAACTATCGACTACTCTTATAAGAAAGTATGATATTTTGATCAATTTTTCAGAGTTTTGAAAATCTGTTTTCTTTTGATTTTTAATGTTTACCTCATCATTTTTTGAGATTAATTGAAAGCTGGTAACTTAAACTACACGATTCATAATTTATTTTCAGTGCTCAAATTTTTTGATTTTTATAAAAATTCGGAGGTTCCACCTTAAGAAATAATTGTTTGAACGCCTTTAAACATCTGGTATATTTTACTAGCTATTTGAAAAAAAACTGATCGGTTTTTTATGAATCAAAAGGAGGTAATTAAAAAAATGGCAAACTGCTAGCGATATTTCACCCATGCTAAAAGCAAGACATTTGCCATTACATCCTGAGAAAAAAACATAATTTTGCTTGGGATAATACACTTTTTTGTTGTGAAAAACACTTTCCTTGTTTGCAAAATATTACTTCAAGTGCACACATATCTAAGTTATTTATTATTATTTATCACAGCATACTTATTACTTGCATTTATTTGATTAGTAGAAAATTAAAAAAAATGGTACTTACTGTTTTGTTTATATCTTCTATTAGTGTGTATTGAACATTTATAACTACAAGTGACACTATTCAGTTCATCAACGTAATATGTAATTTTCAAACACTTATAGTAGAAGCACTTTTTATTTAAGAGCTTGTAACCGTAAGTTTGAAATAATATAAATCAATACAATTTGGTTAGTTTTCTTAATGTTCTGTCGATGATCAATAACATATTACCATTACGTAAATTAGGTATCACGATTACAGATGTTTGCATGAGTTGCCATTCTATTTCGTCGGCGTTTAAACGAGTCGGTTAGCCATCACATGTCGATAAGGCAGAGTATCATTTATTAAAGTACTACTTTTAGCGTGCAATACAAAATAAAATGATGTATTAGTTTCTTTTTGGCATAATTCTTCTAAATATTTGTAAATTTTTCCCAACTAAATGTATTGTCATAATACAACTAAGAAAGTATAAATATGATATAAATTATCTATGTACTTTCAAATAAGTTATCGTCAACACTTGAAGTCAGAAAAATAATTTTAAACAAAAATTTTCTTCGCCGAGTCTTGGTGCCATTTGACATTCCCAAAGTTAATTTTTAAAAAATATTTCCAAAAAATTTTTTTTCTCCTTTGCAATTTGGCACCCCTCGACTTGTGGCGCCCTAGGCGGCCGCCTAGGTCGCCTCTATGTTAGAGCGGTCCCTGCTCAAGGTGCCTGATAAGAATATTTTGTAATTAAGTTCACAACTCGGGGACAGAATTTTTCTACACAAGGGAACCACATGGCATAAGTGGTTTGTCGGTACAACATATTTGTAGTAGTGGTTAGTCTCAAAACAGTTTGTCATATCATATATTAATTACGTTACACATTATGTAATACTAATTACATTACAGTAACTTAGTATGTTTTAAATTCAGTTCTACTGTTAAAATTTATTTAAATTAATTTTAATCATTTTCTTTTGTCCACTATTTTATTTTTAAATAAATTGAACATGTCTTGTTCTGAACTGGCATCTACAGATTGATGAAAACAATGACTTAATGGGACGATTCCAATCTTGCGCCTCTTCGTATTTACGTTTCCTCACTCACTTGTAACTATTTAAAAGTCAAATTACGATTTGAAAACTCCGCACAATTTAAATAAAAATCGTACTGTTTCTATGCTTTAAATCATTGCCGGCAAAAAAACAGCTGACTGCGTGACCTCGCTATACTGCCGTCTCAGCGCTAGTTACAAACTCGATGTAGGCTTGCGTCAGTAATTTGTTTGGGATTTTGTCAAAGTCTGTTTATGTCGCTAATACCAGCAAAATTTGATTTTTCTCTATTAAAATCGGTCCTTTTCAGGGCCGCTGGATATTTGGCTGTGTACTTTCTATTAGAATTGGCGTGCTGTTGCTCTATTCAACATGCACGTTAGCGATTTAGCGATATACTCCTTTTTAGGTTAAGTAAGTCTTTCGCCTAGTACGGGGAAAAGCCGTTTTTGAGTTTTCGGGTCGGATTCCTCTTCTTCGAGTTCGCCTTGGATTAGATGTTCGGATTCGTATGTGAAGTGTCTCTTGTGGATTCAAAGCATAAAGTCCTCTTGTGTCGATTTTGGTCTCGCTTATATACTCTTTGTAAGGTGCATTGTTTTAATTTTTATTCATGACTTCCGGTATTTTTGAGTAACATTTTCTTCTGGAACGTTCGAGAATATGCAAATAGAATATCATGGAACAAATTCGACTTCCGTAGAAGCTTTAGAACAAAAACTTCTTGTTCTTCATACTAAAGGATATTACTGAAATTATTTTGGTATTTGTCAAACAATTTTACAGAACTACTTATAATCTGCATGTCATTATTATTTTTAGATTCCCTGCTTTCAACTGATTAAAATGATACTATTCATGATTGGTTTTAAATAAATTAAATTAATAAATTAACATAAAATACATATCCTTACCTTGTAGTATTTATACAAAATTCTAGTTTTCTTATTAATAAAATGTTATTAAGTTCCTCTGCTCTTACTATAACATTAACACATAATATAATTAGCTTTACATAACAAAACAAACAAATATTAAAGCACATAACATATAAATAATTTCAT
Organism: Magicicada septendecula; assembly: GCA_034769895.1. Lineage (NCBI taxonomy): Eukaryota > Metazoa > Arthropoda > Insecta > Hemiptera > Cicadidae > Magicicada > Magicicada septendecula. The sequence goes on from CM068367.1 coordinate 270,499,648, forward strand.
TTTTCTGTAGGCATAACATATGGCCTAGTTTTTTGTCACTGTTATTTATAGTAATTTGTCTTTTCTGGTATTATTTCTAGGATTTTTTGGGTATTCACTTAGAGTTTGTTATATTGTTTATCTTTGGGAATACCTGGTTTTTCCTAATACATTTTAATTTTATTGTAATCTCAATTAGCACTCACTGTCTTTGTACAGATGAGCTATTTCATGTGTGTAACAAATTTCACTTTTATATTTAAAAATTCTCTATGAATTAAGCTTGTCTTCAATTGAGCAAGTATTTTTCCATTGTACATTATAGAATTGTATCTTTTTTCTTTATTCCTTCTAATATTAAACAATTAATCTGTCAAATATGACTAATTTTGTGACTGTTTTTACTTCCATGGTCCTTAAGGAAATGGAAGTATGGTGATGGCAAAAAAAATCGTGTTCGAGATTATTGCAGATTCTGATTGTACTACACTCAAAACATGAAAAAAAGTCGTTTTTCGAAAAGTGTCTGTGTGTGTGTCTGTGTGTCTGTGTCTCTAGATTTTTTTCTATGGCAAACGATAACAGCCGCAAATTCAAACAGAACCAAATAATTTTTTGCATGCAGCCCTGATTTGTAGAGTACTCGTGACCTATTGTTTTTGGTGAAGATCGGTTGAGGGAAAGGGGTAGTTTACCTGCAAAGGTTTTTTTTTATCAAGGGTAATTTTGTTTGTTTGGCAAACGATAACAGCCGCAAATTCAAACAGAATCAAATAGTGTTTCGCATACAGCCCTGAATAGTAGAGTTCTCAAGACCTTTTGTTTTTGGTGAAGATCGGTTAAGGGAAAGGGGTAGTTTACCTGCAACGTTTTATGTATTAAAAGGGTATTTTCTATGGCAAACGATAAGAGCCGCAAATTCAAACAGAATCAAATACGTTTTTGCATACAGCCCTGATTTCTTGAGTACTAAAGACCTATTGTTTTTGGTGAAGATCGTTTAAGGGAAAGGGGTAGTTTACCTGCCACGTTTTTTGTTTTATCAAGGGTATTTTGTATGGCAAACGATAACAGCCGCAAATTCAAACAAAATCATATAATATTTTGCATACAGCCCTGAACTGTAGAGGTCTCGAGACCTATCGTTTTTGGTAAAGATCGGTTAAGGGAAAGGGGTAGTTTACCTGCAACGGTTTTTTATCAAGGGTAATTTTTACTTCCATATTCCTTAAGGAATGGAAGTATGGTGATGGCAAAAAAAATCGTGTTCCAGATTATTGCAGATTCTGATTCTACTACACTCAAAACATGAAAAAAGTCGTTTTCCGAAAAGTGTCTGTGTATGTGTCTGTGTGTCTGTCTGTCTGTCTGTCTGTCTGTCTGTCTGTCTGTGTGTCTGTAGATTTTTTTTCTATGGCAAACGATAACTGCCGCAAATTCAAACAGAATCAAATAAGTTTTTGCATACAGCCCTGATTTGCAGAGTACTCGCGACCTATTGTTTTTGGTGAAGATCGGTTGAGGGAAAGGGGTAGTTTACCTGCAACGGTTTTTTTTAGCAAGGGTAATTTTGTTTGTTTGGCAAACGATAACAGCCGCAAATTCAAACAGAATCAAATAATGTTTCGCATACAGCCCTGAATTGTAGAGTTCTCAAGATCTGTTGATTTTGGTGAAGATCGGTTAAGGGAAAGGGGTAGTTTACCTGTAACGTTTTATGTTTTAACAAGGGTATTTCCTATGGCAAACGATAACAGCCGCAAATTCAAACAGAATCAAAAGATTATTTGCATACGTCCCTAAATTGTAGAGTTCTCAAGACCTATTGTTTTTGGTGAAGATCGGTTGAGGGAAAGGGGTAGTTTACCTGCAACGTTTTTTTAACAAGGGTATTTTCTATGGCAAACGATAACAGCCGCAAATTCAAACAGAATCAAATAATGTTTTGCATACAGCCCTGATTTGTAGAGTACTCAAGACCTATTGTTTTTGGTGAAGATCGGTTAAGGGGAAGGGGTAGTTTACCTGCAACGTTTTTTTATCAAGCGTATTTTCTATGGCAAACGATAACAGCCGCAAATTCAAACAGAATCAAATAATTTTTTGCATACGTCCCTGAATTGTAGAGGTCTCAATGACTTTCGATTTTGGTGAAGATCGGTTAAGGGGAAGGGGTAGTTTACCTGCAACCTTTTACGTTTTAACAAGAGTAAAGTACTTGAAAATTTATTTAAACTTTTTGAAACAATGGTAATTGTTAAAAATAAAATAATTTTGTTGCCAGGCAATAAAATTATAATTTTTTCATTTTAATGTAATATAATATTTTTCATTTAATACAGCAATAAAAAGGCAGGTAAGACACAGCCTGGCTGTTTGGCTGAAAATGATTTTAAATATAAATCTTAGAATATGGAAGTCATGTATGGTTCTCCATACCGATATTTTTCTATGGTAAACGATAACAACCGCAAATTCAAACAATCAAATGATGTTTTGCATACAGCCCTGTATTGTAGAGTTCTCAATACCTATTGGTGTTGGTGAAGATCGGTTAAGGGAAAGGGGTAGTTTACCTGCAACGTTTTATGTTTTAAAAGGGTATTTTCTATGGCAAACGATAAGAGCCGCAAATTCAAACAGAATCAAATACGTTTTTGCATACAGCCCTGTTTTGTTGAGTACTAAAGACCTATTGTTTTTGGTGAAGATCGGTTAAGGGAAAGGGGTAGTTTACCAGACACGTTTTTTGTTTTATCAAGGGTATTTTATATGGCAAACGATAACACCCGCAAATTTACGAGCAACATTTTATGTTTTATCAAGGGTAATTTTTTTTTGACGAACGATAACTGCCGTACATTAAAACAGAATCAACTACTCTTCTGCATACCTTTTTGAATTATACAGAACTCAAGGTCTGTTGATTTTGTTGAAGATCGGTTAAGGGAAAGGGGTAGTTTACCTGCAACGTTTTATGTTTTAACAAGGGTATTTTTTCTATGACGAACGATAACTGCCGTAAATTAAAAGAGAATCAACTAATGTTTTGCATACAGTCCTGAATTGTAGAGTTCTCAAGACTTATTGTTTTTGGTGAAGATCGGTTAATGGAATAGGGTAGTTTACCAGCAACGTTTTATGTTTTATCAAGGGTGTTTTCTATGGCAAACGATAACAGCTGCAAATTCAAACAGAATCAAATAATTGTTTGCACACAGGCCTGAATTGTAGAGTACCCAAGACCTGACGTTTTTGGTGAAGATCGGTTAAGGGAAAGGGGTAGTTTACCTTCAACGGTTTTTTATCAAGGGTAATTTTTTTCTATAGTAAACGGTAACAGCCGCAAATTCAAACAGAATCAAATGCTGTTTTGCATACAGCCCTGTATTGTAGAGTTCTCAATACCTATTGGTGTTGGTGAAGATCGGTTAAAGGAATAGGGTAGTTTACCAGCAACATTTTATGTTTTAACAAGGGTAATTTTTTATATGACGAACGATAACTGCCGTAAATTCAAACAGAATCGGCTTGGTTTTTGCATACCTTTTTGAACTAAAGAGAACTCAAGGTCTGTTGATTTTGTTGAAGATCGGTTAAGGGAAGGGGTAGTTTATCAGCAACTTTTTATGTTTTAAAAAGGGTAATTTTTTATATGACGAACGATAACTGCCGAACATTCAATGAGAATCAAATAAGTTTTTGCACCTTTTCCTGAGTTGCAGAGAGCTCAAGGTCTATTGATTTTGGTGAAGATCGGTTAAGGGGAAGGGGTAGTTTACCTGCAACATTTTATGTTGTAACAAGAGAAATGTTTCCATGGCGAACGATAACTGCCGCACATTCAAACAGAATCAAATATTTTTTTGCACGCTTCCCTGAATTGTAGAGGACGGAAGGTCTGTTGATTTTGGAGAAGATCGGTTAAGAGAAAGGGGTAGTTTACCTGAAACGTTTTATGATTTAACAAGAGTAAAGTACTTAATTTTTATAAATAAAGTATCCTGATAAGAAGCTCATAGTAATCCACTGTAGAAACGCAGATGAAATATCTATAAATGAAGAAGTTAGGTGAACGGGGTGGGGCTAATTTTCTATTATTAAAAATTATAGTTGAAGGTGGAGGGGAGAATTTTTTTATATGTGTACTACGTTATCGGCAACAAAGAAGTAGTTTTTTGTTAAAATTGCTTCCAGGGCTCTTTAGCCGTAGTCCAATGTTTTCTACAAAACCAGACTTTTCGGCAGTGGCATCGACTGCCATCATCGGTAAAAATCGAGTGCGAAAACGTGAGGTGGTATACGTTAGTGACCACAGTACTGTGGTTAATGTTGAAGCAATAAGTAGAAGGAAGTATTTTCTGTGGAAATATTTCATTTCGAATATGATTTTAAATATAAATCTTAGAACATGGAAGTCATGTATGGTTCTCCATACCGATATTTTGATCTCAGCCTAGTATTGTCTATGTAACTAGTTTCATAACTTGACTGTTAAAGTGTTTTAGGTGGTCATATTTATAGGTATAGTTACTTTATATTGTGGTTCAACTTTAAAATACAAGTTTGTTGCATTTTGATAACTTTATAAGTCATAAATTTTACAATTTTACATGTTCACTACATGTTTTCAGTTTAACACTGTTTTTGATTATTTTCATTGACTTAATCAATTTACAGCTTTCTCTATTTGAAGTATTTTGTTTGTCTTTGTCTAATTGACATTTACATCTAGTTTTTTTCTTAATTTCATAATAATTAATTTTCACACACATCTGAGTGATTGGTCTCAACTCTAAAACTTTGATTTTCTGTTATAAAATTACATATTTTTTATTTTAATTTACATCCTATTTAATGATGTGTTTAAATCATTTGATACATCTATTTTATATATATTATAAAGTATTGGAATAGATCTTGTCTATTATTTCACAATAAATTGGTTTTTATGCTCTATTCAGAGTTACATTTCTAACATTTCATGACCTTATTTTGGTCATTTCTGAGATTATTTGTTTCTCTTATTATACAATATCAGTTTTATTCTATTCTTCACTTAAACAATATATGGGGTTTGAGTCTTGGTCAAAGTCTTCGTCGTTTTTACATATTATTGATAATAACTATTGGACAATATTACTAAATTTTTTGGATTACTTGGGTTCGATACTGTTCATTTCACCTTAATTTACTTTTGCACTTATTTTCTTTATGGAACGTTTTGTGATGTTACAATATTAACACAGAACTCTGCTTAGAATATATTGAACGTGCCCTGAATGGGTGCACAGTGTTGGTAGCATAATAATAAAACACATTGGTAGCATAATCGTAAGGAAGAAAGAGGTCTTGTAACATCCCTCGATAATGCTCACTGCTGACAGTTACAGCTACGCCGTCATCAATCTCGAAAAAATACGGCCTGATAATGCTAAAGGAAGTAACTCTAATATTATTAAAATTCATCGGCTATTAGGCCGTGTCCCTAAATATCCAACGTAGAACCAGGCGTTTCGGCCGTGGCCACGACGGTTACTTCAGAGATCGTGTATCCCCACGTAGGCCAAAGTTGAGTCAGTCCTAACAATAGAGGCACTAATATTTATAAATTTTTTCATTGTTGAACTGGTTGACCAGCATTCGGGCCAATCACAACACAGTCTGTCTTGATAGGCTGAATTTTTGGATTTCCCAACACCAGCAACCAAGATCTCCACGCGCTTATTTAAAGAGACAAGTCTTCTCACTCGCGAGAGGTATCGTCTTCGAACATGCTAGCAACGGACGTGTGTCCGACCGACAAGGCGGCGTATAATCGGACGACCGGTTGTTTACGTCGTGACATGCTACACTTCTGACGACGCTGTTGGGAACTCGCCGTAGCTAGAACGGTGGACGTGTCAGTTGAAAGTCGCCCATACAGGATTCCGACTGCGCTGATAGGGAAGAGGCGTCGATCTCGGACCCACCCCCCATCGCTGAACCTTTCGGAAATTCCTGAGTTGCCTGGAGGATAAGGCCGAGTTTCTAGGCGTGTGTTTCGAACGACAGTTTGGTTCCTTACCCGCCTGCGGACTGGCACTTCGACGAGCAAGTCGAAAACGAGGTGGAAAAGACTTTTTTTGTCTCCTCCTATCACTGCCGTGCCCGAACCCATCTCTAGGGACGAGGTTTGATATTGGCTTGCTGAACTCTGACCAAGAAAAGCTCCTGTACCGAACGGTATTTCAACACTCCTCTCAGTCGTCTTCACGAGCAAGAAATCCTTGTTTTGGTGGAGCTGTTTAACGCGTGTCAGAGTGACCTACTTCCTCAAGAAATGGCGAACGGCTACAGTAGTCACAGTGACACGGAAACAAGGAAACGATGCTTCCCTTGCCGACAACTTCCGGCCCATCAGTCTCCTGTCAGCCATGTCAAAGTTACTCGTAGGTATAGCTGGTACCGGTTGTCGGAAAGAGAAGACCGTAGGCTGTTTGCTAGATGTAGAAAATACCTTCGACAATGCCTGGCACGATGGGATCTTGTTCAAACTCCGGCAAATCCAGTTCCCAGACAACTATCTTCATTTGATTGCTAGCTTTCTGATGGAGAAGACCTTCTGCGTGAGCATAGATGTCTATATCTCTATCGAAAATGCATTACTGCCGGGTACCTCAGTGTAGTGTACTAGGGCCTTTCCTGTTCTTCATCTACTTCAACGATGTAGGCTACACAGGAAGTCTGGAATTTTTGTAGGAGTTATGTAGGCTATATAGCTCTGTTTGCGGAAGTCATGACGGGATATACCTCCTATCTCAGCGCGCGATTACAGCGTTTGTGGACTGGACCGACAACTGGAAAGTTGCCATCAATGAGACAAAGAGTTCGCGGTGTTATTCCCTAGGCGCCGGAAGAAACCGCGAAGCCTAATGCGTATCGTCACAACCTATTTGGCCTGGACTTCTAAAGTCGAATACCTCTTCTCACCTGCGATCCAATGCCCAGACAGACAAACAGTTATCCAGCGAGCGTAGGCGTGTCTGGGCATACTGTTTCCAATACAGTGATCCCTCACAATACGATGGGCTCACTATATTATGTATTTTATATTATGTAATAATTTCACTTTACGATAAACATCGTGAAGTGAAAAAAATATTGCAGTATACGTAATAAGCAATAATAGCAATTAATAGGCAAGGGCAATGTAGATAAACTGTCACTGTTGTACTGCGCATCCCGAAAAACTGGTTTCTCCACATGACTGGTTTCCCTGTCAAATGTAGGCTATATGGACTCGTCCCACCACTCTCGGGTACTTCCCGGAACTCAGGTACAGCCATACTATAGTAGTATAGTACTATAGGTACTAGTCGTATCGTCTAGTTTTGTGAGCTATGCTGGTGTTTTTTAACGTTTTTCATTTCAATGTGCAAGTTGTGTTTTTTTCTCATAATCAGAGATGTTTTAAGTCGTCTGTAATCATATTATATATTTTGTGTTTGTACGGGTTTATTTTCCTTCGGACTAGAGTTTTCTTAGAACTTTTAGTTTTAAATTTTTAATTTTTTGAATGTGTTTCCTTAAAACATAGCTTCTAATCACAAACAAAACGTAAAAATTCTATTAACATAAAACAAGAAATTATTAAAAAAAGTCGTGGAAGAAAACTTGGGTGTATTCTGGCGAAGTAACTAAAAGTCGTGGATTCCCAGACATTTTTTTTAAGGAGTGGATAACTGAAGTTTTTCTCCTTCGGTAAAATCATATCTGGAGAAAGAAATTATCCTTAAAGGCAGAGCTACTTCAAGTTCAGTTTAACTTTATTAAAATGAAACTTCTTTCGCCAAATACAACATCGTTGCTTCAAAAGCAAACTAGAACAATTTTTTATATGAGTAAAAGTTGGAGTAAGAAGACGGATTAGAACCTCACTCTTTGACTTCAGCGGCTAATGTTAATTTATGGGAAGACTTTCAGCATTAAAAAATTTGTATGTGTTGTCAAATGATTCGTGTTTTGCTCAAATTAAATTGCTATACCTATAGTGATAGTTTTGGTAGGTTGTACAGTATTCAGTAGTTTAACGGAGTTGGCAATATTTTTAATACTGATACTGATAATAGTTTTAATATGTTTTTATTACTTATAAGGTTACCGATATATATATATATATACAGTATATAAAATATACATTTTATTGTGCCTAAAATTAAACTCGTTCTCACAATACGATTTTTTCACTTAACGATGATTCCTCCAGAACGAATTACGATTATACTGTGAAGGATCACTGTACTTGCCAACAAGAATGATCCGTAAGCTGGGTAACTTGATCATCAATGCGGTTTGTTGCCGACCATCACTTAACTCTGCCCCGGTCTTTAGACGACACCGTGCGGCAACTTTGATGTAAATTTTAAGTACGAGCGTCAAGGGCTCGTCATAGACGGGATACTATACTAGTGTTAGCTAGTACAAGCAACCATTATAACGGTCTGAAACCGTACAAAATTCCGTTCTGGACCTGACCTCTAGGCGGGAGTTCCTGAAAGTAGCTTGGTACGCGGCAACGTAGTAGATCGTCTCGCGGCGCACGATCAACACTGGCCCAGCTCACGTACTTACTCATGCTGCGGACGCCGTGGTTATGTATTTAAATCGCCTCCCTCTGCAACTGAGCAAATCGTATGGGTTTCGTTGGACAGCACATGTTCCCCTATAGCAGATTTCTGTGGTTGACCAAAGTGTCCCCTGTGCTCAAATCGATGCGAGTGTTGACGCTACGCTTCGTAGTGCCGATATACACTTTCCCGCAAGAACACGGCACTATGCGTACTCGACACGAGGAAACTGATGTCTGGCGTCCATTGCCAATCTCAGGCGTTGTTGGATCTTCTGTGTCGCCAGAAATATAGTTCGCACCTCAACCCGATAGAGCAGCTCCACACCTTACAGTGACACGGCTGCTGGATGTGTAGTTGTAGTAAGTTTACATAATTCCAATAACCCAAATTTTGTTTATTTACAGAACTGCATAACTCAAAGTGTGCTTGATGTGACATAATCGAGGTATGTAACGTATGTGGATTTTTTTTTTAAATATCGCACGTGGCTATGTAGATCTGTCTCAATGCAACCAAATCTTGAGGTCGAGTTTCTTACACAACTTGAGAGTTTATAAGGGTAAAAATGGAGATCTTGATGCGATATTTTCACGAAATCTCAGAAATTAGAAAGCTGTAGAAGTGTCACCGTGCAGATCTCTTTAGGCTGGACAAGATTGAAGCACGAATATTTTAAATAATTTCTTTGCATTGCATTATGGATGCGGGGTGTCTTTGCACCCGTGGCTTGATTGCAGCATCTGGATCGTGTCCAATGGCTGCCAGGAGTAAACATAGTGCTGGTACAATGTCGACTGGTTACCTAAAACTGGAAAAGGAAACCGCCAACCAGTTAACTGAGAAGGCGGGGGAGTATAACTTTTATTTGTTGAATGCACTGCCGCTGGTACCGATTCGAGCAACAGATGTTGCCCGTTTCAAGTCCAGTCAGCAGACGCCCTGAGGGCGTCGGTCGCTCCCCGCGAGGCGGAGAGCCTCCGTGCCAGTGATTGGTGACAGCGACAAGCAGCCGGCTCAGCGTGCTAGGAGGTGGACAGGAAGGAGAGAAGGACAGTGTGGTGAAATACTCTGGTCTAGGACTGATGATTACTTGTGTTTGTTTAATTTAAAGAGGATGGCGTTATGGCGGGTCATCAAGAAGCGCTTGACCCGAATGGGCGGTGGTGGTTCTGATGCAAAGATGGTTCGTAGGTACGGGAAGGTGGAGGTCGAGGCTTTAGCAAAGAGAGTTAGAGCCAGCGACCGGACAAAGGAAGTCAAGGTAGGAACACGGAGACCCCTTCGAATCACGTCGTTCCTTACAAACCAAGGGGACCCCGTCAAGGATCGGAGTGTTCGGGACTGGAAAGCTTCCAGCCTACATCTGTTGGTAGTGGATAAAAGAGACCACCAGGCGGGTGCCGCATAGGTCAATACAGACCTGAGAAATAGTAGATAGATGGTAAGTTTCGTGCGCATGGCCAGGCGGCTGCGACACGAGAGGAAAGGAGATAATTTGGCTCGGACGCCGCGAGCCTTGGCAAGGGTTTCCGTCACGTGGGCGTTGAAGCAAAGGCGACGATCTAGCCGAACGCCTAAATACTTCACCGATTCTTTGTAGGCGATGGGTCTCCCTGCTAGGGAGAGGGGCTGGCATCGGGAGATGGACTTACGGGTGAAGCAGATCGCCTCGGATTTCTCCGTGTTGATCGTCACCCGCCATTTCCGTAGCCAGTCCGGAAGCTGGTTCAACTGACGCTGCAGCTTTGTACTCGCAAATCGCGGGGACAGGGAGCTGCAGTGATACATAGCATCGTCAGCGAACAAAGACAACGTGACTCCGGGCAAGACAGGCAGGTCGTTCGTGTACACAAGGTACAGAACGGGGCCGAGGACAGATCCCTGAGGTACGCCGGCGGCGACGGGTCGAACTGTAGAACAGGACCCGTCGACGCTCACCCTGAAGGTTCGGTCGCTGAGATACGACCGGAGGAAAAACAGTATGGTCGATGGTAGAGGGGAATTGGCAAGTTTGAAGAGAAGACCTTCGTGCCAGACTTTATCGAAGGCCTTGCTCACGTCCAACAGTACGGCGGCCGTAGCCGCTCGCCTGTTGTTGGCGTCTGACAAGTGCGTAACAACGCGGACCAATTGAAGCGTGGTCGAGTGCTCTCTGCGAAACCCGAACTGTTCGCTGCGGATGAAACCATCTAGCAGCGGTGAGATGCGAGCCAGCAGGAGACGCTCGAACACCTTTGAGATGACTGGCAAGAGAGAGATTGGACGATAGCTTTCAGGAAGCATGCGCGGCTTGCGAGGCTTCGGAATCATTACGATGTTGGCTGATTTCCACAGGCGGGGAAAGTACTGTAGCCGAAGACAGGAGTTAAACAGCTCAAGAACGAGGTCAACGCCTGAGGCCGGGAGATTTTGTAGAGCAGCGGCCCCGATCCGGTCAGGACCGGGGGCGCGACGGCGATTTAGTCGGCAGATAGATGAAACTAGTTCATCCCTGTCGAACGGGAGGGCTGGGATTTCGGGAGGGCGTGAAAAATGTCCAGATAGGAAGTCACGGACTTCTGCCGAGTGGGCAGGGTCCGAGACGCCTTGGTGAACAGTAAATTGCACCTCCATGCAGTCGGCGAAGACCTCGGCCTTGCCTTCTGATGAAGATACAACCCCGTTCGGAGTTTCAAGTGGGTTGCGAGTTCTCTTCTCGCGGGTCAGTCTACTCGCCGCTCTCCAGACGGAGGCGTGGTCGACTTCAAGAGACTCAAGGCATGAGTCCCATCGATCAGAGGTTACGTCCCGCAGTAGCTGCTGGACGTAAAGAGACTGGGCCTGAAAGCGCCTTTTGACGGTGGGATCACGGGTTCTTTGCCATCTGCGGCGGAGATTGCGCCGTAGCCAGATGGCGTGGAGTACTTCCGCAGGTAAGGCCGATTTACGATGATTCACCTCGAGAGTATATGTGTGTCGATCCATGACACCTTGGACCAACTCCTGAAGATGAGTGGCTCGGAGATCCAAATCGTCACAAGTGACGATCGGGGCCGCGGGGAGTGATGGTAACCGCCGTGAGAGCTCATCATGGTAGGAGCGCCAGTTGACTCTCCTAACAGTCTGAGCGGGAGGTCGGAAATAATTTCTGGTGTCCACAGTGTCGTTTCACTCAGTTCTGGTTTATGGTTACAAGCAGATGCTGTTAATATAAAGAACCCACCTTCTAATCACACGCCGGCCTCACCCCGACCTGTTTAACTCCTGTCTCCGGCTACAGTACTTTCCCCGCCTGTGGAAATCAGCCAACATCGTAATGATTCCGAAGCCTCGCAAGCCGCGCATGCTTCCTGAAAGCTATCGACCAATCTCTCTCTTGCCAGTCATCTCGAAGGTGTCTCAGCGACCGAACCTTCAGGGTGAGCGTCGACGGGTCCTGTTCTACAGTTCGACCCGTCGCCGCCGGCGTACCTCAGGGATCTGTCCTCGGCCCCGTTCTGTACCTTACGTACACGAACGACCTGCCTGTCTTGCCCGGAGTCACGTTGTCTTTGTTCGCTGACGATGCTATGTATCACTGCAGCTCCCTGTCCCCGCGCTTTGTGAGTACAAAGCTGCAGCGTCAGTTGAACCAGCTTCCGGACTGGCTACGGAAATGGCGGGTGACGATCAACACGGAGAAATCCGAGGCGATCTGCTTCACCCGTAAGTCCATCTCCCGATGCCAGCCCCTCTCCCTAGCAGGGAGACCCATCGCCTACAAAGAATCGGTGAAGTATTTAGGCGTTCGGCTAGATCGTCGCCTTTGCTTCAACGCCCACGTGACGGAAACCCTTGCCAAGGCTCGCGGCGTCCGAGCCAAATTATCTCCTTTCCTCTCGTGTCGCAGCCGCCTGGCCATGCGCACGAAACTTACACTCTATCTACTATTTCTCAGGTCTGTATTGACCTATGCGACACCCGCCTGGTGGTCTCTTTTATCCACCACCAACAGATGTAGGCTGGAAGCTTTCCAGTCCCGAACACTCCGATCCTTGACGGGGTCCTCTTGGTTTGTAAGGAACGACGTGATTCGAAGGGGTCTCCGTGTTCCTACCTTGACTTCCTTTGTCCGGTCGCTGGCTCTAACTCTCTTTGCTAAAGCCTCGACCTCCACCTTCCCGTACCTACGAACCATCAGTGCATCAGAACCACCACCGCCCACTCGGGTCAAGCGCCCACGGGCGCTTCTTGACGACCCGCCATAACGCCATCCTCTTTAAATTAAATAAAAACAAACTGTAATCATCAGCCCTAGACCAGAGTATTTCACCTAAACTGTCCTTCTCTCCTTCCTGCCTACCTCCTAGCACGCTGAGCCGGCTGCTTGTCGCTGTCATCAATCACTGGCACGGAGGCTCTCCGCCTCGCGGGGAGCGACCGACGCCCTCAGGGCGTCTGCTGACTGGACTTGAAACGGGCAACATCTGTTGCTCGAATCGGTACCAGCGGCAGTGCACCAAACAAATAAAGTTATACTCCCCCGCCTTCACAGTTAACTGGTTGGCGGTTTCCTTTTCCAGTTTTAGGTAACCAGTCGACATTGTACCAGCACTATGTTTACTTCTGGCAGCCATTGGACACGTTCCAGATGCTGCAATCAAGCCACGGGTGCAAAGACACCCCGCATCCATAATGCAATGCAATAATCACACGCTTTTTGAGAGACTTGACTTCCAGATCTCGAACAGTAAGGACCTCCTCTCTGGACCAGCTCTTCACTGGACGTTTACGGAAGCGATTCGCTGTTGTACAGCTGCTGACCCGCTGCCTTCACTTGAAGAGGACAGCAATACTACAACTGCTGCGGTGGAAATATCAGGCCCAAAGAAGATAGAAGACATCAACTCAGCTGGCTGGTGAATTGAGTATCCAGCACAAGAACAACTGAGTCGTCGGACCTTCTAAGGGCCACCAGCCAAGCACTTCGGGACCACCATCTCGCCTGTGAAGAGGAAGCATATAGCCTGCCAGAGCTCTTAGTTGGACAGCGCATCTTGCCCGCTGACGCCCAGGCTGTTAGGTAGCGCTGCCCAGGACGATCCTTGCGAGCCCCCACCAGTGGTAAGCGAGCTTGGATATCGCCTGGGTAAAGAGGCCGGTGGACACCTCTGTTGGTAAGGAGAGGTATCTAACGAAGCCGGTCATTAGCCCAGCTCGTAGACAGCCTGAGCGTTCCAGTTCCCCTGCAAGGGATCCGGCTCGGGCCAGACCCTAGGTCCCTGGTTACCGCCGGAGGCAGCCTGGCTGCCTCTGGTCGGCGAACCTCCCGCTCGTTGGCAGATATGCCCGGTTCGGGCGCGTCAACGAGCACGCAGTCGCTCGCCACTACCATGCCCCACACGAGCGACTCGCCGAGTTCCCCGCTTATGGATGCGGACCAAGTAGATCCCCGGACGGTTCCGCTGCCCGGTGACGAGACCGACGCTTTCGTGGCGGTTGGGCCACGGGGGCGCCCGGTTAAGAAACAGAGGCGGAACCGGTCCTCCTCAACCTCTTCCTCGGCGTCCGCCATGGAAGTTGTCCCCGCCGATGGCGAATCCGGCACGGGGCCGACTGTGCCCGGCGATGCTCAAGCACTGGTCGCATCCCACCCGTTTTCGTTCACGGCGTGAACAACGTCACCGGTTTTTACCGGCGACTGATAGTGGCTCCTGGACTTTCCCCGGCCAACGTTGACTTGAAGCTCCTTGGGGGCGACACTGTCAAGATCGTTGTCCGAGGAATGGACGTGTACCGCAGCGTAATGGCGTTCGTGAAATCATCACAATTCCAATTCCACACCTTTTCACCTAAACACGTAAAGCTCCTTTGTGCTCAGAGGCTTGGACGTGGAATCTCCTCTCGAGGAAATCCTCGATGAGCTGCGCGAGGTGGGCTATCCGGTTCGCGCGGTGCATCGTGTATTTGCTCCAGCCGGACCAAGGCGTCCAATTCCCCTGGTACGCATCATGGCGGAGAATAGCGAGGCAGGCGCAAGCGTACTCTCTCTAACGCGGCTTTTTGGTTTCCGCGTTAAAGTGGAAAGAAGCCGCGCTCCCGGGGCTCTGCCTCAGTGTTACAGGTGCCAACGCTTCGGGCACCACTCTGAAACTTGCTCAAACGCTCCTGCGTGCATGAGGTGCTCCTTACCTCACGCCAGTAAACTCTGCGATGCACCTGCTTTCAAAAGGTGCGTCAACTGTGGCGGAAGTTACCCCGCCAACTACCGTGCATGTCCGGTGTTTCAGCGGGAGCTCGAGCGGCGAAAGCCGAAAGGGCGCCTGCCACCACCGAGGCATCCGGTAGCTGGTTCTAGACCTGCAACCGAGCAGCCAGGCCCTTCACCTCCTGCTACGGCTGCCGTGTCTTTCGCCACAGTTTGCTAATAAGCAACAAAAACGTACCAAAGGCACGTTAGCAAACACCTGCAGCACAGGCAAGCCCTACTCAGGCTCCTTCCCAGACCCCTGTCCCGCCTATGGCGAAAAAGCGCCGAAACCTCGCGGCATCTCAAAAAAGTGAGACAGACCAGCCTTTACCAAACATCTCGGTTGTGGAGCCTGAGACAACTCAACCCTCCTCAACACCGGAGAATCCAGACCCTGCTTTAGAAGCAGCCTCGCCTGACCTCCCGCCTCCGCGGTTTCCTAATGCAGGCAAAAAGAAGCGGCATCGTAAGCCCCGTGGCGCTCGCTCCCGGGCTCCTGCCAATCCAGCCGCACAGTCCAGACAGCCTGCGCATCGCATCAAGACTGACGAAATCGAATCTGTCCCTCATCCCAGCACCTCCGCTAGAGGCGCTACACCTGGCCCTAAACCACCCATGGCTTCCACCAATTCACTGATTAATAAGTCTCGGCGCTCTTATGCGCAAACAGTCTCCGGCCACTCTGCCTCAAAAACCGGACCTGACGACTACCAGGTCGTCAAAGACTTCCTTGCGGAATTCAACCTCCGCAAAGTTGCCCAGACCTTCAGGTCCATCCGCTCCTGCTTGGAGACTGCTGATATAACCGAGAGGTTCATGCTCTTTGTGGAAGCCGCCACTTGTGTAGGACTTCTATGAGTCGGGTCATCAAACGTGACCTCTCCATTCTTTCCTGGAACGCCAACGGGTTGGCTAACAAGATCCAGGAACTCCAAGAATTACTGGCCCGACTCAAACCCGATGTAGTACTCCTCAATGAGACCCACTTGACCCTTGCGAATGGTTACGACTGGCCATGTGTGCTATCGAAACGACAGACCGGGCACTGCTGGTGGCGGTACTGCCGTCGCAGTGAGGCTCAGTCTTGAGCATCACCGAGTCGTGTTGCCTGCAACGATTCACCTGGAAGTTACCGCTGTGGAGCTGTTAAACGCTCTAGGCGGTGTACTCTTGGTAGCGCCGTACAAACCGCCGCAAAAAGAGCTCCTCACCCCGATCTTGCTGTCGCTTTCGATGCACACAGGAGAGTCATCATGGCCGGCGACCTGAATTGTAAACATCGCGATTGGAACAGTCGTTTGACTGCCCCAAACGGGAAGCGTTTACGCAGGTTTGCTGACTCACGCAGGGTAACAGTGATTGGGCCCGCCCAACCTACGTTCTACCCCTCACAACTCCGCGCGTCTCCCGATGTCTTGGACATAGCGGTGATCCAAGGAATTGACTGCCCGGTCCATGTGTCCGCGCTAACGGAACTATCGTCCGATCATCTCCCCATCTTGTTACACGTCGCTACCCAGCACGTCGTACGCAGAGATGTCAGGAAGGTGGTAGAATGGGACCGCTATGGCCCGACGTTAAGTCGCCGATTGCCAGAGGCGGGATCACTCGAAACCGTCCGCCAAGTCGACGAGGCAGTTGCCGCGTTTGACGAGGCTGTCGTATCTGCGATCGACGCGTCTTCCAGGATGAAGCCGGGCGTCACGCCCCACTGGCAGCGGATCCCAGAGGAGACGAGTGCTCTCGCTTGCGAGAGAAATCGTCTCCGGAGACGCTGGCAGCGGACCCGTGATCCGGCCGACAAGGCAGCGTACAACCGGGCGACCGGCATTTTACGTCGTGAAATGCAGGCCTACCGGAGACGCTGTTGGGAACTCGCCGTGGCTTAAGCAGGGGACGGATCGGACGAAAGTAGCCCTTACCGGATACCTTCGGGGTTGGTAGGGAAGAGGCGCCGACCTCGTATCCCAGCCATTGCTGGACCCTTCTGTCAAATCCTGGCTCGCCCGGAGGCGAAGGCGCGTGTTTCGAGCGACAGTTCGCTCCTAACCCGCCCATGGACTGGGACTTCGATTAAGAAGTCGAGAACGAAGTGGAAGACTTTCTGTCTCTTCTGATCACTGCGGAGCCCGAACCCATTACTAGGGAACAGGTCACAGATCGGCTCGTTGAACTCGTACCGAGAAAAGCTCCTGGCCCGGACGGCGCTCGAACGCCGCTCTAACTCGTCTCCCGGAGCAAGGAGTAATTTTCTTGGTTGCGCTGTTCAACGCGTGTCTAAGACTGGCCTATTTTCCCCAGAAATGGCGTAAGGCGACGGTCATAGTGATCCCGAAGCAGGGAAAGGACGCTTCCCGTCCCGGCAACCTCCGGCCCATTAGTCTACTGTCAGCCACGTCAAAGGTCCTCGAACGTCTTGTACAACGGAGAGTCCTAGACCATCTAAGAAACTTCGATGTACTGGTCCCCGAACAGTTCGGTTTCCGTGTGGGGCATTCCACCACTCATCAGCTGATGAGACTGGTGGAATACATCACGGGCGCCGGCTGTCGGAAAGAGCAGACTGTCGCCTGTTTCCTAGATGTGGAGAAGGCCTTTGATAGTGTCTGGTGCGACGGGCTCTTGTTCAAGCTCTGGGAAATCCAGCTCCCAGATTGCTACCTTCACTTGATTGCTAGCTTTCTGACGGAGAGGACTTTCTGCGTGAGAATAGATGACCATGTCTTTTCCGAGAGACGCATTACAGCCGGGGTACCTCAAGGTAGCGTGCTAGGGCCTCTTCTGTTCTCCGTGTACGTCAACGACGCACCCAGAGAGCATGGAGCCCAGATGGCCCTGTTTGCCGACGACACGGCGGTCTATACTGCCGATCGGAACGCTGACAGAGCTATCCCACGACTCCAGCGCGCACTCGATGCGTATTCGACGTGGACGGAGAGCTGGAAAGTTGCCGTCAACGAAACCAAGAGCTCCGCGGTGCTATTCTCAAAGCGCCGGAAAGAACCACGAGGACGAGTGAGACTCGGTAGAACGTACTTGCCCTGGTCGAGAGAGGTTAAATACCTCAGTGTCCACCTTGATCGTGGGCTCACCTGGCGTGCCCACGCTGAGACGATGCGAAAGAGAGCATCCGCTCGTCTCGCGCAACTGTTTCCGTTACTTGTCGACAAGGCTATGACCCGCAAGCTGGGTAAGTTGATCGTCAAAGTATCTGTTGCCTATCATTACCTACGCTCTTCCCGTCTGGGTTACCTTGCAACCGTTCATAAAAGAAAGTTGCAAAGCGTTCTCGATAGGAGCCTTCGGCTGGCGGCCAAAGCCCCCTATCGGTTTTCTTCTCGTCTCTTGAGAAGAGGACTCGGTGTCCGCTCCTTGGAAGATATCGCAAGGCGACTTGCACGTAAATTTTACGTCCGAGCTGCGAGGACCCAGACAAACCCTCTCATAGCTGGCCTTGGCAAGTACCGAACACGTCCAGGTGATTCTTGGAAATGGCCTCAACAAATACTGTACTAGTCGACCTAGTACGAGCATGTCGTTGTAGCGGCCATTAAATAATATTCCGTTTGGACAGGATCACTAGGCAGGAGCCCCTACCGGAGGCTCGGTACTAGGAAACCATTGGGTCGTCTCGCGACGCGGAACCCAACAGCTCTGGCAGTCAACCTTCTAATCACATTCTGCCTCTACGATTGAAAGGAAGCAGAATACGAAACCTAACCTACAAATCCAGTCCAGACCAGCCAGTTGGCTAAAAGTTCGGTACAGTCCGAGTGGGCCAGAATTCAGCCAGTTCGCGAACAGTCGTGTGCGGGCTATTGTTTCCTACTTTGTGCGCGGTGTTCTTGTGCCGAAGTGTGGTGAGTGCCAGTGAAAGTGCTAGTGCAGTTCAGTACGGGAGTTTGCTCTCTCTCTCTCCTCCGCCCCGAGACCGTACCCGACGACGGCGATGTCGGGACGTGCCCAATGGAAGCCTCTGTCCGCGGAAAGTTGTGGCCCTAATAAGGACCATAACAGATCCGATGGCAGGGTAGCCCCCTTGCTGAAGCCATCTGTGCTGCGAAGCGTTAAGCTAAGCTCCACAGATGGACCAACAGTAAGCATCCCAACCTCAAAACCTGAAATTGTCGCAGTCCGCGGCGAAGGTCCTTTTAAGGCCCAACCAGCATCTGGCGATTCTTCGCGGGCCCAGCCTTCCGCTGGTCCTGCTAAGGATCACCAACCGTCTACAGCTCCTTTGCAGGCGCGGCATTCCGCTGGTCCTGCTAAGGGCCACCATGCATCTGACCCTCCCGTGGGGGCCAGCCTTCTGCTGGTCCTGCTAAGGGCCACCAACAATCTGATGGTTCTGCTGGTCCTTCTCAGGACCCTCTATCCATCGCTTATGCCGCAGCCCTCGGCGCTATGTTGTCATCGGATTCCGAGATCGAGACGGAGGACGGCTTCCAGCCCGTGCCTAGCCGGAAACGGCGAGGTTACGGTGGAGGCAGGCCGACGTCCCCAAAGCGGACTGTCCCGGTGACACGAGCCGTGGCTGCAGCGTCGGCAGGCCGCAGATCACCTTCCCCAAACATTACAGAACCAGAACCAACACCTAAACAGCCAAAGATTCCGCCAATCGTCGTGCCACAGTGCGGCGACTGGCATACCCTCCTTAGGGAGCTCAAACAGGTTATGCCGTCTGGACTAATCGAGGCCAAAAGCCAAGGTTCGTCGATTAGGCTGCTGCCGAAGTCGGTGCAGGACTTTCGGGCTTGCCAGAAATTCCTTGCCGACTCCAGTCGCGCCTATCACACGTTCCCCCTTCCCGAGGAAAGGGAACTAAAGATTGTGGTGTCCGGGATTCCCCATGACACCCCGGTCTTGTGGATGTGGGAGGATCTGGCCGAGAAGGGATTCTTCCCTACCTCCGTCGTCCCTCTCCTATCCGGTGATCAAAAAAGGAAAATTAATTCCTTTAACATCAGAATCCAGAAGGTTGGTTCCTTCGCTGACGTATACCATCTAGAAACCATTCTGTGCCTCCGGGTACAGGTTAGGGCCTTCCCAGTGCTTTCAGTGTCAGCGATTCGGCCATTCATCGGCCTTTTGTAAGATGCCGCCGCATTGTGTACGCTGCGGGGAGGCCCACAACGAGAATTGTCCCGTTGTGAAGCTTCAACCCGCGATGAGCTGCAACTACGGAGGCAGTCATCCGGCTAACTTAAGGGGTTGTAATCATTTCAAGAAGGCCCTCAAGAAGCAGCAGCGGGAGCAAAACCATCAGGTTGAACCTCCTCGCCCTGCTCCTCGACCCTCGAAGCGGGCGGCAGCCCAACCACCCGCCTCGGCATCCAAAGCTCTTCCTGCGGCACCTGCCGCTGGAGAAACCATATCTTACGCTGGAGCGGTCGCTATGGCGCCCCGTGTGGCCCCCAGAACCTTAGCACCTGCCGGAGTGCCATCTCCTCAAGCGCCATCGCCCGTAGTACCCCCCTCACAGACCCAGCCGCCTAAGAAACGGCGCTTTAAGCGTAAGGATAGACAGCCACTAGTGGCCAAACAACTATACCCGGAGGCTAATAACGCGCCTCCGGCTGCCCAGCATCTACCCGGCCAGGAGCCTGCTTCTGTCTCCCAGTCCCCTGCGACTTCCTCGGAAGTCTCGCTAGCCCCCGAGAAGCCAGCTCCAACTACCTAACCTCCCCTGGAGGCGGCATCAGCACCTTCCGCGGCCCCAGCGCCGGCTAGTCTGGCCCCCTGAGGCCAGTGGTTCACCACTGGTCACTGAGGCTCAGGTGATGGCCTGGGTCAGCGGCATTGTCCCGCAAATTCTTGCTGCTCGGGATGTCCCATCTATGCTGATGGTCATCCTCACATCTCTGATTGCTTTGATTGTCCCGACATCTACCCATGGCTAGACAGTTTCGGTTCGTCGCGTGGAATGCCGATGGTGTTCCGGCGCGTCGGGCCGAACTGGCAGCTTTCCTTGTGGAGTACGATGCAGATGTCGTACTCCTCTCTGAAACTCCCTGCCAGCCTATGCTTGCTACAGGAAAGACAGGAATGGTCCCGATCGCAACCGCGCATATGGCGGAGTGGCGATCTTAGTCCACAGGGGGAACTCTCATCGAGAATTCCCTGTCCCTGCAACGACCCTCATCGAAGCATGTGCTGTGGCGCTCGATGTTGCCGGCCTGGAGGTGCGCTTTGTTTCTGTGTACCACCCGCCCGGCCATCGAGCTCCTCCGCACGAGAAGTGGGACGCCCTTCTAGACAGCGATCTCCCAACCATCGTTGCCGGAGACCTTAACGCCAAGCATCCCCCTTGGAACAGCAGAACGTCAAACCCCTACGGTAATTCTCTCCGTAGGGCTGTCGAAGATGATCCCAGTGTCCTCATCATCGGCCCGTCCGAACCGACATACTTTTCCTGTGCGGTTCATCCGTCGGACGTCCTTGACATTGTAATTGTCAAGGCCGTCCCCTTTCATCTACAAGTCAGCGCGGTGTCGGACCTCTCGTCCGGTCACGACCCCCTGCTTGTAACTGTTGCTGCCGTCGGTCTCACCCCGACTACCCGATCATCCTGTTAGAAGAGTCAATTGGCGATCCTACCACGACGATCTGGCTAGGCAGTTACCATCTGTCCCTCCGGACCCACTCGTCTCTTGTGACGACGTGGATCTCCGGGTAAATCAACTTTAGGATCTCGTCCAGTCTGCAATGGACAGGCACACCTACACTCTCTCGATGAGTAATAAACGCTCTGACCTACCTGCGGAAGTTCTCCAGGCCATCCGATTACGGCGCCCAGCTCCGCCGCAGATGGCAGCATACCCGTGACCCTGCCGCTATTCGGCGTTTTCGAGCCCAGTCGGAACACGTCTCGCAGCTTCCGCTTGACGTAAACGCGGATCGATGGGACTCCTATATGGAGTCCTTGGAAGTCGACCACGCCTCCGTTTGGAGTGCTTCTGGTAGACAGAAAGGCGAAAAGAGGACTCGCCATCTCTTGAATACCCCGGACGGCACTGTATACTATGCAGAAGGCAAGCCGGAAGTCTTCGCCGACTGTATTGAGGAACTGTTCACCGACCATAGAGGCATCTCTGACCCGGCTCATACGGCCGTAGTCAGGGATTTCATTTCTGGATACTTCTCTGCTCCCCCCAATGATCCTCTTAATTCGGTCGATGAGGAAGACCTAGCTTCTGTCCTTAGCCGACTGAAGAAGAGAAATGCCCCTGGCCCCGATCGCATCGGTGCCACTGCGTTGCAGAATCTCCCGCCTTCGGCAGTTGACGTTCTTCTTGAGCTGTTCAACTCCTGTCTCCGGCTGAGGTACTTCCCCCGCCTGTGGAAAACCGCCAACATCATCATGATCCCGAAATACAAAAAGCCGCCCACGCTTCCTGGAAGTTACCGCCCGATATCGCTATTGCCAGTAATCTCGAAGGTATTCGAGCGTATTCTCCTGGCCCGTATACGGCCCCTGGTGGATGGTTTCATCCGCGAGGAGCAGTTTGGGTTTAGGCCGAGGCACTCGACTACTCTTCAGCTAATACGGGTCGTCACCTGTCTAGCCGACGCCGCCAACAATCATCAGGCAACAGGAGCCGTCCTGTTGGATGTGAGCAAAGCCTTCGATAAAGTCTGGCACGAAGACCTGCTCTACAAACTGGCGCATTCGCCACTCCCGGCATCCTACGTCCACTTGCTCCGATCCTATCTGACGGATCGTACCTTCAGGATCAGCGTTGATGGGGCGTTCTCTCGGGTTCGTCCTGTCGCTGCCGGCGTCCCTCAAGGATCTGTCCTCGGCCCCGTTCTGTACGTCCTGTACACGAACGATCTGCCTGTTTATCTCGGGGTCACGTTATCTCTATTTGCCGACGACGCGATGTTTCATTTTAGCTCGCTTTCGCCTTGGCGGACGAGCGTAATGTTACAGCGGCAGTTGGCTATGCTTCCGGACTGGCTAAGGAAATGGCGGGTAGCGATCAATACGGAGAAATCCGAGGCGATCTGCTTTACTCATAAGTTTATTTCCCGATGCCGATCCCTCTCCTTAGAGGGGAGACCCATTAATTGGACCGCGACGGTGAAGTTCCTAGGAGTCCGGCTTGATCGGCGGCCACCAACAGGCATAGGCTGACGACGTTCCAGAACTGGACCTTACGCTTCCTCACGGGGTCCGCGTGGTTTGTGCGAAATTCCGCCATACACCGGGGTCTCCGTGTTCCCACCTTAGAGGCCTTCGTCTGGTCCTTGGCAACGAATTTGTTCGCCAAGGCCGGCGAGTCCCTTACCCGCACCTCCAAAGGCTGAACAGCATGGAAATACACCGCCCCCTCGCCGCGTAAGGCGCCCTAGGGCGCTGTTAGACGACCCCCCTTAGTTCATCACATGAACCCCTCAGAAACGAACCCCCCAACCTTCTGGAATTCTGAAACCATCACCGTCATTCACTACCTGCGCCTGCCGACTTTGTAGTCAATCATGCTGCTGCAGATTGGATTTGATAGAATTATTGCCAGCATCGGCTTTGCCGACTCGGCAGGGCTGTGATCCGGGTCACGGGCTCCTGCGAGGTTGTGCAAATGCCTTCCGTGCGAGATCCGACTGCCCCGGTGATGAGTCCCTTCGACTCTGCCGCCGCCTACGGGCGGTCGAGCCTCTTGTCCTCGCCAGCGCGCCTCTAAGTTTTCGTGGGCTATGCCCTCGGGGACCACGGAGCCGCGCCCAGGCGTGGCAATTGGCTGAAGCCATGTCAATTGAGATCCCCGTCAGCACCTGCTTTGCTGACTTGGCAGGGTAATGACTTGAGACACGGGCTCCCGCGAGGTTGTGCAAGTGCCTTCCTCGCGAGCGCTGGCTGTCTCAGAGACATATGACTGGCTGTCATAGTTCGGCCGACGCCTTAGGGCGCTCGAGCCTCTTGTCCTCGCCAGTACGTTACTACGTTCCCAAAGGCTAAGCCCGAGGTGACCATGGTGCCGCGCCTCGGCGTGACAATTGGCTGAAGCAAAAGCTCAAGCTTGCTGCCGTGGTGGCCATGTTAATTTATCATGTACCCGCAGACTGCATCATAACACCCTTGTGGAGAGCAAACGACTGCGCTGACCTGGCACCTTGTTTTCATCGGCCTAGGCGTGGACAACGCACACAAACTAGGGCGCAAGACTCCGTGCATCCTCCATCCATCCATCCATCCATCCATCCACCTTCTAATAATGTGGGGACGTCACACTGACGGAGACACTCGAGCATTCGAAGAATAAACATCAATTGTCTTACCAGCGCAAAAGAGCACCGCCTCGACCTCTAGATCTGCAATGATGAGGCCACCTATGACAACTACGGCGGCAGTAAAGGAGAAGAAGAAGCCGCCGGACCATCATTCGCCACATCGCCAGCAAGACCATCAAGCTGCAGCGATGGAAATCGACCAGCCGCCTTGCCTGCAAGACGAAGGAACAACGCCACGCACGACTGGGACCTGCCACACAGTGCAGGTAAGTCGTTTAGGTAGCATTGCCCAGCGGAATCCGGGGAGTCCGAGAGTAGGGCTAACAAATAGAGATGCGGATTCCGTCGCCACTGTGACGGTGTCACAGTTCGTCCCCCGGACACCCGCTGGGCAAAGAGCTGAAGTAGTCAGCATTGGTCCAGCTGTTAATGCCCCAAATGCACTGTGCGGCAGCGACGAGCCCCCCGGCCGGCCACTTGGGCTAGTCGGGAACCCTTCGACTTGCACGGACAGCTCTGCTCAACCCGCGCAAGATCGTGACCGGTCCTTATCAGGGTCACAAATGACCCCAAGTGGCGGACCTTCCGGCTACACGGCCGCTAGCCCTATACCTAGCCACGGCTGTAGGGCCGGCCAGTCAGCCCTATTCCTCCACCGGAGTCTGATCCCCCAACATGGAGACCTCGGCTTCCACCGACTGGGTGGTAGTAGGGCACGGTGGCAAGCCGAAGTCTCCCTCACTGGCTTCCCTGAGTTCGGCGGCATTCCAAGCCTCCGCTGATCTTGCGCCTAGCCGCACCACCGAAGGTCGGATCCTGCCGATTTTCATCAGGACCGTCAGGGACATTATCGGCTTTAGTAGCCGACTCCGTAAGGTCGTTGCGCTGGCAGAGAACTCATCAGTCAAGCTCCAAGCGAGTGAGACTGTACGGGTCACCTGCCGCAACGCATCCGAACACTTCGGAGTGATTCAGTGGCTGGAACAAGAATCGTTCCAGTTCCACACTTACTCAATTAACCCCATCAAGCCTGTAGCCCTCGTTCTTCGGGGGCTAGACATACATGCCGATCAGCAGGTCGTTCTCGACCAACTGCGCGACGCGGGCTACAAGGTTGTGGTTGTATCTCGATTGTATACAACCTACGGCTCGCGTCGACCCCTGCCTCAAATCAGACTCCAGGTGGAGAAGGGCGAACCCTCCCAGGCCCTTTTAGAGTTGAAACGGCTGTTCGGGCTGTGCGGTAGCGTAGAGCCCTGCCGTCATACCTAGAAATTTCCCAATGCCATAGGTGCCAGAGGTTTGCCGGAACATGCAGACCTGCGCCCGATGCGGACTTGATCACTTAACGCAGGCGTGGGCTGTTCCTGACAATCACAGGTACTGCATCAACTGCGGAGGTGCCCATGCTGCAAATAACAGGCTGTCCAATTTACAAAGAGCAGCTGGACAAATTAGTAAAGCCGGTCCAGCCTAAGCCTCGCCATGTAGTTCAGCCGCAAACATCGGCCAAATCCTCTGTGCCTACGGCACGGAAACCAGCCCAAGGTCTGCTCCGGTACCGAAACCCTCTAGTGCAGTGAGCCCGAGCAACTCTAAACAGACCACACCTGAAGTCGCGCCCTCGGAACAGGGATGTGAGACACCCGCGTATGCAAAGGTCCCGTTGCCGCAGGATGACGAGGAAATTGGTCCTCCACTGCCGCCGCCACCCAAATCTCGCTACCCCAGATCAGGCAAGAAAGGAAAGAGACCTCAGGCCAAGATCACGGGCCAGCCTCTACCTGTCACTAGACCCAAGCCTGTCCGCCGCGTTGTCCTGCCTCAGCGGCGGAACCTCGAGTGCACCGCGGTTGAGCTCCATGGTGCTCTCGGTGGTCTACTCGTGGTGTCCACATACAAGCCTCCACAAACGAAGCTCCTATCGAACAATCTGGAGGCCGACTTTGGCTCACACAGGAGGATAGTCCTGGCGGGCGACCTGAACTGTAAGCACCCTGATTGGGGGAGCCGATTGGTGAACCCAAACGGGGCCCGCTTAAAGATACGCTGATGCGGCTCGGGTAACAGTAATGGGCCTTACTGGGTCTACTTACTACCCCCGAGGGCTAACTGCCTCCCTTGCCTTCCTTGCGGGTGCTGGCTATCTTGGAGTCATTCCCCATCGTTTCGGCCGACGGCCTAGGGCGCTCGAGCTTCTTGTCTTCGCCAGTGCGTCACTACGTTCCCAAAGGCGTATG
The DNA here is from genome assembly GCA_034769895.1 of Magicicada septendecula. Lineage (NCBI taxonomy): Eukaryota > Metazoa > Arthropoda > Insecta > Hemiptera > Cicadidae > Magicicada > Magicicada septendecula. The sequence continues at coordinate 270,525,918 of CM068367.1, forward strand.
CCCGAGGGGACCATGGTGCCGCGCCTCGGTGTGACAATTGGCTGAAGCAAATGCAAATACTTGTTCCCGTGGTGGCCATGTCTTTATCATGTACCCGCGGACTGCAACATAACACCCTTGTGCAGAGCAAACGACCGAGCTGACCTGTTGGCACCTGGCGTTCATCAGCCCTAGGCCTAGACAACGCACACAAATTAGGGCGCAAGACGCCCGTGCATCCTCCATCCATCCATCATAACTGCCTCCTTGGCGTACTGGACATTGCTGCGGTCAGAGGCGTTTATTGCCCGGTTCACGTCTCCGTCATTTCGGAACTGTCCTCGGACCATTGCCCCATCAGTGTTTATCTAGCTACCCAGCACTCTACCGTCCGCAACGAGCGACGGGTAATCGAGTGGGAACGCTTTGGCCCGGCGTTTAGTCGCCGCCTACCTGAGCGTATACCACTCGATACTACCGAACATGTCGATGAGGCAGTTGCCTTGTTCGACACACCCGTAATCTCGGGTGGACGTGTCCTCCTGGATTAAGCCGGCGCTCACGCCCAACTATCAGCGTATCCCCGAAGAGGTGACTCAGCTCGCTTGCGAGAGGAATCGCCTCCGGAGACGCTGGCAAAGAACTCGTGACCCGGCCGACAAGGCTGCGTTTAACAGAGCGACCGGCAAGTTGCGTCGTGACATGCTGGCGTTCCGTAGACGCAGCTGGGAGCTGGCTGTAGCACAGATGGATGCCCCTGCCGAGGACCGTTATGTCTGGCGGATTCCCAGCGCCCTAATGGGAAAGCGTAAACGCGCTGCTCTCCCCGCACTGGAAGGACCCGGCGGTCAACCCCTTGGACGCCTCCTCGAGAAGGCAGAATTCTTGGCTGACAGTTCGCTCCCAGCCCATCCAAGAACCCGGCCTTTACTGAGCGAATCTGCCGCGAAGTAGAGCGCTTTCTATCGGCCGGGATCACAGTCCAGCCGGAGCCCATCTTGCCGGAGGAGGTCTCTGAGGAGATAGTTCAGCTCAAACCCCGGAAGGCGCCTGGCCCGGACGGAGTCGTGAATTCCGTACTCCACCGCCTTCCGAAGCGAGGAATACGTTTCTTCTCAGAACCGTTCAATGTCTGTCTCAGGCTGGCCTACTTTCCGGCGAAATGGAAAACGGCTATAGTTATAGTGATACCCAAGCCTGGAAAGAATTCTTCTCGCGCGGAAATCTTCATACCCATCAGCCTCTTGTCCGCGACGTCTAAGGTTTTCGAGCGTCTGATCCAGCGTAGGATCCGCGACCATCTAGAAAGACTGGACGTGCTGATCCCCGAACAGTTCGGCTTTCGTGAGCTGCACTCCTCGACTCATCAGCTGATGAGACTCGTGGAATGCATTACCGAGGCTGGCTGCCAGGGCAAACAGACGACCGCGATCTTCCTAGACGTAGAGGAAGCCTTCGACCGCGTGTGGCACGAGGGTGTCCTCTACAAACTTACGGAAGTCCTTCTCCCAGATTGCTACTCACATGAAAAAAAAAACACTTGATCGGCAGCTTTCTACGAGACCGCCGAGTGGGAGTAGACCACGCTCTCTCTTCTGTTCTCGCTGTTCGTCAACGAAACGCCCTGAGTTCCTGGAGTAAGATTGTCGCTGTTCGCGGTCGACACTGTGGCTTTTGCCTCAGAGCCGAACGCAAGTTATGCGGCAATCAAGCTCCAGCGCCAACTCGACGCGTATGTCGGGTGGGCCGACGACTGGAGAGTTGCCGTCAACGCTTCCAAGAGCGCCGCGGTAATATTCTCGCGTAAACGCAAGCGCCCTCGGCCGCTTAAAGTAGGCCCCGTCGAGGTGCCCTGGACCAATAGCGTGAAGTACCTCGGGCTCCACGTGGACTCCCGACTCACCTGGCGAACCCATACACAATACATCCGTCAACCACTTCGGCGCAACTCAGTAGACTTTGGCCCGTGCTTTCTAATCCGGCAACGACCCGGGTAAGCTCATTGTGAACTCGTACCTGTTGCCCGTGATTATCTATGCCTGTCCTGTTTGGGGATACCTTGCTCGATGTCATAGATTAGCGCTGCAGCGCGTTCTCGACCGGGGACTTAAGCTCGCGTGTACAGTCCCCCGGAGGTACTCTTCTCATCTTTTGAGGAGAGGACTCGGTGTCCGCTCTCTTGATGACACCGTGAGACGCCTGGCGGGTAGATTCTATGTTCGATCAGCATGTGTGACCTACAATTCCCTCATTGCCGCACTTGGTAAATACACTCCGAGACCAGGTGAGTCTTGGAAGCGACCCCGTATACTAGCCTCGGTGGTATAATCCACCATCGAGGGTCGCTTCAGGCCCTCCATTAAATAGGAAATTATATAAACAGAACTCTAACCGACCCAGTGGCAGGAGTCCTAACTGAGACTCCCGACACTGCACAACTCGCGACTCGCGCCTCGCGCGAGCCGCGCAACCCCCAGTCGTGTCGTGTTCTAATATCTATGACGTCACAAGTTGAAATATCACCTGAATATACACTATGTAGAACTGTAGAATCGGACAGCCATGGTGTAATAAAAAATCCTCTGAATAAAAAACACGGTGATATATAAACAAATTCCGAAAAAACGCAAATGTCCAGGCAGAAGGTGATAAAAACAATATCCCTCGAAGAGTTGAGTACGGGTTATATGAATTTCAAATTGTGTCTATACTGATATACGCTTAGGTCTACCCATGATGGATGGATGATGCGCGGGCGTCTTGCGCCCTAATTTGTGTGCGTTGTCCAGGCCAAGGCCTGATGAACGCCAGGTGCCAACAGGTCAGCGCAGTCGTTTGTTCTGCACAAGGAGTTATGGTGCAGTAACATCATGGTGCAGTGAGTTATGATAAGGCATGGCCACCACGGAGGCAAGCTTGAGCTTTTGCTTCAGCCAATTGTCCTACCGAGGCGCGACACCATGGTCCCCTCAGGCTAGCCTTTGGGAACGTAGTGACGTACTGGCTGACAAGAGGCTCGAGGGCCCTAGGGCGTCGACCGAAACGGTAAGGAATGGCTCCGAGACAGCCAGCTTCCGCAAGGAAGGCACTTGCACAACCTCGCTGAAGCCCATGTCTCAGATCATTACCCTGCCGAATCAGCAAAGCAGGTGCTGACGGGGATCTCGGTGGTCATGGCTTCAGCCAATCGCAACGCCTGGTCGCGGCTCCTTGGTCTCCGAGGACATAGCCCACGGAAACTTAGAGGCGCGCTGGCGAGGACAAGAGGCTCGACCGCCCGAAGGCGGCGGCCGAGTCGAGGGGACTAGTCACCGGGGCAGTCGGCTCTCGCAAGGAAGGCATTTGCACAACCTCGCGGGAGCCCGTGTCCCGGATCAAAGCCCTGCCGAATCGGCAAAGCCGATGCTGGCAATAAATCTGTCCATTCCAATCTGCCGCAGCATGATTGACTACAGTTTCGGCAGGCGCAGGTAGTGAATGATGGTGATCAATTCAGTCTCCAGAAGGTTGGAGTGTTCGTTTCTGGGGGGTTCATGTGATGAACTTAGGGGGGTCGTCTAACAGCGCCCTAGGGCGCCTGACGCGGCGAGGGGGCGGTGCACATTCTCCATGCTGTTAAGCCGTTGGAGGTGCGGGTAAGGGGACTCGCCGGCCTTGGCGAACAAATTCGTTGCCAAGGACCAGACGAAGACCTCTAAGGTGGGAACACGGAGGCCCCGGTGAATGGCGGAATTTCGCACATACCACGGGGACCCCGTGAGCGAGCGTAGGGTCCAGTTCTGAAATGTAGTCAGCATATGCCTGTTGGTGGCCGAAAGGAGAGGCCACCATGCGGGCGCCGCATAAGTGAGTACTGTTCGGAGGAACAGTAGATACAATGTTAGTTTTGTACGGACAGCCAGGCGGCTGTTCCGCGAAAGCATAGGTGATAGTTTGCCTCTGACGCCACGAGCCAAGTTGAGGGTTGGGGTCACGTGGGCGTTGAAGTTTAGGTGCCGATCAAGCCGAACACCTAGGTACTTCACCGTCTCAGTCCAGTTGATGGGTCTCCCCTCTAAGGAGAGGGATTGGCATCGGGAAATGGACTTATGAGTAAAGCAGATCGCCTCGGATTTCTCCGTATTGATCGCTACCCGCCATTTCCTTAGCCAGTCCGGAAGCATAGCCAACTGGCGTTGTAACATTACGCTCGTCCGCCAAGGCGAAAGCGAGCTAAAATGAAACATCGCGTCGTCGGCAAATAGAGATAACGTGACCCTGGGATAAACAGGCAGATCGTTCGTGTACAGTACGTACAGAACGGGGCCGAGGACAGATCCTTGTGGGACGCCGGCGGCGAAAGGGGAACCCGAGAGAACGCCCCATCTACGCTGATCCTGAAGGTGCGACCCGTCAGATAGGATCGGAGCAAGTGGACGATAGATGTCGGAAGTGGCGAATGCGCCAGTTTGTAGAGCAGGCCTTCGTGCCAGACTTTATCGAAGGCTTTGCTCACATCCAACAGGACGGCGCCTGTTGCCTGATGATTGTTGGCGGCGTCGGCTAGACAGGTGACAACCCGTACTAGCTGAAGAGTAGTCGAGTGCCTCGGCCTAAACCCAAACTGCTCCTCGAGGATGAAACCATCCACCAGGGGCCGAATACGGGCCTGGAGAAGACGCTCGAATACCTTCGAGTTTACTGGCAATAGTGATATCGGGCGGTAGCTTCCAGGTAGCGTGGGCGGCTTTTTGTATTTCGGGATCATGATGATGTTGGCGGTTTTCCACAGGCGGGGGAAGTACCTCAGCCGGAGACAGGAGTTGAACAGCTCAAGAACGTCAACTGCCGAAGGCGGGAAATTCTGCAACGCAGCGGCGCCGATGCGATCGGGGCCAGGGGCCTTTCTCTTCTTCAGTCGGGTTAGGACAGACGCAAAGTCTTCCTCGTCGACCGAATTAGGAGGGTCATTGGGGGGAGCAGAGAAATATCCAGAAAGGAAATCCCTGACTACGGCCTTATGAGCCGGGTCAGAGATGCCTCTATGTACGGTAAACTGTTCCTCAATACAGTCGGCGAAGACTTCCGCCTTGCCTTCTGCAGAGTATACAGTGCCGTCCGGGGTATTCAAGGGATGGCGAGTCCTCTTATCGCCTTTTAGTCTACCAGCGGCTCTCCATACGGAGGCGTGGTCGACTTCCAAGGACTCCAAATAGGAGTCCCATCGATTCGCGTTTACGTCAAGCAGAAGCTGCGAGACGTGTTCCGACTGGGCTCGAAAACGCCGTCTAGCGGCAGGGTCACGGGTATGCTGCCATCTGCGGCGGAGCTGGCGCCGTAATCGGATGGCTTGGAGAACTTCCGCAGGAAGGTCGGAGCGTTTATTACTCACCGGAACAGTATATGTGTGCTTGTCCATTGCAGACTGGACGAGGTCCTGGAGCTGATGTACTCGGAGATCCACGTCGTTACAAGAGACGAGTGGGTCCGGATTGACAGATGGCAACTGCCTGGCCAGATCATCATGGTAGGATAGCCAATTGACTCTCCTAACAGGATGATCGGGAATACGGGGTGAGACCGACGGCAGCATGACAGTTACAAGCAGGGGGTCATGATCGGACGATAGGTCCGACACCGCGCTGACTTGTCGATGAAAGGGGACGGCCTTGACAATTACAATATCAAGGACATCCGGCGGATAACCCGCAGTGGGAATGTGTGTCGGTTCAGACGGGCCGTTGATGAGGACACTGGGATCATCTTCAACAGCCCTACGGAGAGAATTGCCGTAGGGGTTTGACGTTCTGCTGTTCCAAGAGGGATGCTTGGCGTTAAGGTCTCCGGCAACGATGGTTGGTAGATCGCTGTCTAGGAAGGCGTCCCACTCCTCATGCGGTGGAGCTCGATGGCCGGGTGGGTGGTACACAGAAACAAAGCGCACCTCCAGGCCAGCAACATCCAGCGCCACAGCACATGGTTCGATGAGGGTAGTTTCAGGGGCAGGGAGTTCTCTATGAGAGTGCCGCCTGTGGACTAAGATCGCCACTCCGCCAGATGCGTAGCGGCGATCGGGACCTTTCCTGTCTTTCCTGTAGCAAGCATAGGCTGGCAGGGAGAATCGACGGTTAGGGACAAGATGTGTTTCAGAGAGGAGTACGACATCTGCGTCGTACTCCACAAGGAAAGCTGCCAGTTCGGCCCGACGCGCCGGAACACCATCTGCATTCCACACGACGAACCGAAACTGTCTAATCATGGTTAGATGTGGGGACAATCAGGGCGATCAGCGATGTTAGGATCGCCATGAGTATAGTCGGGACATCCCGAGCAGCAAGAATTTGCGGGACAATGCCGCTCACCCAGGCCATCAGCTGAGCCTCAGTGACCAATGGTGAACCACCGGCCACAGGGGCCTGACTAGCCGGCGCTGGGGCCGCGGAAGGTGCAGATGCCGCCTCCAGGGGAGGTTGGGCAATTGGAACTGGCTGCTCGGGGGCTGGCGAGACTTCCATGGAAGTCGCAGGGGACTGGGCAACAGAAGCAGGCTCCTGGCCGGGTAGATGCTGGGCAGCCGGAGGGGCGTTGTTAGCCTCCGTGTATAGATGTTTTGCCACTAGAGGTTGTCAAGCCTTGCGCTTAGAGCGCTGTTTCTTAGGCGGCTGGGTCTGTGAAGGGGGTACTGCGGGCGTTGTCGCTTGAGGTGATGGCACTCCGGCAAGTGCTAAGGTTCTGGGGGCCACAGGGGGCGCCGTAGCGACCGCTGTAGCGCAAGTTAGGTTCCTTCAGCGGCAGGTGCCGCAGGAAGAGCCGTAGATGCCGAGACGGGTGGTTGGACTGTCGCCCGCTTCGATCGTCTAGGAGCAGGGCGAGGAGGTTCAACCTGACGGTTTTGCTCCCGCTGCTGTTTCTTTTGGGCCTTCTTAAAGTGGTTACAACCCCTAAAGGTAGCCGGGTGACTACCTCCGCAGTTGGAGCACGTCGCGGGTTGAGGCTTCACAACGGGACAATTCTCGTTGTGGGCCTTCCCGCGGCGTACACAACGCGGCGGCATCTTACAAAAAGCCGATGAGTGGCCGAATCGCTGTCATTGGAAGTACTGGGAAGGCCCAGGCTTACTATTGAATGCCCTAACCTGTACCCGGAGGCACAGAATGGTATCAAGATGATAGACGTCGGCGAAGGAACCAACCTTCTGAATCCTGATGTAAAAGGAATTGATTTTCCTTTTCCGATCACCGGATAGGAGAGGGACGACGGAGGTAGGGAAGAAACCCTTCTCCGCCAGATCCTCCCAGATCCACAAGATCGGTGTGTCATGGGGAATCCCGGACACCACAATCTTGAGTTCCCTCTCCTCATGGAGGGGGAAGGTATGAAAGGCGCGACCGGAGTCGGCCAGGAATTTCTGGCAAGCCCGAAATTCCTGGATCGACTTCGGCTGCAGTCGAATTAACGAACCTTGGCTTTTGGCCTCGATTCGCCCAGACGGCACAACTTGTTTAAGCTCCCGAAGGAGGGTATGCCAGTCGCTGCACTGTGGCACGACGATTGGCGGTATCTTTGGTTGTTTAGGTGTTGGTTCTGGTTCTGGTACAGTGATTTCAGGGGAAGGTGATATGCGGCCTGCCGACTCGTTTCACCGGGACAGTCCGTTTTGGGGACGTCGGCATGCTTCCACCGCTACCTCGCCGTTTCCGGCTAGGCACGGGCTGGAAGCCGTCCTCCGTCTCCATCTCGGAGTCCGACGACAACGTAGTGACGAGGGCTGCGGCATAAGCAATGGATAGAGGGTCCTGAGAAGGACCAGCAGAAGGCTGGTCGCTCACGGGAGGGTCAGATGTTTGGTGGTCCTTAGGAGGACCAGCGGAAGGCTGGACCTGCAAAAGAACAGACGATTGGCGGCCCTTAGAAGGACCAGCAGAAGGCTGGTCCCCCACGGGATGGTCAGATGCATGGTGGCTCTCTGCAGGATCGGCAGTATGCCGGACCTGCAAAGTAGCTGTAGATGGTTGGTGGTCCTTAGCAGGGCCAACTGAAGGCTGGTCCAGCGAAGAATCTCCAGATGCTCGGCGGGCCTTAGAAGGGCCTTCACCGCGGACTGGGTCAGTTTCAGGTTTGGTAACAAGACCATCGCCGCGGACTGCGGCAATTTCAGTTTTTGGGGGAATTTTGGTGGGGATGCTTACCGTAGTTCCATCTGTGGAGCTTAGCTTAACTCTTCGCAGCACAGGTGGCTTCAGCAAGGGGGCTACCCTGCCATCGGATCTATTATGGCCCTTGTTAGGGCCACAACTTTCCGCGGACAGGGGCTCCCCTTGGTCTCGTCCCGACATCGCCGTCGTCAACGGGTGTCGGGTACGCTCTTGGGGCAGAGGAGAGAGCAAACTCCCGTTCTGTACTGCACTGGCACTTTGTCACTGGCACTCACCACACTTCGGTACAGAACACCGCGCACAAAGTAGGAACAATAGCCCGCACACGACTTGTCGCGAACTGCCCGAATTCTGGCCCACTCGAACTATTCCGAATATTTTAGCCAACTGGCTAGTCAGGAGAGGATTTTTTGAGGTTAGGATTTTGTTCTGCTTCCTTTCAATCGCTGGAGTAGAATGAATGAGGTCTACCCACACACAACTGGGGGTTGCGCAGCCGCTAGTTGTGCAGTGTCCCGAGTCTCAGAAAGGATTCCTGCCACTGGTAGCAATGTAGCACTGTAGTAGCGGGGCGTCTTTGCACCCGGTGCATGACTGCAGCATCTGGGACGAGCCCAATGGCTGCCTGTGGATAGACATAGTTCTGGTTCATTCGACAGGTAACCTAGAATAAAATAGGAATGGACAACCGCCAACCAGTTAACTGAGAAGGCGGGGGAGAAAGATTTTCAATTTTTATTTATTTTAAATATTACAGCAATCAGTGGGCACTGCCGCAAGGACGGGTTCAGGCGACAGATGTCGCGCGTTCCCAGTCCTGCGTGCAGACGCCGTGAGGCGTCGGTCGCTCCCCGCGAGGCAGAGAGCCTCCGTGCCAGTGATAGCGCGTAGCCCTGCCACTGGGTCAGTTGGATTTCTATATATACTTTTTATCTACTAATGGGGGGGGGGGTCTGAAGCGACCTGCGGTTGGTGGATTATACCACCGGGACTAGCAAACGAGGTCGCTTCCAGGACTCACCTGGTCGCGGGGTGTATTTACCAAGTCCGGCAATGAGGGAATTGTGGGTCACTCTGTCGGAACGAACATAGAATCTACGCGCCAGGCGTCTCACGGTGTCATCAAGAGAGCGGACACCGAGTCCTCTCCTCAAAAGACGAGAAGAGTACCTCCGGGGGACTTCAGCTTCAAAAGTACCTCCGAAGAGCACGCGAGCTTCAGTCCCCGGTCGAGTACGCGCTGGAGCGTTGTTCTATGACCACGAGCCAGGTATCCCCAAACAGGACAGGCGTAGGTAATCACGGGCAACACGTACGTGTTGACTATGAGCTTACCTAGCCGGGGGGTCATTGCCGGATTAGATAGCACGGGCCAGAGTCTACTGAGTTGCGCCGAAGCGCGTTGTCGGATGTAATTTGTGTGGGTTCGCCAGGTGAGCCGGGAATCCACGTGGAGCCCGAGGTACTTGACGCTATTGGTCCAGGACACCTCGACGGGGCCTACTTTAAGCGGCCGAGGCCGCTTACGTTTGCGCGAGAATATTACCGCGGCGCTCTTGGAAGCGTTAACGGCAACTCTCCAGTCATCGGTCCACCCGACATACGCGTCGAGTTGGCGCTGAAGCTTAACTGCCGCATAACTCGCGTTCGGCTCTGAGGCAAAAGCCGCAGTGTCGTCCGCGAACAGCGACAATTTTACTCCAGGAACTCGGGGCGTGTCGTTGACAAACAGCGAGAACTGGAGAGGCCCAAGGACACTTCCCTGAGGGACGCCAGCGGTAATACGCCTCTCCGAAGAGAGAGCGTGGTCTACTCTCACTCGGAAGCTACGGTCTCGCAGAAAGCTGCCGATCAAGTGAACGTAGCAGTCTGGGAGAAGGACTTCCGTCAGTTTGTTAAGGACACTCTCGTGCCACACGCGGTCAAAGGCTTTCTCGACGTCTAGGAAGATCGCAGTCGTCTGTTTGCCCTGGCAGCCAGCCTCGGTAATGCATTCCACGAGTCTCATCAGCTGATGAGTCGAGGAGTGCAGCTCACGAAAGCCGAACTGTTCGGGGATCAGCACGTCTAGTCTTTCTAGATGGTCGCGGATCCTACGCTGGATGAGACGCTCAAAACCTTGGACGTCGCGGACAAGAGGCTGATGGGCCTAAGGTTTGTGATATGACTGTGATATCGGCCGATAGAAAGTGCTCTACCTCGCGGCAGATTTGCTCAGTGAAAGCCGGGTTCTTGGATGGGTTGGGAGCGAACTGTCGCTCTAAACTGTCAGCCAAGAACTCTGCCTTTTCGAGGGGGCGGCCAAGGGGTTGACCGCCGGGTCCGGCCAGTGCGGGGAGAGGCGCGCGTTTGCGCTTTCCCGTTAGGGCACTGGGAATCCGCCAGACATTACGGTCCTCGGCAGGGCCATCCATCTGTGTCACAGCTAGCTCCCAGTTGCGTCTACGGAACGCCAGCATGTCGCGACGCAACTTGCCGGACGCTTTGTTGAACGCAGCCTTGTCAGCCGGGTCACGAGTCCTCTGCCAGCGTCTCCGGAAGCGATTCCTCTCGCAAGCGAGCTGAGACACCTCTTCGGGGATACGCTGATAGTCGGGCGTGAGCCCCGACTTCATCCGGGAGCGACTGAACGCCGGGCCAAAGCGGTCCCACTCGATTACCCGCCGCTCGTCGCGGACGGTGGCGTGCTGGGTAGCTATATGCACACTGATAGGACAATGGTCCGAGGACAGTTCCGAAATGACGGAGACGTGGACCGGGCAATAAACGCCCCTGACCGCGGCTATGTCCAGTACGTCAGGGCGGGAGTTAGCCCTCGAGGGATAGTACGTAGGCCTGGTAGGACCCATGACTGTGACCCGAGCCGCATCAGCATACCTGCGTAAGCGAGCCCCGTTTGGGTTCACCAAGCGGCTCCCCCAATGAGGGTGCTTACAGTTCAGGTCGCCCGCCAGGACTACCCTCTTGTGTGCGCCAAAGACGGCCTCCAGATCGTTCGACAGGAGCTCCGTTTGTGGAGGCTTGTAAGCGCAAACCACGAGTAGACCGCCGAGAGCACCATGGAGCTCAACCGCGGTGCACTCGAGGTTCCGCCGCTGAGGCAGGACAACGCGGTGATGGCGAAGACTCGCCTTCACCGCGATGGCTGTGCCCCCTCCTGCGCGACCCGACCGGTCATCCCGGTGGCACACGTAGTTGGGCAGTCGGAAGCGACGATGCGGGGTCAGGTGCGTCTCACCAAGAAGAAGCACGTCGGGCTTGTGTCGGGCAACGAACTCTAAGAGCTCAGAATCCCGGGAAGCGAGGCCGTTGGCGTTCCACGCCACGAGCTCGAGGTCTCGCTTGAGGGATGGCCGTGGTTGTCCGTTCATAATAGACCTATAATTCGGCAGGCTTCCACCAAGAGGAGGAACTTGTCTTGGGGCGAGGCTTTTGCCAAGCGTTCCTTGATTTTGAGGAAAGTTTGGGCTACTTTCTGCAAGTCGTAGCTTGCCAGAAAGTCGGACACAACGGCGAGATCATCGGATGATGAGGCCTGTGGTGAACGCTTGGCGGCAGCTGCATAGCTGCGGCGGGGCGAGACGGTGGAAGCCTTGGGGGCAGGTTCTGGAGCGGGTGGTCGCTCTGGCTTTTGGTGGACGGGCTTGGGTCCAATGGCAGGTAGCTTTGGCTGGCCCGTGTTCTTGGCCTGGGTCTTACCTTTCTTGCCCGATCTGGGGAATCTAGGCTTGGGTGGCGGCGGCAGTGGAGGATCAATTTCCTCCTTATCGTCCGGCAGCGGGACTAGAGCGTAGTGGGGGACTTCGCGTTCCGGTTCCGGGGGCGCGGTAGGTGGTTTGGCGTGTTGAGCTATGCTCGGGCTCACTGCACGTGTAGGTTTTGGAACCGGAGCAGACCTAGGGGCTGGTTTCCGGACCACAGTGTCAGCGGCTTTGGCCGGTTTGACTGGCTGACTAACAACTTGCCGAGGCTTAGGCTGGACAGGTTTCTTGAGCTTGTCCAGCTGCTGGTTATAGACTGGGCAGCGCCTGTTATTTGCAGCATGGGCGCCGCCGCAGTTAATACAGTATCGGTGGTTGTCCGGAACAGCGCAGGCCTGCGTCAAGTGGTCATTTCCACAGCGGACGCAGGTCGGGGTGTTCCGACAACCGAAGCTGCTATGGCCGAACCGCTGGCACCTGTGGCACTGGGAAAGTCGCCCGGTCTGACGGCAGGGCTCTACGCTCACGCAGAGCCCGAAAAGCCTTTTCAAATCTAAAAGGGACTGGGAAGAGTCGCCCTTCTCTACCAGGAGTCTGATGAGTGGGAGGGGACGACGCGAGCCATAAGTGGTGTACAGCCGCGAGGCTCCCACAACCTTATAGCCCGCGTCACGCAGTTCGTCGAGAACGACCTGCGGATCCGCCTGTATGTCCAGGACCCGAAGGACGAGGGCTACAGGCTTGGTGCGGTTTAGTGTGTATGTGTGGAACTGGAACGATTCACGTTCCAGCCACTGGATTACTCCGAAGTGCTCGGAAGCGCTGCGGCAGGTAACGCGCACAGTCTCACTCGCTAGGAGCTTGACCGAAGCGTTATCTGCCAGCGCAACGACCTTACGGAGTCGGCGACTGAAGCCGATAATATCCCTGACGTTCGTGGCGAACACCGGCGGGATCCTTCCTTCGGAGGTGCGACTGGGCGCAACCTCAGCGGAGGCTTTGAATGCCGCCGAGTCCGTAGCCGAACTCAAGGAGGTCAGGGAGGGAGACTTTCTCGGCTTGCCACCGTGCCCTACTACCACCCAGTCGGTGGAAGCCGAGGTCTCCATGTCTGGGGAGTCAGACTCCGGCAGAGGTTGAGGGCTGCTTGGCCTACTAGCGACCTTGCAGCCGGAAGGTCCGGCCTTTGCGGGCTTGGTCGGCCCTAATAAGGGCCGATTATTCTCACGAACTTGCGCGGGTTGAGCAGGGCTACCCGCGCAAGTCGTAGGGTTCCCGACTGGCCCAAGTGGCCGGCCGGGGGGCTCGTCGCTGCCGCACAGTGCTTCAGGGGCACTAACAGCTGGTCTACTGCTGACTAGCTCAGCTCTTTGTCCAGCGGGTATCCGGGGGCCGAACTGTGACACCGTCACAGTGGCGGCGCAACCCGCATCTCTATTTGGGAGTCCTACTCTCGGACTCCCCGGATTCCGCTGGACAGCGCTACCTACAAGACTTACCGGCACTGTGCGGCAGGTCCCAGTTGTGCGTGGGTTGACTTCATCTTGCAGGCAAGACGGCTGGTCCACTTCCATCGCAGCTTGGTGTTGTCGCTGGCGATGTGGCGAGTGTTTCCCCAGCGGCTTCTTCTTAACCGCCTCCGTTGATTGTTGAGATAGCCTCTTCATGGCAGTCTTCTAGAGGTCGAGGCGATCCTCTTCTGCGTTGATTTTCTTGTGATGTTCACTCTTCCAAAGCAAGCAGTCGAGTGCTCGTCACGACTCCTCGTCAAAAAAGTCATTCTCCACATGAGGTCTACCCAAAAATTCGAAATAAATTAATTCTGTAGGACGAGCAAGTTTTTGTTACCATTTTCTCGGCATCGCAGAGTCTGTCCTTGAGTTTCTTTCCGTGACCTATGAGAACTTTATTCTTCTCTTTACCCCCTTTTTTAAAAAGCTACTTATTTGTCGGTTACTCGAGTTCTGTTCAATATGAAAAGAAAAATTTTGTTCTAAATGTACCGGTAGGCCTTTTTACGTTCTCTAAGACGGGTAAAGCAGAGACCACTGAAACTGAAACTCTATATAAAACTCAATATTTTCGTTTGTAGCGAATTGCTCATGAAGACTTGACTCCAGTGAAGCAGCTACTTGGTCGCTGCAACCAATACTGAATCTTGTATACACATACAAGTTATTGATATATAGGCCTATTAAATCTGAAAAATCTGAGCAACTTACAATGTAGGTTAGTTCTATTGTATCCTACGAAGATTTTTGTGTGTGCATATATTGATTTATGTTGTAGAAGGTTTCTGGTTTTTCCGTATGTCGTATTACTTTCAATAAAGTTATAACAAAATTTTTAAAAATCATTTTGTTTGAGCCCGATACACATTACAGCTTATCGGGCTGTAAGAGACGAGGTTTCTTATCTCGTGCACACGCGAACACTAAATTGATATTACTTGCTTGGTACACGTGTGCTGTTTGTGTACTACTCGTTATATCAGAATTTCATTACAGTCTTGCTGATTGTAATTAACTCATATAAAATTAACAGGAAGTCTGGCAACAATGACTGTTTAATTACCGCCACAATATGCATTAATTAGAGAGTGTTTGTGTTTTACATTATTAATGGTCTTGTTAATTAAATTGCAGAATGTGGCCGTACGGTTGGACAACGTATGCGTAGGGGAAAATGGACACTCTTGTGACTACTAAACGTGTATTTAAAAGTGCTTAACCTGCTCACTAAAGAGAAAAGTCTATTAAATTTTTGAATACATAATTATTTGTGATAAAAATGGTGTAATGTAATTATTTTAAAACATATATATTGCCAATGAATTAATTCATGTAATATGTTTTGAAATATACTCACTTGAATATTTTCAGTCTTAAATTGCCGCCTTGTACCCGTTAATATTCGAATAACAATTCATGTTTCGCAGTATTATAACATATTGTGACGTAATTTATTACGTTATTTCTAACTTAATTTTAGAAGATTGGTTATCTTCAAAATTTATTTGATTTCAAATAAAAGTACTGTACGGTTTTAGAACCATTTTCAAAAATCTTTTTTTTTTTACATTCATGAGACTATTGATTTTTAGGCGTGTGTCGTTCAACTGGTGTTAAAAACATACGAAAACGAATCTGAAATTTTACGTGAACTTTATGAAAATTACTTCCTATTATTCGTATCAGAATTATTACTCACTGTCTGCAGAATAGCATTAGTGCAGTTCCACACACGACCCAGCGTCTTTGATCTCTGTGTGATTTATTCCGTTTCATAGGAGTACGTACGTGGTTCATTGTGAAGCTGTATTTGAAAATTACCCATTGAAGAAGGCAAGGCTTTTTTTTTGTCTGGTGTGGATTCAGACATCAAACGAATCTGTAAAACAAAATATTACAAAAAGTAGTCATTATCATTGAAGAGCTTATTCGCTTTGTTCTGGACAAAGCAAGGTTGAGATCAAAGTAGCGAGGCTCTTGTTAGACACTTCACTTCTCTCTTGTGATTTTGCACACGCACACACACTGATCCTTACCCTTCTTTGTGCCGCCCTCTTGTTATTAACAATTCATTGTTGTAAACAAATATGTCCCATCACGGTGACAAGGCGAAATCACAAAACTTCGTATTAGACCCGTTTTTGTATGTGGAAATAGACGGAAGTATTTTATATATTAAACATTTGAATTCACGACACACGGTCAGTTTGACTAAATACACTTACGTAGGCCTATTTAGAGAAAATGTACTTTTAATTGGTTTTACTTTTTTGTTTAAAAAAATCAGTTTTAAAATATTACAGAGTAGCGACCATTATAACATATGTTTGAATATTTTAACAAGTGTATGTAATAACGCTTGAGCGGTACCTATTATAACGCTTGAGCATTATAATACGTGTATTATAACATGAGCGATGACGGGCAGATGAGAGGGGTTATATGTACCAGCAACTGAGAATAGAAATAAGAAAACGATATTTAAGATCGGAGATTTTACGAAGTGAGCGTACTTTGACAAACAGTAAAATTAACGGGTCACCGGTATTCCGTATCTCTCTCTGTCGTTTGTTGAAAACATTCTAGCTGCCACTTAACTTTTAACGCTAGGCATGAGCTATTTGTAAAATGTTTCTAAAAATTTATGGGGTCTGAAAAAATACTCTAACTAGAAATATGGTAACCCTAAACGTTACTGCCAACTTGATACTTGTTCTGTGGTCAGTTGGTTTAATCTACTTAATTGATTAACATGTAAACAAAACGTTACTTTCTTGATTAAAAAAAATTCGACCAGTTTTTTTCTTTAAATTTCCAATTAAAATAATTTCGACACGACAAAAACGTTATACTAGAATAGAAAAAATAATTTGTTATGTTGAAATATAAGTTTTTTGTTGTTGTAATTGTAGTGTGGAACGTTATTTTTTCAGCATAATTTTGAAATAATCCTCTGGTACAATGTATCATTTTAATGCTGTTCAGTATCCGTAGTTTGGTGCCCCATTTTTCTTCCAACAAAGATGTAATCATATGATATGCACGCACTTGATTTTGCTATTTTGAATACAACGGATTAATTTCTTCCGCAGTATGTCGAGAGATGTTTTAGTGTCTCAGTTTTTTGTATTATGTACTTACGTCTTTTATATCCAGACAGTTATAATTTAGGCTTTAGCTATATGTAATTTAGCTGTATGTAATCATATGTTTTATAAGATAGGTCTCAAGAAGTTTATTTAACGGAAGATATCTTTTATCGTTCTTAGTCTTGTTTAGGTGTAGCAGATATGTGGACATTGTAGAATGTACCAAGAATAAATGGTGATATAGTCTACTAAAAATTTGTAACGTATAATAGTTCTAAGAAATTTTCAACGGTATATTCACACTATTATTTTAGGTCCCCTCACTAATTCTGTCGGTTGTAATGTAATCGACCTTTATAATTCCCCGAACGATTTTTCGTACTAATGTTGATTATCTAATTTCTCTGATTTCTTTAGTCATACATTTTATTCTAATTAAATTTTATTACGGGATTAGGATAAATCTCGAAGGTGGTTCCCAAAAATGCAAGTTTTCGGGAATGCTAGTGTAAAGCATCCATGGAATGTTAAACGTATTTTTGCTATGCTACGCCCGGGAAAGTGCCCTCTTTCTCATCTAGAGATGGAGATGCCCCGTGGTTTCTGCTATGGGGCAGAGGGGATTTACACTTTTTCTCGAGTTAGGAGAAGGAGAAGCGTCTGGGGTACGTGGTCTCGTCCTAGAGATCCATAGACGGATGTACGAATCCTTGTGGAGGTTCCCCGTTTACAGTGTCCCGTAGTAGTCTTGAACAAAGAAGAGTTCTGAGGCTGTTTGTAGCTATTTCCGGAGAAGTCCTTGACGGTCTCTTATACATCCAACATACAAGAGCGAGAAAAAGAAGATCGATTGGCGCAGATAATACGGATAAAATCCGCCAATTATATACTATGGTAAGTGAGTTTACTGAACATTAGAAACATTCTTAAACAAGACCTTCCTTAATTTTATGAAAATTTAATAACAGGTGATAAAGATGAAAATGATGATTTTTAGTTATGTTAAAAAAGACACATTGTGGACTTACAGTCATTTGCTATGTCTGTGCTTTTACCGAATCAGTTTCAAAGGAAACTCTATTGCTTCAATGCGGTACATATAGTCCATTAAATTACGATTTAACGCGTTCTGCTGTACAATAATGTAACGAGATTCATTGATTTAGTTCAATCAGTTGTTATAATAAACTTCAACCGTCACTATCGTAATACTAAATTTTAGGAACTCTTAGGAAGTATGACCTCCTAAGATAAGACGAGGTCGTAAACGATGTTAAGACAAGAGGTAAACATCAAGGTTATTACTATTTTTTAAGTGGCCGATATCTGGAATGTATGAATACATTAATGTATTACGTGTTGTTTGGGGAACCTGTCAGGACAAGAGACAAAAACAACAAAATGTCATTTCTGTAAAGGAACCCTCTCAGTTTCTCGAAGGAAAATGTGTTAGATCACCGACTGAGAAGAAATAGAGAAAACAAAGCTTATATTTAGTCATATAAAATCCTTTAGTCACATAATTGGTTAATTTCAACTCCGTGTGTGAAGTAATTTCGTTCTCATCATCGTGTTGCTTATAGCTGGATACGTGATCTGAGTTATGTGCTCCGTGTATGTTTTCGTAACTAACAGAATCAAGTACAGGAACCTAGTACTTGTATTAATATACAGTATATTGAATTTTTTTCCATTAACAGAATATTCAGTAACTTGGTTAGGACCCTGAGAAGATAATAGGGCTACATACGCTCTTATATTACTTTCTGGAAAATTAAGCCTCCTTCATTATAAACGAACTGTTAAACGCAAGAGGATTTAGTTGTATTGGTGTCAACAGCTTCTCTAGGCCTTGAAAGAATAAATTTTTTTGCAGAATAAATCCAATTTTCTTGTAAGCAGAAATTTGGGTTATTATTGTAAATCTTGCAAGCAGGATTGTGTGAGCAGAATGTTATTATGGGTGACTAATATTATGTTATCTACTTCGTATGTTATAATTGAGAGACTAAATTGACAAAGACAAAAATAATAATCGGTCTGATTAAAAAAAAGGAAGAGATTGTGGTCCTTTGCGGTCTCCATTTGGTGACAGTTAATGTTATTGGATCCGTTTTTGTTATGTACACTGCCTGAAATAAAACAAAGACACATTGCCTTTTACAGTTCAAAGTTTTTGTTGTTGTTTCTTTTTTTGTCCATTCATTATTGCGTTCTTGTAGTTATTTCGTACGTTGACCGAACTTGATGGAAATACTTCTCGAAAAGCCGTAGAGTATGTAACGATTACATACCGTAGATACCGTATGTATGAGTACGGTTGAGAATAAACTCTTGTATGACGTCTATAGTCAATAACGATTATATAGTAGGTCTTATGTGTATAAATTAATAGCAGAATATGCGACTGAAAACTGTTGTTCAACATTTTACAAGAACAGGGTGAACAACAACATGTGGTGGAAACCGTTTTAATCTCATACAGGGTATCAATATTTGAATAGGCCGTCGCACGTAAGTTGGTAATATCAACACATTAAGTAAACAAAGGTACAATCTGGAAGGAAAACAATATTAACTAAAGTTCATGCTCCACTGTTTGTTTAAGAGTCGCAAAGAACAAGCCGTATCCGGACGCATGCGTGACCCGACGTCTGGTGAGAGTATCAAAATACTCTGTTTCTTATCGCGTGGTATTCTCCCGAGAAATTCACAGGGTAAGTAATAGTACTGAATTAAGTACTAAATAATCCATCTCAAGGTACAATAATATGGTATAGCTCGCTCGATCAATGGGATTACAGTCGGCATAAAAAACAACTGTTATCACTGGTAATTAATTTTTTATCTCGCATCAGTATAGTTACATTGTTCACATGATTCTGTTTCTGTGAATGCGTTGGTTTTAATGAAGGCGATAAACTGAGTTTGATGAATGATAATTGTGACAACGTGGTCACAAAAGGTAATCTTGTCTTACGAACGGTGCAATTTGATTGGTGCACAGACAGCGTCGGGAAGTGCGTTACACATCGAATAATGCAGAAAGTAAAAAAATACGTTTTTACATCGAAGGCTTCCAAATGTTTTTCTTCTGGCCGTGACAGTGTTAAGAAAGACATGCTAGCGTTAGTGTAAAAGTCATGCATTTTAAACCTCACAGAATGGAGGCGGGTTTTACGATGTGCTTAACATTAACAAACTCATTAACTGGAGTGAAAGTGAGGATATTGGGTAACGGTGTCTCATTTGTGGCTAAACTATTTCAATTCCCTATATTATGTTTTAAAACTAAGTGAAAATTAAATATTTTTTTTAATAAACAAATGACCATAAAAGCAATCAAAGAAGAGAAAAGAAAGTTACAAGAAGCAAGAGTGGAGATGTTTTTAGGAAAACGAAAACGTGGAAAATCTAAAACAGGTAAATTTGAAATGAAAAACACAAATTCTCTTTTAAAAGAAACGAAACAAGCGATAAAGAAAGTTACAGAATATATCTTCGGATGTTTAGAAACAACAATCAATACGTCTTCCCGAACAACAACCAGAAGTTAGTAAATTGGACTTCAAGAAAACTTTAAAGGAAACATAACAAGGCCCCGGAGGAAGATGACATGCTTTCTGGGATATTAAATAACGATAGAAAAGTGATATTTTTATGAACCTATTAAAAATCTCTTTAAAGATAACATTTATAAAAATAATTTTTATAAGGTTAAGAAAATGAATTTGATAATGTGGAACATTGGGGTTTAGAAAATTCAGTTACGTATAGTTGTGGCATTGATTATAGATGTACAGATTTACTGTGTAAAGTGTAAGAAAAATTAAACTTCACGAAAGAACGGAATTGATAAATAAATGCGATGTGTAAGATATGGAGACACAATATCACCAAAACTCATTACAAATTATAAGGTTTCAGACATTAGCCATCGTAAGTTAAAATTAAGAAACAAGACGTTTGCACATCTATACAATCACCAAAACTTTTCAGTCAACCAGTAGAAGATATTATCAAAAAATTTGGAAGGGCTAAGTGTTACAATGTGTGAAAAGTACGTTATTAATCTTAGTACGTTGGCGGTATACTTTAATAATACATTACAAAACGGAGTTAAATGAAACGCTTCTAGAATCTACTAAACTCGAATGTACTAAAGTCATGACGAATACAAATAGCGGAAAAAGAAGACAGGTGACAGTGGCACGGGGGACTTCGTCTGGCTGCAGTTAGTTTAACTTAGCAACGTATTAAAACAAATCTACAATACCTCAAGAACAAAGTGTTTAATCAGTGAATACACTTCGTGTCTTTACTTATGGATCACGGGTTTAGACGTTCTCAGAAGTTAACATAAACTAAATCTGAAATCACAAAGAGGAACTGAAGCACAGACGCTAAAAATTCAACATTAACAGACAGGAAAAAAGGAACAAATTAAAAACGTAACAAAGTAATACTGCCTCGGCCAAAATGATGACAGTCGGACCCTTTGATGTAATAATGTGTCTTAAAACTGTGGCACTGTCCCGACACTTTCTCTGTGCACCAATCAGACTATCCCGTAAGTAAACTGACGTTATCGTGTTTATTTTACATGAACTCAGCGTTGCCACAATTAATGTTCGTCAACCGTAGCTTATCAACTTCAATGAAGCCCATATGTCGTGTTGTCGTCATTCTGCTGTCGGTGTAACCGTTGTTCAAATAACTGCAGCATCAACAACGTAACAACGTAATTGGCGGAGACAAAAAATAATTACGACTGATAACAGTTGCTTTAGTTGCCGAAGTTTACGGCTTGGGAGATATAAACGATTAGGCAATAAATTGCTAGGTTAAAATAATACTTCGCGGATCAAAATATCATACAACAAAAAAACAGGTGGAATGAACAATGGAAACGTTGGAAACAAAGAACAGGAAGATGAAGATCCCAAATGAGACACGCAGATGATCTATCAAAGCATACCGTGAGGGAGCTGTTGTTCAAACATTTGAAAAAATACGTAGGTCAACAACAAAGCGGGACTAAAATTTTCTCAAACCATGTACACCATATAGTAGTTAGAAACGCGTTTGACGTTTTTGTGCGATATCTCGATGCTAGAACGGATACACCTCCAGATAGAACGGACAGAAATAGAGATTTACAGTGAGTTTATAGTTAGTGATAAGCACAGTTAGATATTTATAGTTTTGTTCTCTGGATATCGTCTAGGCAACCTAACACAATGAATCAGTAAGTGCAAAACTGAGAATAAGAAATAGGCCTAAATCGTTTTTGACTAGCATCGGACGTTCTGCCACTCAACATTCAGAGAATCTACGGAAGTATTAGAATAAAAGAAGACGCCAAATGTAACTACACCATGAGGTGATCGCCAGAGTGTTTTATCTGCAAAAACGTAATGAGTTTGTGGATAACATATATCTACCTATCTATCTATCTGTGTATCTATATATGTTGTATATTATTTTTTCTCGTTTCAATAATATAATAATATACATTCAATTACAATAATATACATTTAATTACAATAATATACAACTTGCAGAATAAACTATATTGAATAATATCATAATGTTATATTAATTGCTACAAGAAACTTTGAGTTACGTATACAGAAAATGACGAACACACGCGCGCGCGCGCGCACACACACACAAATCCTCCGTTAAATTGAGCTACGCTGAGAGAGCGTAGGCATCATGGCTAGACTATACGGCACACTGTAAGATAATGTAACAAAATAA
Organism: Magicicada septendecula; assembly: GCA_034769895.1. Taxonomy (NCBI): domain Eukaryota; kingdom Metazoa; phylum Arthropoda; class Insecta; order Hemiptera; family Cicadidae; genus Magicicada; species Magicicada septendecula. The sequence continues at coordinate 270,548,096 of CM068367.1, forward strand.
TATCTAATATAAAACTCCTTTGGCTGTACAAGCTGTCGAACGTACGAACATAATGAAGTCCATCATCTAATGAACTCAACCATGTAGAAGGTCTACTTTACATATAAATTTAAAAAAATGAATGACATCTACAATAATTACATATTTAGATTCGTATACTATCTATTTATAATGTTATCTCTATGCTATTGTTTCTATAATGTTACCTACCTTAGCGAATAACCACGTGGTAGAATACCCATGTTATTTTTGTATACGTATTGTAATAAGAATACGAACACTTGCAATTGTTCGAGATTTGTTTTTTGCTTTTTACTCATCTTACGTTTTTCACAGTATGGTGGGATGAAAAAATTTCGTATAGCCTGTTAGTTTTAATTTAACTGTTTCTGAATCCTAATTGTTTATTGTTTATAGACGACGATTATTACGTAAAACTATATTAAATGATTATTCAAAGAAGCCATAATAGCCCATTAATATGGTGACGATGTTTTAAAAAAAACAAACAGAGGTTAAGAGATCATACGTATGCTTATATACGTAGTCTCTCTCTCTCTCTCTCTCTCTCTCTCTCTCTCTCTCTCTCTCTCTCTCTCTCTCTCTCTCTCTCTCTCCTCTCTCTCTCTCTCTCTGTGTATATATATATATTGCAACGATACTCTTAACAACTACTTTTGCACATATGCTATTACTCATGTGTGCGCACTTACCCACGTCTCGAAGGTATACTCTTCTGCAGTATTTACCTTGATGTTTCCCAGCTAGGTCGCCGGATTTGGTAGTTAATTGAGGGTGGATAAGCACGTGAATATCGTTACAAGTAAAGAGTACAGAGGATTTGGTACTGGTTGTGAAATTAGTACGACTTTGTTAATAAAATTATATTCATTTTGTTTATTAATTAAAAAAATGCAAATTGTCATGTTATTAATTAGTGTGTGGGTTAACTAATATTGAAACCCTTATATTCACTTATACGAACATCGTATAATTATAACGTGGCAAAATCTTATCTCTTATAGTCTAAGACACATTATACACAAAAATAAGACATATACGTATGACCTGGAATATTTACACAGACATATAATACATAACACATATATTATTACAATGCGTGATTAACACGTACGAAATTGAATATTAATATTGACTTAGCAATTGTGGTTTTTTTATTACGTACCACTTAATTAAAAAATTAAATAATTAAACATTTATAAACATTCTAATAGAGACCATTCTATTACTTTAATTTAACTATATTCCTAATGTCTCAATTAATTAAAATCTACAATTGAAGAAAACTTTCGTACTTGATTTTACGTTACAGTTACTTGATTTTAATTATATAATAAAAAAATAAAAATATAATAAAATATGGTTTCTCTAATTACCATTTATTTATGAGATTAATAAGTTTTATGTTCTTTGTTATAAATTATTATTCTCTGAACTTTTATTAATTATTCATTATGCAAATAAAAAATAATAAAGTTTATGTAAACTTGTATATGTAATCTAGAGCCTTCTTTTGATAGGCCTCAGGGTCATTTATAAGATTGAATAAATGTTTGACTTTACCTGCATATTTCTGCAACCATTTAACTGTGTTGTTACCGTCACATGGACTCTCAAGTTTCGGGATCCCCTTCCGGTATCACCTTCTCTGTCTCTGCGTCGTTTGGAATTACTCTCTCCGTCTAATGGATGCTGAGTTCTGACATGGACCTCTGGTCGTGATGATGTACGGCTGGATGTAGCTGCGTGTGGCTGTCCCTGCGTCCTCTAGTATATTGCTCTGTTTCCTCTCCTATCCTCGTCTTTTCCCTCGTGGATGTCTCGAAGTTCTACGTGGATTTCTTGAAGTTCATCGACGACGTTTCGACTCCTCGTAGTTTACGATATTATTGTCTTTTAAATAACTCGTGTATATCACTAATTACTTTTACCGACGTACTGCCGGTTCTATCTCACTTTAATTTACGTAATTCGATATAAAACATTACTTAAACTTTGGCGGTGGCGAGATGCGTGGATTTCGCGTACTGTCTGTTAATGATCTGAGAAAGCGTGTGTCGCTCGCTGTGGTTTTATACTCCTGCCGGCGTTCAATTCCTGTTGAAAACTGTTCGGAAAGAGTTGAACAAGCGCGTCGGTTTATTAACTAATTACAACCTACGCGTCTTTCTATGAAGCGCACACTTTTATAAATATTATTTGACAAATCGTTAGGTACATTAACTTAACCTATGCAAATTATGAACATTAAGGTGTGTAAACTGTGGAAGTTATGGCAAAATTTCACACGGTAGCTGAACGGTTCCCACGATCATAGACCTCTTAGTATTGAATTGTAGCGCCAGGCGCCAGCTGTTTTTCTACATATGTCTCTGATTCGTGTAACTTCTGGTTTTCGTTCAGCACTTAAAAAACTGTGTACAATTTTCCACAATCGTATACATAATTCAATTTGGTCTTTGGTCTTCACACACACACACACACACACACACACACACACACACACACACACACACACACACACACACACACACACACACACACACACACACACACACACACACACACACACACACACACACACACACACACACACACACACACACACACACACACACACACACACACACACACACACACACACACACACACACACACACACACACACACACACACAAACTGATACACACGCGGTTGCCTGTCGCCATGACGTCACAGCTGCCAGTCGGGGCGTGTTTCGTCTCCCTTCGCTGCGTTTAAAACCAACAAGGCTTGGCAATTCCATATGCATGTTCAGTTACAATTATTTCCTTATTTAAAATTAATTAATACGTTTGTTTATTTTATTTATGTCTTATACCTAACGCTTAATTATTACATTATTTTCATTATTTACATCTTTTACACGACTCATACGTGCGTTCGTATGTTCTCATACCGCAGTCAGGGGTTGATACGGAGACTTATGCTAAACGTATAGTTGCAATATATATATAGTCTTCAAGTAACAAAACTTCTGCAAGTGAAATCTATTTCCACCTGTTCTTGTAGAAGTATTTGTTATTTGAAGATATTGCATAGAGAACCTGCAAGAAACTCAGCGAATTACTTACAAAGATATTATATTATAAAATTTAATATGTATAATAATAATTATATATTATTATTAATTATATTAGTCTATATATATTATTAATATATATTAGTATATTATTAACACATAATATACACATTTTATATATTAATATATTATTATATACTATAATATATTATTATATATTATAATATATTATTATATATTATAATATATTAATATATATTATTATTCTATATATATTTTTATATTTTACATGTTTTAACGTATTTTAAAATAGCGTTTCTGAGAAATGATGCCAGAATTGAATAGTAGGATAGGTAAAAAATTATTGAACAAAATTATAACTCAAACGGGCGAAAAGAAATTTTATTCCTTAACAAAATATTTTGTTCATTTAAGTAATGTTTTGTCCAATACTTATTCTACAAAACACCTTAAAGTTTCTTACAGTAAAAAATACGATAATAAGAGATACGGAAATAATTAAAGGAGGATCGAGACGCTAGTCGAAATGAGCTCGGGTTGTAGCGATACAGATGAAGTGAGCGTTTTTTTTAGTATGGTGGATTACACTCCTCGACTAGGCTTCAGGCCGATTCCAGCAAAACGTGTAAATATGGAGCTAATGAGTTCAGTTGAACTCGTCTGTAACGAACTTCACTGGACCGCGTAAATTTGTTATATCCGTTGTCCCTTTTAACCAGGAAACACGTTCTTTTGTCATATTCGCAGAAACTAAACCTTTATTGTTGACCGTGATCGTAGGGAGTTTCTCTGTGTTTTATTTGACCAAGTTAACACCCACATTACACAATCCGATCGTTACGCTTGGTACTGTTAATCACACTTTGCGGTTTGTTAAATATTTACTTCTATATGTTACATAATGGTCTTTGTAGAGATTATAATTACGGAAAATTAATTAAAAATCATGCAGCCAGAAATTTTATTAAAATAATTTTAAACCGAATTAAGGGTAGATACCAAATATATCTAACGAGACTAAACGTTTGACTAAATTTGTAGGGAAGGCTAGCGAGCGAAAACCCATTAATATCTGTGTTTCGATACTGATTAGGAATCTAACTGGTGATCGAGAAGACACGCAACCCAGAATATGAAAACGTGTCTTCGACACCAGGATTTGGAAAGCGCGAGAATTTGAATTAGAAAATTCTCGTACTTAGAATTATGGTGTCGGTAACATTGAATCTTTTTCTTAACATGACATGTACCTTCAACAATTCGTTACATTAATTATGCAGTCAGAACAACTGTTTTGTGAAGTGTGTTTTAGGAGAAACCAGGTTTTTCGCAAGAGCAACGTGCATTTATTGTTTTAATACTTAATGTTTTCATTGATTGTTATAAAACTCTGTTCCAAAATTAAATATATCTGTTAACTTAAATCCGTTGCTTATTACTATTTTTATTTATAATTATTATTTTATTTATGTTACGCTGTAATTTTTAGTTGCGTAGAATTTTCGACAACTTTGTAGAATAGGAAGGAACTTACATGTTCTTGTTATATATCAAAAGCCTTTGTATAAAACACCATGAATGGGTTGAGATACTGATTGCAAATGGACAATACGGAAGAAGCATAACACTTTTACGCAGTATTTATTGCAACTGAAAAAATGTTACGATGGAAGGAAAAAACATTAAATGTAACTACTGAGAAGAGATTGCCGTAATATGATTTACCTCCACCAATATATGAAAATAATTACACGAAAACTACAATCAGATATGACATATTGCGACAATACAAGAAAAGGCTGTAATGCGCATACATAATATATTATAAATATTTAAGTTAGTTTCAATAATATGTAATAGACGAGCAGCTGTGAGATTGGAAGCTGGCTTTCAAGCAGGAACCAACAGGTAAACATCACGCGATTACCACTGCATGTGTGTATACAAGTAAATAATGTGTGTGCGTGAAGCCTGTCTGATCCTGAAAGTTGCAATCTCACCCCCCAAGTCAATGCTAAATTAAGAAAATAATTATTTTTAAGAAAACCATAAATAGAAGGTAAAAACTTCTAAAAATGTGTAAAAATCGGACACCAGTACAGTGCGAATTTTACGTAATTCGGACAATCAGTAAGATTTTTGTAGCTGAACTTATAAAGTATTACGGTAATGTTTTTAATTTAAAGTAAAAAAAAACAATAATAAAAAAAGTACCGTAACGAAGAAATCGTCGGACGTCTACAAGCAGTCGCCAGCTAACAACATCAACTCCTGACAGAGTACGAGAGCACGACTAGCAGAGGAAGGAGATGCAGAGGACTAGAGACGTTTCTATAATAACGGCTACAGATCCAGAGCAACATGTCATCATAGTCTACAGCAGCCAATGTACCATGGAGGACGAGAGACGAGAGGACGAGCAGTGAGGACAAGAGGACATCCAGGAGGATCGAACCGAAGGAATCACTGGAGGACATGGGACAACTCTGCGGAATTTAAGGTGACGAAAAACCAATACATAATTTTCAAAGAGAAAGACATTAAAAGACTCTAATAAAAAAAAAGAGAAAACAAAGACAAAACACTTTTGTAAGCGTAAATAATAAGTATGTAGATAGAGATAAAATTCAATGTAATTCATATGTAATCAGAAAAGTATTTAATTATTTTTCGTAATGAACATAACTTAGAGTCATTGAAATTAGTAATTAAATTATTTAACTTTTCTTAATAAAAGCACATAACGTAGAGTCATTGAAATTAGAAATTAAATTATGTAAATTTTTCTTAATAAAAGCACATAACGTAGAGTCATTGAAATTAATAAATTAAATGTTTTAAAATGATTTTAAAGCCATAGAAAGGTATGAAGAAAATATGATTTTAAAGCCATAGAAAGGTATGAAGAAAATATAGAATAAGAATGTAGTGATAATTTTTAAAGAAGCACACATTTAGACTGAGCAAGCAAGAAATCTTAATATAATGAAGAAAAGTTTAAATACAATTAATAATATAATATCTAGAATTTAAGATATGTTTGTAATGTTAACACGAATAGTAAAGACACTTTGAAACCATAGATAATGGATATCATATGGCGTATTGATCATGATTTTTATATTTTTATTTTTTATGTTTGTTTCAAATAATAAACGAAGCATATTACGATTCATAAAAAGAGTTACTCTTATTATAATTACACCTGAACCCAACTCAACTACACATACACGTTATTTATATTGTTATAATTTTGTCGCCCGTCAACGTGTGGCACGACACGCTTACATATAATAACGTTGTATCTTTGTAGTAAATGTCGCCCATGAACGTGGGACCCGACACGCCTACATTTAATAAATAAATGTATGCTCTATTGTTATATGTGTGCATAGGATTTATGTATAATAATTGATGTGTATTAAGGAATATTTTATATGTGTTTAATTTTGTTGTGTATATTGTATTGTAATAACGCAACTGGCGCCCACCCCAACAAACAGGTCTAATTATAATATCAGTAGATATTAATACAGAAATAATAATAACGAAACAATAAATAAATTTTTTTTTTAAATCGGTTCCATAAAAATAATATTCTTAAATATTATAAATAAATATTTTAATAATTATTCAACATGGCAGAACCAGGAGGGTTGAATCTAGAAGCATTTAAAAATTCGATACTAGCAATGATGGACGAATTAGTCATAAAACAAGCCGAAAAATTTAAAGAAGATTTAAAAGAGGAGAATATCAATTAAATTTAAAGAGAATGATGAAATAAAACAAATGCTGAAAAATTTAGCACAACAACAAGATTTGGACGTGACAATAAGAGAGATGAAGGACCAAGAACCGCTACCAAATCATTATAAGGTACTTAATGGAATTCTTTTCAGGTTAGTAAGACAAGACTGGAAGATAGTACTAACGAACGACATGTTACAGAAATTAATTCAACCAGCACATGAGAGTTTAGCACATGCTGCCGCTCTGAAATGTTACCTGAGTCTACGAGAGGATTTTACGATTAATAATATGTTTCGAAAAATAAAGAAGGAGATGAAGAAGTGTTATGAGTGTCAAACGGCGAAAGGACCGAATTTACACACATACGTAGAAATGAAGAGCATCCAGAAAGAGAACAAGGGAGAGCTAATTGCAGTGGATTTTCTGGGACCACTACCACGATCAAGTCGAGGTGTGAAGCACATATTGGTATGTATCGATGTGTTTTCTAAGGCAGTCCGACTGTACCCAATTATGCGACCCACAACCAAAGTTGTTCTAAAGATACTACTGCAGAAATATATTCTGACATATGGAAAAATGAAGAAGGTACTCAGTGACCAAGGTGTACAATTCCAGAGTGAAAAATGGGAGAGGACGTTAAGGGAAAATGGAAAACAACCTGTACTCACATCCATAAGACATCCTCAAGGAAACCTTGCTGAGAGAGTTAACAACGAATTAGGTAAATATTTACGAATATACTGCCATGATCAACACAATAAATGGGCAGAATATCTACCACGTCTTGAGAAGGCCATCAACGAAAATTATAGAGAAGCAACAGGATATACTCCAATAGAATTGGAAGAAGATAAGAAGCCAACCAGATTTTGGACAAGTATATAAACAAACCTAATAACCAGAATGTACCTGTACCAATAAGTGTGAAAATTGAATACGCAAAGCAACGGATAACAGAAAGAGGTAACAAGAGAGTAGAGAGATTTAACAGGACACACAAGCTACAACAATTCGACGTGGGAGAAAAAGTTTTAGTAAAAGCTAATCCAGTGGGAAAACGAAGTGATAATACAGCGAAAACATTCTTTAAACTGTATAACGGACCGTATACATTAAAACAACGAATCGTGAGACATACATTTATAGTATATGACGATGTGAAGAAGAAAGAAATTGGCAAATACCATGCCAATTCACTCAGAAAGTTTTACACATAAAAATAACTAGGTCAGTGGAACCAAGTGGAAGGGGAACAATGAAAGGAGCAGCTACGCTTATGCATTGTTATTAACTCGTAGAGAGGGGAGATAGAAACTAGACTTGTACCCTCCAACTAAGGGAACTTGAACAATTAATATTCATTATCATGAATGGTAATGTATGAATACATATAAAAAAAATTTTATATATAAGCAATGTGAAATATAAAAATATAAGATGTCTAATGATAGAAAAAATATTTTAAGAAATAAATTTATTAAAATTTGTTTTTCCCAAGTAGAGGAATAATGCGACAATACAAGCAAAGGCTGTAATGCGCATACATAATATATTATAAATATTTAAGTTAGTTTCAATAATATGTAATAGACGAGCAGCTGTGAGATTGGAAGCTGGCTTTCAAGCAGGAACCAACAGGTAAACATCACGCGATTACCACTGCATGTGGGTATACAAGTAAATAATGTGTGTGCGTGAAGCCTGTCTGATCCTGAAAGTTGCAATCTCATCCCCCCAGTCAATGCTAAATTAAGAAAATAATTATTTTTAAGAAAAACATAAATAGAAGGTAAAAACTTCTAAAAATGTGTAAAAATCGGACACGAGTACAGTGCGAATTTTACGTAATTCGGACAATCATTACGATTTTTGTAGCTGAACTTATAAAGTATTACGGTAATGTTTTTAATTTAAAGTAAAAAAACAATAATAAAAAAAGTACCGTAACGAAGAAATCGTCGGAGGTCTACAAGCAGTCGCCAGCTAACAACATCAACTCCTGACAGAGTACGAGAACACGACTAGCAGAGGAAGGAGATGCAGAGGACTAGAAACGTTTCTATAATAACGGCTACAGATCCAGAGCAACATGTCATCATAGTCTACAGCAGCCAATGTACCATGGAGGACGAGAGACGAGAGGACGAGCAGTGAGGACAAGAGGACATCCAGGAGGATCGAACCGAAGGAATCACTGGAGGACATGGGACAACTCTGCGGAATTTAAGGTGACGAAAAACCAATACATAATTTTCAAAGAGAAAGACATTAAAAGACTCTAATAAAAAAAAAGAGAAAACAAAGACAAAACACTTTTGTAAGCGTAAATAATAAGTATGTAGATAGAGATAAAATTCAATGTAATTCATATGTAATCAGAAAAGTATTTAATTATTTTTCGTAATGAACATAACGTAGAGTCATTGAAATTAGTAATTAAATTATTTAACTTTTCTTAATAAAAGCACATAACGTAGAGTCATTGAAATTAGAAATTAAATTATGTAAATTTTTCTTAATAAAAGCACATAACGTGGAGTCATTGAAATTAATAAATTAAATGTGTTAAAATGATTTTAAAGCCATAGAAAGGTATGAAGAAAATATGATTTTAAAGCCATAGAAAGGTATGAAGAAAATATAGAATAAGAATGTAGTGATAATTTTTAAAGAAGCACACATTTAGACTGAGCAAGCAAGAAATCTTAATATAATGAAGAAAAGTTTAAATACAATTAATAATATAATATCTAGAATTTAAGATATGTTTGTAATGTTAACACGAATAGTAAAGACACTTTGAAACCATAGATAATGGATATCATATGGCGTATTGATCATGATTTTTATATTTTTATTTTTTATGTTTGTTTCAAATAATAAACGAAGCATATTACGATTCATAAAAAGAGTTACTCTTATTATAATTACACCTGAACCCAACTCAACTACACATACACGTTATTTATATTGTTATAATTTTGTCGCCCGTCAACGTGTGGCACGACACGCTTACATATAATAACGTTGTATCGTTGTAGTAAATGTCGCCCATGAACGTGGGACCCGACACGCCTACATTTAATAAATAAATGTATGCTCTATTGTTATATGTGTGCATAGGATTTATGTATAATAATTGATGTGTATTAAGGAATATTTTATATGTGTTTAATTTTGTTGTGTATATTGTATTGTAATAACGCAACTGGCGCCCACCCCAACAAACAGGTCTAATTATAATATCAGTAGATATTAATACAGAAATAATAATAACGAAACAATAAATAAATTTTTTTTTTAAATCGGTTCCATAAAAATAATATTCTTAAATATTATAAATAAATATTTTAATAATTATTCAACATGGCAGAACCAGGAGGGTTGAATCTAGAAGCATTTAAAAATTCGATACTAGCAATGATGGACGAATTAGTCATAAAACAAGCCGAAAAATTTAAAGAAGATTTAAAAGAGGAGAATATCAATTAAATTTAAAGAGAATGATGAAATAAAACAAATGCTGAAAAATTTAGCACAACAACAAGATTTGGACGTGACAATAAGAGAGATGAAGGACCAAGAACCGCTACCAAATCATTATAAGGTACTTAATGGAATTCTTTTCAGGTTAGTAAGACAAGACTGGAAGATAGTACTAACGAACGACATGTTACAGAAATTAATTCAACCAGCACATGAGAGTTTAGCACATGCTGCCGCTCTGAAATGTTACCTGAGTCTACGAGAGGATTTTACGATTAATAATATGTTTCGAAAAATAAAGAAGGAGATGAAGAAGTGTTATGAGTGTCAAACGGCGAAAGGACCGAATTTACACACATACGTAGAAATGAAGAGCATCCAGAAAGAGAATAAGGGAGAGCTAATTGCAGTGGATTTTCTGGGACCACTACCACGATCAAGTCGAGGTGTGAAGCACATATTGGTATGTATCGATGTGTTTTCTAAGGCAGTCCGACTGTACCCAATTATGCGACCCACAACCAAAGTTGTTCTAAAGATACTACTGCAGAAATATATTCTGACATATGGAAAAATGAAGAAGGTACTCAGTGACCAAGGTGTACAATTCCAGAGTGAAAAATGGGAGAGGACGTTAAGGGAAAATGGAAAACAACCTGTACTCACATCCATAAGACATCCTCAAGGAAACCTTGCTGAGAGAGTTAACAACGAATTAGGTAAATATTTACGAATATACTGCCATGATCAACACAATAAATGGGCAGAATATCTACCACGTCTTGAGAAGGCCATCAACGAAAATTATAGAGAAGCAACAGGATATACTCCAATAGAATTGGAAGAAGATAAGAAGCCAACCAGATTTTGGACAAGTATATAAACAAACCTAATAACCAGAATGTACCTGTACCAATAAGTGTGAAAATTGAATACGCAAAGCAACGGATAACAGAAAGAGGTAACAAGAGAGTAGAGAGATTTAACAGGACACACAAGCTACAACAATTCGACGTGGGAGAAAAAGTTTTAGTAAAAGCTAATCCAGTGGGAAAACGAAGTGATAATACAGCGAAAACATTCTTTAAACTGTATAACGGACCGTATACATTAAAACAACGAATCGCGAGACATACATTTATAGTATATGACGATGTGAAGAAGAAAGAAATTGGCAAATACCATGCCAATTCACTCAGAAAGTTTTACACATAAAAATAACTAGGTCAGTGGAACCAAGTGGAAGGGGAACAATGAAAGGAGCAGCTACGCTTATGCATTGTTATTAACTCGTAGAGAGGGGAGATAGAAACTAGACTTGTACCCTCCAACTAAGGGAACTTGAACAATTAATATTCATTATCATGAATGGTAATGTATGAATACATATAAAAAAAATTTTATATATAAGCAATGTGAAATATAAAAATATAAGATGTCTAATGATAGAAAAAATATTTTAAGAAATAAATTTATTAAAATTTGTTTTTCCCAAGTAGAGGAATAATGCAACAATACAAGCAAAGGCTGTAATGCGCATACATAATATATTATAAATATTTAAGTTAGTTTCAATAATATGTAATAGACGAGCAGCTGTGAGATTGGAAGCTGGCTTTCAAGCAGGAACCAACAGGTAAACATCACGCGATTACCACTGCATGTGGGTATACAAGTAAATAATGTGTGTGCGTGAAGCCTGTCTGATCCTGAAAGTTGCAATCTCATCCCCCAAGTCAATGCTAAATTAAGAAAATAATTATTTTTAAGAAAACCATAAATAGAAGGTAAAAACTTCTAAAAATGTGTAAAAATCGGACACGAGTACAGTGCGAATTTTACGTAATTCGGACAATCATTACGATTTTTGTAGCTGAACTTATAAAGTATTACGGTAATGTTTTTAATTTAAAGTAAAAAAACAATAATAAAAAAAGTACCGTAACGATGAAATCGTCGGACGTCTACAAGCAGTCGCCAGCTAACAACATCAACTCCTGACAGAGTACGAGAACACGACTAGCAGAGGAAGGAGATGCAGAGGATTAGAAACGTTTCTATAATAACGGCTACAGATCCAGAGCAACATGTCATCATAGTCTACAGCAGCCAATGTACCATGGAGGACGAGAGACGAGAGGACGAGCAGTGAGGACAAGAGGACATCCAGGAGGATCGAACCGAAGGAATCACTGGAGGACATGGGACAACTCTGCGGAATTTAAGGTGACGAAAAACCAATACATAATTTTCAAAGAGAAAGACATTAAAAGACTCTAATAAAAAAAAAGAGAAAACAAAGACAAAACATTTTTGTAAGCGTAAATAATAAGTATGTAGATAGAGATAAAATTCAATGTAATTCATATGTAATCAGAAAAGTATTTAATTATTTTTCGTAATGAACATAACTTAGAGTCCTTGAAATTAGTAATTAAATTATTTAACTTTTCTTAATAAAAGCACATAACGTAGAGTCATTGAAATTAGAAATTAAATTATGTAAATTTTTCTTAATAAAAGCACATAACGTAGAGTCATTGAAATTAATAAATTAAATGTGTTAAAATGATTTTAAAGCCATAGAAAGGTATGAAGAAAATATGATTTTAAAGCCATAGAAAGGTATGAAGAAAATATAGAATAAGAATGTAGTGATAATTTTTAAAGAAGCACACATTTAGACTGAGCAAGCAAGAAATCTTAATATAATGAAGAAAAGTTTAAATACAATTAATAATATAATATCTAGAATTTAAGATATGTTTGTAATGTTAACACGAATAGTAAAGACACTTTGAAACCATAGATAATGGATATCATATGGCGTATTGATCATGATTTTTATATTTTTATTTTTTATGTTTGTTTCAAATAATAAACGAAGCATATTACGATTCATAAAAAGAGTTACTCTTATTATAATTACACCTGAACCCAACTCAACTACACATACACGTTATTTATATTGTTATAATTTTGTCGCCCGTCAACGTGTGGCACGACACGCTTACATATAATAACGTTGTATCGTTGTAGTAAATGTCGCCCATGAACGTGGGACCCGACACGCCTACATTTAATAAATAAATGTATGCTCTATTGTTATATGTGTGCATAGGATTTATGTATAATAATTGATGTGTATTAAGGAATATTTTATGTGTTTAATTTTGTTGTGTATATTGTATTGTAATAACGCAACTGGCGCCCACCCCAACAAACAGGTCTAATTATAATATCAGTAGATATTAATACAGAAATAATAATAACGAAACAATAAATAAATTTTTTTTTAAATCGGTTCCATAAAAATAATATTCTTAAATATTATAAATAAATATTTTAATAATTATTCAACATGGCAGAACCAGGAGGGTTGAATCTAGAAGCATTTAAAAATTCGATACTAGCAATGATGGACGAATTAGTCATAAAACAAGCCGAAAAATTTAAAGAAGATTTAAAAGAGGAGAATATCAATTAAATTTAAAGAGAATGATGAAATAAAACAAATGCTGAAAAATTTAGCACAACAACAAGATTTGGACGTGACAATAAGAGAGATGAAGGACCAAGAACCGCTACCAAATCATTATAAGGTACTTAATGGAATTCTTTTCAGGTTAGTAAGACAAGACTGGAAGATAGTACTAACGAACGACATGTTACAGAAATTAATTCAACCAGCACATGAGAGTTTAGCACATGCTGCCGCTCTGAAATGTTACCTGAGTCTACGAGAGGATTTTACGATTAATAATATGTTTCGAAAAATAAAGAAGGAGATGAAGAAGTGTTATGAGTGTCAAACGGCGAAAGGACCGAATTTACACACATACGTAGAAATGAAGAGCATCCAGAAAGAGAACAAGGGAGAGCTAATTGCAGTGGATTTTCTGGGACCACTACCACGATCAAGTCGAGGTGTGAAGCACATATTGGTATGTATCGATGTGTTTTCTAAGGCAGTCCGACTGTACCCAATTATGCGACCCACAACCAAAGTTGTTCTAAAGATACTACTGCAGAAATATATTCTGACATATGGAAAAATGAAGAAGGTACTCAGTGACCAAGGTGTACAATTCCAGAGTGAAAAATGGGAGAGGACGTTAAGGGAAAATGGAAAACAACCTGTACTCACATCCATAAGACATCCTCAAGGAAACCTTGCTGAGAGAGTTAACAACGAATTAGGTAAATATTTACGAATATACTGCCATGATCAACACAATAAATGGGCAGAATATCTACCACGTCTTGAGAAGGCCATCAACGAAAATTATAGAGAAGCAACAGGATATACTCCAATAGAATTGGAAGAAGATAAGAAGCCAACCAGATTTTGGACAAGTATATAAACAAACCTAATAACCAGAATGTACCTGTACCAATAAGTGTGAAAATTGAATACGCAAAGCAACGGATAACAGAAAGAGGTAACAAGAGAGTAGAGAGATTTAACAGGACACACAAGCTACAACAATTCGACGTGGGAGAAAAAGTTTTAGTAAAAGCTAATCCAGTGGGAAAACGAAGTGATAATACAGCGAAAACATTCTTTAAACTGTATAACGGACCGTATACATTAAAACAACGAATCGCGAGACATACATTTATAGTATATGACGATGTGAAGAAGAAAGAAATTGGCAAATACCATGCCAATTCACTCAGAAAGTTTTACACATAAAAATAACTAGGTCAGTGGAACCAAGTGGAAGGGGAACAATGAAAGGAGCAGCTACGCTTATGCATTGTTATTAACTCGTAGAGAGGGGAGATAGAAACTAGACTTGTACCCTCCAACTAAGGGAACTTGAACAATTAATATTCATTATCATGAATGGTAATGTATGAATACATATAAAAAAAATTTTATATATAAGCAATGTGAAATATAAAAATATAAGATGTCTAATGATAGAAAAAATATTTTAAGAAATAAATTTATTAAAATTTGTTTTTCCCAAGTAGAGGAATAATGCGACAATACAAGCAAAGGCTGTAATGCGCATACATAATATATTATAAATATTTAAGTTAGTTTCAATAATATGTAATAGACGAGCAGCTGTGAGATTGGAAGCTGGCTTTCAAGCAGGAACCAACAGGTAAACATCACGCGATTACCACTGCATGTGGGTATACAAGTAAATAATGTGTGTGCGTGAAGCCTGTCTGATCCTGAAAGTTGCAATCTCATCCCCCAAGTCAATGCTAAATTAAGAAAATAATTATTTTTAAGAAAACCATAAATAGAAGGTAAAAACTTCTAAAAATGTGTAAAAATCGGACACCAGTACAGTGCGAATTTTACGTAATTCGGACAATCATTACGATTTTTGTAGCTGAACTTATAAAGTATTACGGTAATGTTTTTAATTTAAAGTAAAAAAACAATAATAAAAAAAGTACCGTAACGATGAAATCGTCGGACGTCTACAAGCAGTCGCCAGCTAACAACATCAACTCCTGACAGAGTACGAGAACACGACTAGCAGAGGAAGGAGATGCAGAGGATTAGAAACGTTTCTATAATAACGGCTACAGATCCAGAGCAACATGTCATCATAGTCTACAGCAGCCAATGTACCATGGAGGACGAGAGACGAGAGGACGAGCAGTGAGGACAAGAGGACATCCAGGAGGATCGAACCGAAGGAATCACTGGAGGACATGGGACAACTCTGCGGAATTTAAGGTGACGAAAAACCAATACATAATTTTCAAAGAGAAAGACATTAAAAGACTCTAATAAAAAAAAAGAGAAAACAAAGACAAAACATTTTTGTAAGCGTAAATAATAAGTATGTAGATAGAGATAAAATTCAATGTAATTCATATGTAATCAGAAAAGTATTTAATTATTTTTCGTAATGAACATAACGTAGAGTCATTGAAATTAGTAATTAAATTATTTAACTTTTCTTAATAAAAGCACATAACGTAGAGTCATTAAAATTAGAAATTAAATTATGTAAATTTTTCTTAATAAAAGCACATAACGTAGAGTCATTGAAATTAATAAATTAAATGTGTTAAATGATTTTAAAGCCATAGAAAGGTATGAAGAAAATATGATTTTAAAGCCATAGAAAGGTATGAAGAAAATATAGAATAAGAATGTAGTGATAATTTTTAAAGAAGCACACATTTAGACTGAGCAAGCAAGAAATCTTAATATAATGAAGAAAAGTTTAAATACAATTAATAATATAATATCTAGAATTTAAGATATGTTTGTAATGTTAACACGAATAGTAAAGACACTTTGAAACCATAGATAATGGATATCATATGGCGTATTGATCATGATTTTTATATTTTTATTTTTTATGTTTGTTTCAAATAATAAACGAAGCATATTACGATTCATAAAAAGAGTTACTCTTATTATAATTACACCTGAACCCAACTACACATACACGTTATTTATATTGTTATAATTTTGTCGCCCGTCAACGTGTGGCACGACACGCTTACATATAATAACGTTGTATCGTTGTAATATGTATTGAGATATTGAATACAAACATTCCATTTATGCGAATAACTTACCATCTTCTGTATGTTCTCTGAGGGAAAGAATTAAGTAGTTGATTTTTTATAATAAATTATATGGTGAGAATCGAAAGAAAGAAAATGAAAAAGAGATATCATGCATCGTATATAGTACAACGTATACTGTGAAAACATTACAGTACGTTTACAAGATCTGCCTGGAAGTGGGAAACCAAAGACGGGAACATCTAATTAAAAGATTTATAAAATACCTTGAAAACTGGCTGTTGGGTCTCACTTTGTAAGTCATAAAACTAAATCTCTTACGTTTAGTAGGAAACTAACAAGCGAGAACCGCACACAGAGTATTTTACACAGTAGTATGTTGTAATCAAATTCAACATATTACACAATAATACTGTACAGTAATAGAAATAGGCCTAATGACGGGAGCACTGTAATGGATCATTTTATTGAGCCAGCCTAGCGGAGTTAAAACATAACCGTAAGTGTAGCTGAAAATCCGTTCATTTGTCATGATTGAGTTCAAAAATTGACTTGATTTTGTGAACTCAATCGTGACAGCCTAATGGGTCTTTGAGTAGAGGGGGTTACCGAAGCTCATCGAAGTCTCCTCATAGTTCATTTGCGGTAAGGTAGTAATGCGATTACAATGTATTGTCATCGGTATGAAGTATTCTGAACACGGTGTTAACGAATAAAATTGTTTTCCATGCACAATAAATTATTTCTAGGAATTTTCGATTAAAATACACATTTTAGTAAATAGGCGTACTTTTTCATACACAATTTAATATTAACATTTTACACTTAACATTTCACATTTTTTGTTTCGTATTTTAAAATTGATATTTTGTATTTGATATTTAACCTTAGTAATTCATACTTAGAATTTTTAATTTCAAATCTTAGTGAGTTACACCTGCCCAAAATGTAGAAAAAAGGGGATTTTCTGGGCACCGCCTCTGGGTTTTCTACCGTGGCCCGTGATTACGTTGTTTTTATTTATGTAATGTAATACTTTTCCTGTTTTTCTACAGTATTTATCTTACATCTCGGCTTCTACGTATTGAATCTAAACAATTTTTTAGATATATTTTTTTAATACAAATCTGCGTAAGTCAGAAATTTTACAGTGTGTAGTCTATGTAATTAAAAGCGATTAAGAAAACCATTGAGTAGAGGAAAATTCTTAAATCCGAAATAAATATGTGTTTTATGAAATTTACAGGGCAGGTTTCGAATAAAGGCGAATTTGTGTGTCAAATTTCAGGCTAATATATTAAAAAGAAGGAAACAAAATTTTATTTTTTTCGAAAATTGCTTTAGTCGATTACTCGTATCCTATTCATTGTATAGAAAAATATTTTTCTTATAATGCAAATCTATAAAGCGGTTGAGATATAAATTAGGGTACTAACATTGATCTAAAACTAAATTTTTTATGTTTATTGAATTGCTCATGCGGGTTTGACTAGTGCGAAGTTTCTTTGTAAAAATAAGCAGCTGTTGCTTGGGTGTGTACGTGACTGGAAGTCTCTCAGACTCTTGAGAGGCAATGCATATTAACCTCGTTTACAATGACTTACATTCACATAGTCGCCCAATCGGCTGCTTATTTTTGTAAAGAAATGTTGATTATACGGCTTCGCTCGAGTTAAGCCCGCGTACGCAATTCAGATCATGTAAATAACATAAATAAGGCCCTTTTTATGTCTTTTAAGACAGTTAAGACAGTAATTAGGCCTACAATAATTTTATCTGAAACATAACTTTTAACGTTTTCTTTGAAATTGATACGCCAAACGTCATATTTCGTATTTCCTTTTGCGCACTTTATTGCACCGATAGCACTAAAGTGTTAATTCTTGTCTGTGTTATATAATATACCTACGCGAAACATTCCGTAAAATAATTTGGTATATTCTCCAGTATATAAGGGGAAGAGGGAGACTTCATATGGTTGCACCCTAACCGAAGGACAAAGAAGTATAGGCGGGTTGAAAGAAAATGTGTTGGTCCTTGTTATTGTGTTTGAGGAGTAACATGGTTTGGATTAGTAATTACATCTGTATGTTAATCGTATTTTAACATATTACATGATAAACCATAAAAACATTCTTACGCCTGTGAGATAGCCAACTTGCGTGGGAGCTTTGTACGGACTCAACGCTTGCTTACAAGGTCGGCTAGGTCGCAGTTCGAAAATTTCTACCGCTTTCTGGTGACCTCAACTGCGGGATTATTGTCTACGCATCACGAAGAAAATCGTGGAAGAATTCTCAACCTCGCTGAATACATATAAATATCTGTGTTATGAAATCTCACGGCCAGTTATAGTTGTGAGTTTGAGTATTGTGAATCGAAGCGATAAGACGTGCTATTAGTAACTATAAATTATTGTATGCGGACATCTGTAGCCGATGACTTATAATTTTAAACGCGACTGTGTTAATTAGGTGAGTTTTTTATTTAGTGCGATCCTTTGTATTGGACAATTGTAACTTGGAAATCTGTTGTGTACGTGATTAAAGTTGTAACTGATTCTCCGATGTTCAGTTATTTTATTCCGTTGTTTAAATACGTCAATCCCTACGATCATCGTAACTATCTGATTACACGAATAGATTAATGTACGTAGGTCGGACTATGCCACAGTAGTCCAATCTTACTTGAGATGGCTGAAGAGAAAGTAAAAGACATCCGTTTTTGAGTAACATAGTAATTACCAATTCGTTGTCATAATCTGTATTGTAATTTCTGTTAATATTATGTTTTATTGCATCAGAAATTTTATCCGTTTACGAATACGAAAAATCTGCGACATTTTACTTTAACGAGTATTTGGTATCATGCTGAATTCAAACCCTGTAATTTCAGGTTCAATGAAATTATTATTTTTTCGTGTAACATTTTGTTTACTGACTTCAGTACTCAGAGGATTTTAATGTAATGTCATGATTATACGCTTTTGTATATATGTAGAAATACTTGAACAAAGAACAGAAATTAAAAATATTATTTTTTAAATGTAAAAATACCTTCACAATGTAAACTTTATACTCCAGAAGAAACAGTGTTTCATTCCAGTTGCATTCACGACTCAGCGTCTTTCATTTGTGTTGATGATTCACTTCGTTTCATACGAGTACGTACGTGGTTTATTGTGAAAGTGTGTTTGTAAACTATCCACTGTAGAAGGCATGACTTTTTTGTCTGGTGTGGATTCAGACATCAAACGAAACCTGTAAAACAAAATATTACAAAAAGTTGTTGTCATTATCACTGAAGAGCTTATTCGCTTTGTTCTGGACAAAGCAAGGTTGAGATCAAAGTAGCGAGGCTCTTGTTAGACACTTCACTTCTCTCTTGTGATTTTACACACTCACACACAGATCGTTACCCTTCTTTGTGTCGCCCTCTCGTTACTAGCAATTCAGCACTGTAAACAAGTAGTATGCCGCATAACGACAAGACTCTTAGAAATCTTCACGTTACCATAAACTCATTTCTTAAGAAATAGTTAAAGTGACAAGAGGCGGACTGCTTATATCAAGATTCCAAGTTTCATTAAACTCACTATTTTTGGAGTTGGTTTAAGACTTATTACTTGTCTAAAAAATTTAGTTTTATATATTTTTAATCGGATCTGTTTATCTTGTTTAATAATAGTGATTTAGTGACTGCATATAAATTTAATTTATGACGGATAGTTAGACTGAGCCTGTTGTACAATTACAGTTTCGTCTAATTAGTATAAAGATAAATATGTTAAAATTTCTAAGGAATACTTTTAAACATCTACGGGTTCCGTAATATTACCGAAGTCCATTGTAATATATAATTAAGAAATTTGTGTATGTGGTTATAATCACAAACAGAATTATCAATGTTGCACACCACTATAGAAAAATTAATCCGATTAGCGCTTTCAAGCTTCTCAGCTCATCGTCAGATCGAAAATAAGAACAATAGAGTAAAACAAACTCTTCACACCCCCACCCGCCCCACTGTCCACCCCCCCCGCAAACAAGGTATAAGTCAAATGTCCCTTCCCAACCTCCAAGCCCTGTCACCCCCGCCTGTACAGTTACATATTTTATAACTGTTATAACTAAAATATTTTAGTTAACTAAAATTTTGTAACTAAATATCTTATAACTGTAGTGTGCAACAGTGATAATGCTGTTTCCAACGTAATACTTAAAACAAACCGTTCTGTAAACAAGTATGGCATAAGAGCCTAAATTTGTATACTATTTAACCTAGTTCTTGAAACTTGAGAATTATAATCATTGAGTTTCGTTAGTTTGCCAAATTTGAAAGTAACACTTACATTGAGTTTACCACTGAATCGGAAAACAAGTCCTGGTTGCTTCAGGTAGAATCATGTTACCTGCAACACTGCAATATGAGTAACATGTTGGGGCAAAAATACGTTAGATTTTGCGTACAGATTAGATAAACACAGCAGGCCTGTTTTGTTTCATGCAGTAACCGAGCGTAGTCACTTCAGCTTTGTATGTTCCAGGATTCTGCATTGCTTAGTGTCTGTGCTGAGATAACTAAATTGTGTATTAAAGGGTTGATATCTATGTTTGAACTGCTGATGGTTCAAACGTGACATCAAACTTTTGCTCAAGCTTTTGTTATTGCTCTTGCAGTGGCGTATTTAGAATTTGGTCTGGGGGGGGGGGTCCGATCTAGTCGGCTTCATAAAAAAAAGTGAAGACTAATCAACATTACTATCTTTAAAGTGGCTGAAAGACGTGTGAGACAGTATACTGAAATCAATCCCATTAAAATAAACGTTAATAACACAAAGTATTCGTCATTCAAACATTGTTTAGAAGATGCTTATTGATTGGACTGATTTTTCCTATATTTCATATTTCAAACGTATACGCAAATGCTGTGTATTAAACCTGTTTGTATACCGTATTTAAAAAAGAGTTACTACTATATTGGTGTACACAGCTGAAAAAGTAATAAAATAGTCTAAAAATTAAGAGAATAACTAAAATTCGTCATCTGTTTTCGACCCTCTGGTGGTGGGAGAGGGGTCCTGTTCGTTCTCCGTAAATACGCCCTTGTGCAATTGTAAGAGTTGAGATTTTGATGGAAATGAGAAATGAGTTTAAACGTAACCGTGTTTCATGACTCAATCGATACGCAACTGCTTTGAACATCAGCTATCAGACCCAAGTGAGATTAACATAACTATTATATAGCTATCATTATTCTGCTTACTATAAATGGTGAATTGGTTTACTCTGCTTAGTGGATGTGAATGACGGGATTTTCATTATACAATTTCAAAGCCTGACCACAAGGTATTACTTCTTTAACTACGATTTGTTCGTATTCATAATGGATATCGTCGGCTGATGCAATACCTGGGAGATCCAAGGCGATTCAGTTTAAAGGTTGGTCAGTTCTAGGGTTTTCAGATAGCGTTTTATGTGTTATAGTAGGATTAAAGGTCTGAAGGTCTGCTCTAATTTTGACTAGTTGTCTGTGAGTTTTATTTTAAATTGATAAAAGAATTTTGCTTCACATGTTTTACATTTTTTTCTGTGAACTGATGGAAAAGGTATATGCTGGTTAATTTACGTAAGTGAAGTGAAGTTTTAATCCACTGTCAAATTACAAATACAAACTCTGCATACGAGCGTCCTTTTATAAACTACTATTGTATTCTACCTTCATTATCTTGGAAATTATGTCAGATAACTATTAGTGAAAGAATAAAGGCAAAAGTAGAAGTTAAAACGAATGTACATGCTCGTGTGAGTGTTCCAATTGGTTAGTATCATATTGCCGTGAGCATTAAATATTGTTGCTAAAAGAGAACGGGAGGGGAAATTTTGAATACGATGCTAAATAAAATGAAAACCGTATCGTTGTAGGCTCGTATTTCTGTAATGGATCCTTTTTTGTAGACGAAATAAATTGACATTCGCGTGTTTGTAACCCCTGTTTGTTGCGTTAAAAAAAATTTTTTTTTTGTAATATAGTAATTCACCTTTACTGGGAAAGTCTTACGGATTAAATCAAATCGTATATGATTTATTGCTCTGTTGAGACAAAGCACGCATACGTTCTCCCGAAATGATTAAAAAGTTTTTAATTCCGAATGTTGACATTTTTTATTTTTACTGAGAATTTGTTTCATTTTACAGTCCCACCCTTACATATCGTGAAAAAATGTCGTATTTATTAAGTTCGCTGAGTTCCAAAGACATGTAACAGCCAGTTCTTGTGCGCACACGCTAGACAACACGCGCCTATTCTTGGAAAGATTTATTTGTTCTCATCCCAGTCTGTTTTTATTTGCTATTATGTCTGCTTTTTGTAGCTTAGAATTTTTGTAAAACATTTTATTTTTTAACGTTTAAAAGACTTCATTTCGTATCGCGACATCAAATAGTAATAAATATTCTTTGATTGAGAACATAAATGTTTGATTAATGACAAGAGGCGAATTATATTAGTTGCATATATTGATTTTATCATCATTAATGTGGACGCCTAAAACAGAAAAAGGTAAATGAAAATATTCATTTTATATTCTAGGATTTTTAAAATTTAGCTATGGCTTGACGATTCTAATGGTATATAATATGTATAATTTGTTAGCTTCAATCAGTGAGGAGATAACTGAATACGGTATGTTGAGGTTACTCGTAACTACTACTTCTGCTGCTACTTTGTTCAAAATATGGGACACTATGGTGCAACCTTATGACTATCATTGAGTATAAAAACCCAATAAAAGAGATTTATTACGTGAAATTAGCAGGCAGCTACAAAGTGATAAGAAACGGCAGAGGTTTTATTTAAAGCTACGAGGGCAAGTCAAGAAATAAAAAGAAATTTTAAAAATAGTTATTTTAATTTTCACCTAGATCAATGTACTTCCGTTATTTTTCTATATAATTTCCTCCTGCTTACACATAACGAGGTCTATTTCTTAACGAGTTTTTTAATTCCTTCTTGGACGAAAGTTTTTGGTCTCCTGTAGAGCCAATTTTGTACCGAAGCGGATCATAGAAGCTATGATCTCCATTATGTGACAGCTTATGAAATGGATATGATAAACCACTTTGTGCCAGGCCAGGACTGTATGATGGGTACTTTAACAAGCCAAAAAGAAAGATATTGAAGATCTTGTTGGCCATACGAGGTCGAGCGTTTACCTGAAGCAAAATCGCACCTTTGAAAGTTTACACGTTTTTGTAAACTACAGCTTAAGTAATCGCTGTAGTTTACAGAGCTTTTCATTGGCTACTATTTCAGTTTTAGATGTAAAATGAACTTTGTTTATCAGCATTGATATTGTCATTGTTATTTGAAATTGAAGGCCTACCTTTCCGTTACTCATCGCGTAGAGAAATTCGACCATTTTTAAAGCTGTCAATGCGATCGAAGATCTTGCTACTTTTATGATGCTATTGCTTTCTGTTATCGATTCGTGCAGTTTTTTTAACCATCTCTGAGTTTATAAAACACATTACTGCTCGTATTTTTTCTTGGTGAGGATGGGCAATGGAGTTGTTTCAAAATTGACGCAATACCAAATTGCTAATATTAAAGCTGTACTTGCAACGAATAGACACTGCAATGTTATGATTTATAACACACCAATGAATGCTGTCCTCTACCTGATAGGAAGAAAAGAGAAAATTTCCCTTTACTTTTTGACTTTTCCTTGTATGTGTATTTGGGTTTTTATATTTATTTACATAAAAATTCAGTTGAATAAGGGGGTTCATATATATTTAGAAAGTTTTGCCAAACCGAATTACTACTATTACTACTACTACTACTACTGCTACTACTACTACTACTACTACTACAATTACTACTACTACTACTACTACTACTACTACTACTACTACTACTACTACTACTACTACTACTACTACTACAATTACTACTACTACTACTACTACTACTACTACTACTACAATTACTACTACTACTACTACTAATACAACTTTCTTTGTGGAGGAGGGAGAAAAATACGGTACCGTATTTATTACGGGGGTATTCGCTTCTCAACTCCCCCCCGTATGTCTGAGTCCCACTGACTAACCCCCCCTATTCGTCCTTACTATAGTCTCCGGAGCGATGTCGTCTATTTCCGTCTCTATTTCCGCCCCTTTGTCTGTCCACCAGCCATCTTCTGCATTTAAAGAACGTATGTTTGGTGTCATACACTGGCGAGACGGTGTGCTGACAGTCCCCGTCTTGTAAAGGTACGCGTTAAAACAGTCGTGCCCAGTGAGGAGCTGGGTGGGTTAATAATTTACCTCCCCATGCTTCCGCTCCGTCCAAACCGCCACACTGCTAATCAGCTTTGTAGTCCATCTACCTCTCGTTTCCGCCAACTAACGTTGCAGCCACCGATGCACTGTGCTCTCTTTGCATACCCAGTCGCCGTGTCCTTACCCATTTCTGGTTTCCTCATTTGGCTCCACTATCTTACTTCTTCCAAGAGGCCGATGGCTATTACTTCCGCGACCACACCAGCACAACCGTCTCTCAGACAGTTCTGTACGTGCACAAGATCCGGAGTGCCCCTCTTCTCTGTACTGCCGCCATTCTTCTCCTATACTTCTCCTGTTTGAAAGCCTTGGCCCGGATCTCAGAGCCGTACAAGAGGATGGAATGTGTAACACATGTAAGTAGTTTTCGCCTGCTAGATCTTGGGTCTCCGATATTTGCCATACGTCTGCTGAGCTCAGAAAGGACAGTTGGTATTCTGAGACGCGGACTTGATTTGCTACAAAAAATTCGACTCCCAAGTATTTCACTACTTCTTTTGTGACGATTGTCTCTGTAGACACCTGCACTTATACAGCATCTTGCTCGTCAGTATGACTATCTTGGTCTGTTCTGTGGCTACGCGCAGCCAGTGTTCCTCAATTTAGAGACCATCCGCTCATTACTAGATTGAGTTTCCTCTGGGATTACTCGACGTCTTTAGCGCGACGATGATATTGAATAACAATAATAATAATAATAATAATAATAAATTTTTTTTACGAGGGAGACCGTGGAAAACTAATGTTTGCCGCAGGACGGTCCGCACTCCTGCGGTGTGTGGGACTCGCACCAACCAAAACCACAAACCCTATTGGCCACGGCATGGATCCACCTCGGGACTCAGGAAATATTATTATTATTAATAATAATAATAATAATAATAATAATAACAATAATAATAATACAGTAGTTATTATTATGCTGAATTTATAAAACCATAATAGTGTAATTTACTGTATTATAATATTACCGTAGGCTTCTACATATCCTGATGTGAAGATCGTGGTAAATTTAATGAAAAAATGAAGTAATGTTTTGTTAACGCAATCTGCCTGTCAATCTGGGTTCTGTAGGGGGTAGAGTAGGAGGAAAGTACGATTTGCTCTTCCGTGTAGGTGTAGGGCCGCTTGCAGCCGAACTCTTTTTGCTCTAATGAACAGCCGACTTCATTAGTGGTTGTGGTGAAAAGGGGGAGGCTTGGTGCAAGCCAATTCCCCTCGTTACTGTACCCCGGCGGTGAATGTATCTTAAATAGCAGGTATGCTCATTGACGTGCATTTCAAACCTAGTTGAAACAGACAAAACTCTAAATTCGTCTTGTTGAACTCCAATTCGTGTTGAAGATAAAAGTCCGACAATTACAACAGTCCTCAGTAACTACTGTTCGGTAGAAAACAACTCAGAACGTTCTATTTGAAGTATACTAGGGCGTGACTGCTTGTATAGAGAACATGACAGTTGGGTATTGAAAGTACAATAGTTATGCTAAGAACAATGTTGATTACGTCTGAAGAGGATTGAGAAATTGAGACCGTAATTATTCGAGGAAATATACATCGGTTCGTTGAAGACCTCCCCGAGATAACACAATTACAAAGTGTCCTTAACGGGATCTTTGGAAAATATATGACCTCAGTAATGTGGTAACGGTGTGTGTAAATTGAAAACATAACAGACATCTACAGGTTTCTGTGAGAATGCTGTAACGTATCGACACTATTTCCTACTTCGTGAAAAATAGTTTTTGACTGTCTTTTGTATTATGAGTTATAACTTTTGATAAATGCTTTTCCGTTTTTATAATTTTGTTTCAAATCTCTATGTTTTAATAAAAGAAGTTAATGCCAATGAAGCGTGAGTTTGCAATTATTTCAGTTTTAAACATTTTGATGTCAAAAAGTATTAAGAAAGACACTTCAGAAAATTTGACTGTAATCCATCGCAGTAAAGTAGAAGAATCTCAAGAGTCATCATGAGTATGTTAGAAAAGTATAAATTAAGTATTTTAAATAGGAAAGTTATCAGGAAAGCGGTAGACATAATACCTACTGCTAGATCGTTTTTCAATATTAAAGTTGTATTCGGCAGTTATAGAAGAAGTACTGTAAGAAAACGGAAATGTGTTGCTTTTAAAATTTATTTTGCTTCTTTCAATTGTCTATACAAATTAGTATTTAGTTATCTGTCACGAAATGTAGATAATCAGAGTTGATTGGACTGAGAGGATCGACTTTCGTCAGTATGAAAGTCTAAAAACATTTTTTTTTTTTGAGTTCGGGGAGGAAGTAAAACTGGTAGAATTTAATACGGTCTTTTCAGTTTCAACGACATTTAGATGAAAACTATATGCATGGTATACTCTCTTCGACGTCTATAATGTGTATGTATGTAGTAGTGTCATCCAGTATGAAGTAATTAGTATATCTAAGTATTAATACTATCTAGTACTTAGTAATATAGAGTATATCCTATCTAATGAATGGAGGAAATAAAGAGGAAACAGAGCAAAAAACTCTAAACAAGGAAGGTGTGGAAATGTGAGAGGTACTGTTAGTAGACAGAAGCATAGTTTCTACTATTAAAGTGTAACTGCATTATACATGAGTAGATATTGTTAGCAGTAAGAAAGTCAGGGAATGAAAACAATGACAGAGAATAGTAAAAGAGGAAAATTTGTCATGACAGATTTGTTGGAAATGACTAGTATAGGGCCAGTGAGAATGCAACTGAAATTGCTTAGCTGAGGCACAAGTAAAGAAAAATATAACATTCTCAAAGAAAATGAATGTGGAAGGACACACGTAAGGAGAAGGAGACGGGACAAGATTATTTACAACTAGTAAAATTATTGCTCTGTACATTGCTTGTACTGCTTAAATAGAGAAAAACATGGTTACAAACTTCTCCGTTGAATCAATCGCTCGGCTGTAGTTATAATTATAACTATAGACATATCGTAAAGAAAACGTAAGTTATAACTTACAAGACAGCTGTTCGAACGAGAGAGGGGGGGAATGGGAACAGCTGTTACTGTTCGACTGGGGAGAAAACTTCGAGATTAACCGGAAAGACATTTCTAAGGTGATAGTGCTACAAGTCAGTAGTACATTTTAAAGGGGTAAGGGATTACAGAATACTAAGATTAACTGTAGGCCTACATATGTGTACAAATACTAATTCGGTCACATTTTTTGCATTGATATTTCATAGTAACTAACTAACCAGTTCACATATTCTGCCAATGTATAAAAACAAAAAACAGAATATTATATATTAGTCGTTTTTTTTTAAAGATACGCATTATTTGTTTAATTAAAGAACAGTGTTGGATTATTTGATCCATGTCCTTTCCTATGCTTTTAATTTTGCTAAATATGAAAATAATAATTAAGTGATGATAAACGATATTTTATGCAAATTTAGGTGTGTAATCCGTGTTACAACACATTAACCTGTTGTCTAGTGGCAGAATTATTTTGACAGTGTTTAATCGAGATTACGATATGAGTCTTGAATGTAAACACGTGATGAATATAAAGACGGAGCGTGTACACCGAAGGTTTTGTTTATACCAAGGCAAAATTTTGTGTAACGTCCTCAGCCTTACTTAGACAGAACTGTTTTAATCTCAAACACGGGTATCAATATTTGAATAGACCGTAACTTGCTAGTATCAACAGAGTGTGTAAACAAAGGTACAATTTGGAAGCAAAACAATATTAACTAACGTTCACATGTATATTCTGTGTTTGCTTAGCAGTCGCTAAAACGTATATTACGCTTTCTGTGTACGTTATTTATGTCCTTACTCGCTTCAGCGTGCGCGTGTGCGTGCACGCGTGTGTGTTTGATATTGCTCAAGATTTTCAACTCACTTTCCCGTTTACATACAGAGTTCACCGAGAATTCTGAAAAGTGCTCCAACGTATTTTCCTTGAAGAGCAACATTTTAATAAAAATGTTTACGTACAAGCATGCTTCGTCTCTCAAAAAAAAGGAACAATGTTTTTAAATTACTGACGAAATACAAGGATTTTTTACCACGTCTGTCGTATATTGTAACATAATAACGTATTCTGACAAAATTTATTTTAACATGATAAGTATGATATATAACTCTCAATAATACGATAAGCTTGTATGTTATTCATGCTTCATTTTAATGTTTTAATTTATGGTAAATGTACATATTATTGTATTTTGTTATAAGAATTTCAATTTACATAGTACTAAAATGTGAGAAAAATTCATGAGACTGAAAGCGAATGTCAGGTGCGTTACACCTTGCAAGTTGCACGAATTGTATTTACTGTTGAAGACCCTTGACTGGATAGGACATGAACTGTACTATCTTATAAAACGAATTAATCGGGTCATTACTGTATGCAGAGAACTGGATTGTATTTCCAGTTATAACATGTAACTAACACATTTAAAACAATATTAATAAGAGGTGTTACTAAATCTTACCTGTAATCGAAACAATTGTATTCGATAAAAAATTGTGTTTTGGTCATTAAGGCAAGAGGAAACAAGCATTAAGCAAGAGATCCAAAGCTAATATATACAGTTAATATAGTCAATAGGCAATGTTATAAAGCTACGGCTCCAGTTCACGTGTGTATTAACTATACATTACTGAAACCTAACAAATAGTTAAATTGGGGGGGGGGGGGGTCGATGATTGTGCTGTTCAGAGAAGCGTGAGAAACAGGATCACGTGAATAAAGGGGGGAGGGGGTCAGCTGAGACCGGAAGAGAGAGCGTTAATATTTCATAGTATTGAATAACCAAATTCAGGTTCATGCAATTTCTATGACAGTATCTCTACTAATTTCTATGTATGTCTATTAATAAGCCAGTTAATGAGTTCAGTGTTCTAGGCTACGGAATATTTTGCGTATATTTATCATGGCCGGAGGAACATCCAATGAGTAGTGAATAAATAGAGAAAAAATGTAATAAAAGTATAGTATTATTTGGTAGCAAGTAGGATAAACGTAGGCACGTTTAAGCCTTAACACTGTGGTACTCACGTATTGGCATGTTATGAAAAAATATGTGTTTACAAATAAACAATCAGTACAATAAAATAATTTTACAGCTTTTGGGAACTGCATCTAAATTCAATATCGCCATACAGACAAAACGATTAAAGTTAATATTCCGCTGGACTTACTTAGACCTTAACACTCTAAATTGTACATAACATGTCATTTTTAAAATACTCATACAGAGAACTAGTCAGTGGATTAGTTCTCTTCATGGCATGTTTTCTGTGAACAATTATGCTTATTATTGTGTATTAGCAGATTGCATAAATAAACGTATACAAAATAAAAAGATATAGTACCGTTTACCAAATGGTAAAAGCTTAAGAGCATGATAATGTCTTTCAGCCGCCAGCTAAACGCAACATTTGCGCAAAAGAAACGGTTAGTCGGTAACCATAATGAATCACATACGAAGACAACCATTAACTAGAGACAATAACCCCAATAACCTATCTACAGCTATGCAGTGTTGTTTGCTTGTTAGGTCTTTAATCTGCGACGACGTTAGCATGTTAGCGGTCGCGGTTTTAGTTAACGATTCCCGGCTGGTAAATTGTGCTAACACTTGATTTTAAACTTTCAGGACGCTTTATAAATCTGGTTTAATTGTTTGCAGTGATATTATTTTTAACACATTATATATATTGCGACGTATCAAAACAAACGTTTATTTACAACAATCCCAATGACGTCACGCAAGAATGACGTCATGCAGCGTGATGCGTTACAGTTTACAGCGTTACAGAAATTTTCAAATGATGGCCAGCCAAAAGACATTATCATGTCAAAAAAGAATTTCGACGAAACCGAAACATCGAACCATGATAATGTTTTTAGGCTTTTTTAGGGAATCGAAAGTGTGGAAAAAATATAGTGTTAACATCACCTGGAGCGTTACATTTTTCGATGACGTTACACATTTTGCTTCACGCATTTTGTGGAATGACCCCCAGCCTAAAAACATTATCATGTTAAAAAATTGTGTTTGTGTTGCCATCTAAAACGACTATACGATTGTGTCATCGTGATAAAATCTTGGGCACTACGATTCGATTTAAATCAAAGTCTTATAAAATTACAGAGCACTATATAATTATAAAATTATAATTGTATAATATAATATACAATTACAAAGCATTATAGAATTCGTTTTAAATCAAGAAGTAGTTTGCCGAGACTATATCGCCGGAAGAATTCACATGAGCTAGATTCATGATGAAGACTTCTACACGAGGTATCAGAACGGGCGCAGGGAACACTGTTGGAGATGCCACCGGACAACAATTAGAGGTCGTCCGCCCATAGTAGCCGCCCATAGTAGTATCAGGAACAGCGGGAGGTTCAAAATAAATGGAAGTTCATAGTAAACTAATAAAGTAATAAAAAAAACTCCTGGGTATTAAATATATGTACAATTATCTCATAAAGTACTACTTATTTGATTCATAACGGAAACCTATACTTACCAATTAAAATGCGCTTAATTAAAACTCGTAACTTTTGTGAAATTAACTAAAACATTTTTGACTGTCAGTTGTAGAGCATCAGTTTCATAACCTTACACTTACTTTCGTGAGCAATACTAAAACATTGCAGTTAAATTCTACAAACATTTCATCATTACTGTAACTTTTTTTAATTAAAGCTTCTTCCGTTTAGTTTTTTTTTTTAACTGAGCCATTTTTATTTAGAAACTGAATTAGGCCTATCTACTGCGGTTGATGAACAGAATTCAGCGTCATAGTGATTCAGCGACCACCATAGTAAGCCTCATAATAAAAAAGAAGTGAAAATGGTAGCGAGACTACGTTTATGGAAATCTTGTTCCTTCTTTGATGCAAACATTCAAATATTGAACCTAGCCTAATCTGTTACTTCCATATTATGAAATTATATCCAAATACGTCCAAGGAGAGGTCGCTTATATTGGACAAAAATTATAAATTTAATTACAGCTTTATGTGGCAAGAATTCAATCAGTTATACTTAATATAAAAATTTTAGGTACCAATTGATGTTTATTGAGTAATGTTTCTGAGATGCTGTATGCTCGGGCACAGGGCTGCTCTTTCGTTGGAAGCACAGTAGGACTGTACTTGTGGATCAAACACTATTTGATGTCACTTAACGCGCAGGGAGTGACTACTCCATTTGCGTACGTGCTGAGTTGAACAACGCATTCATTGAAACACAATTTGAAAAACATTTATATTCATAACGGAATTACTTAGGTGGTGGGCGTAATTGCCGCTGAAATTACGTTATGTGGGAGTTGAAACATTTATAGCCTCTAGCTTCCTCTCGAACTGCAGCGTCTAAATGGTAATTTCGTGTGGATAAAACACGGTCGCCGTCGTCGTCGGTACGACCATGAACAACGCCAATATCGTCATTATCATTAAGGCGAATTGATATAATAATTGTTATACTAAGTGCCAGACCATATGAAATACACTTCTCATGGGAGATTTTGGCTGTCACGTTACAGAACACTATAAACGTATGACGAATACTTGTTTATAAATAACGTGCCAACTAAACGAGCTTGTGTTAATACTAATTAGGCAAACGACTAAAGATTTCTGGAGTGTGAAAGATTTTTGTAATAACTAGTATCACGTACTACTTAAAATACACTATCTGTACTGTTATAAATATTAATTTATAGTTCAAAATGTGGAATGTGTATGTGTTCGTTAAATTTGAATAAATGTAACAAAAAATTGATTCTAACCGTATAATGCATATTTGAGACTGATTTAAAGAAATGTGTTCTTCGTTATCTCTTAAGAACAGTTACAGTTACTAATTCATAATATTCATCTGTTCTTTTAAGTAATTTTTGTAATTCAAGTTTCTTACAGTATTTTTATATTATTATTCAATAATAGATTACGTCTGCAATCGTCAGTTTTTAAAATTTTAATCAGTACAGATATAACCTTATATTACCCAAAGTTTTTTATATATACTATAACGTTGCAGAAATCAGATCATACATGGTATCCATAAATATTAGAGAAATGATAACAGATAAAATAATTTAATGAATAATAATGAAAAAAATATAAAATAGAGTTAAGAAAGAAGAAAGAAGAATTATAAACAAGAATAATGATTAAAAGAATAAACTAGACTGACAAACAAATGACTTTGACCCAACCCCAGAGATTGACCAGATAAAGACAATAAGATGAGAAAAAATTCACAGAGATTAAGAAGACAAATCAATGATAAGAGACACAAATGAGTAAAGAAAATATATAATTAACCATGAATAAAACAATAATAAAGAAAGTACACTAACCATAAAAAATAAGTAAGACAATTATTATGAAATAAAGTATGTTGTTAAGAACCGTATAATAATAAGAAAGTAAGGCACAAAATGTTAAAGTATAGTTATAAATGTATATCTAAAAGATCATTGAAACCAAGAGTGAGAGATAGGTAGGGAGTGATAGCAATAAACAGTGAAGTGATGAGAATATAAAAATAAACAACTTATAATATTAAGAAAAAGAATAGTGACCAAGTGTAACAAACCAAAACCATAACCAAATGGTAAATAAGAAAATAAGTTAATTGTGTTAGACTGTAAGAAACAGAGTAATTGTGGGTGTAAGGAATAGAAAAACATATTATGTCAGTAAAAGAATCACTAGAATGATCATATTTATAGAATAGATGGTGTAGATATAATACTCACCAAAATTGTTATTTTGTTAATTTAAAGAAAGTTAAGTTATTGGTTTAGTGTTTAAGGGAGTATATACAAGAAGAAATAAATTTACAGTAATATGTTTGTATTTTTTATGTAAATAATGAAGGTATAAAGAGAGTAGTAGCAGGACCATTTTATGTAATGATATGCAATATAATAATTATATGTAATGAGAAGAAACATGGCTGAACCATATACAGACCATTAAGTTATTTATATGTTATGTTTTATTAATAGATTTAAGTGTTAAAGAGGTGTGTGAGAAATGGGAGTAGGTATAAAACTAGTAATGACATAAATTTAACAAGCAACAAAGTAATAACTATAATATAAATAGAAAGCAAAATATCAGATAAGAAATAATTTTGTAAAAGTATAATAACACTAATAAGATTGTAAAACAGTTTCAAAGTAATTCAAAAACCAATTAGTGCGAAATGAAAATAAGCAGACCATATATGCTTAATAAATAATGTTTAAATAGAGCAAAATAAGAAATTATAAGATGTTACAGTTTAGGCCTATAAATGACGTAGCTGTCTAACTTCAGAAAACCAACTGTAAACAACTGAAAACTGTATTTAAATAATAAGACCAAGTAAATTATGTAATTACCATCAACTAACAATAATAGCATGTCAGAATTGTGATAAACAATATAAATAAGTAAAATATGTATTAACATAGTATTATCAATTTTGTACAAAAACATTAATACATGGCCTAGACCAGCCTTGTGAGATGTCAAATTGATCTTTGAAAGAAAATAGGGACATCTATGTTAATATTTCAAGCATTGGAAATATCCCCAAGGAAATATGTTCATTATAAAATATTTATTCATTTTGAACAGAAAACCAGGATTTATAACAATAGTTTCAAATGTACTTAACCAATCAGAGTCAAGCTGGTTACCATGACTACAGAACGTTATTATAATTTTGACCGTTATGTAACAAGAGTTCCATTATTAACTATCCAGAGGTACGGACGCTATATTGATGCGGACCATTTTAAAGACAAATAACGAACAACTGTGGTAATAACAGTTAGAGTAGATTCTCTGTTGATTTCATTTAAACTTAGATAAGTTGGGACTAAAGTGTGTTGATTAAAATGAGGTATTCTTGTGACCAACCAAATACTTAGTGTCCATTTAAAACAGGTTTCGAATCACAAGTGATGAGTTTCTTGAAAAAATGTCAATGTGGATTTTAGACAACATTATTTATTAGCCCGATTATTCTTATTCGGCGCATGCGGATGGAAAAGCAGGGAAATGCAGACACACATGCTTCGTTTATTGATTTTTAAGCATCTTTTGATAGCGTGGAAATGCATAAGCTACGCACAGTAACGAATAATCGTGGCATGTTTATTTAAAGTGTATTATGTATGTTATGTGCTTTATTGGCAACACGTCCCAAAAGACAAGCGAAAGTCGAGTTCCCGCCAGTCAGCGAGGTAATTCGAATTATTCTTCACAGTATACAGGAGTCAATCTAACTGTGAACCTTTTATTTGTTTTATGAAAAACAATTTGGCGCCTTTCGGGAATTAAAAATACAAAATAGGACAGGTAAGGACTCCGGTACTGGTTGTTCGTACGTTCGCGACGGACGCAGTCTGCGTGAGGTACGTTTCAGAGCGACGACGACTTGGTAAGACTTTGAGAGAATAAACCAAATACATCTTACACTTTTACAGTAAACGATCGAGTCTTAATACAATACTAATTAAAATTAAAATACACTTGCAGAAGTAATCTATTATTAAATAATAATAGTTCATAATAGTGTATGAAATAAACTATCCAGTTAAGCTATCACCTACCGTCATCTTCTACCTAATATGCCTCTATCTATGTGTATCAATTCCCTGGTAAATATATTTACCATTTCTTCTAAGATAACATCAAACTATCTAATCCTCTGTCGTCCCTTCTCTCTTTCTCAATACATCATTAACCTCATCGGCTTCTTAGGATCTGACCTTCATTCCTCTTCTCCAGATGTTCCAACCGTTGTATCCTGTAGGGCTTAATGAATCTAAGGAATTTTCCCTGTACCAGATCTTGTGATATGGCATTGCATTGTATTTTCCAGTCTCTCCTTCTTTCGCGAGCTCATATATTATTCAAGGGTCTTACGCTCAATAGTGGTTAGGCATTTACCTGTATGTTGCCTTCGTCCACTCTTGACCCATAAGTAATTATTAGCATACTAGAGAATAACATATTTTAAGGTTGGTGCTGCTGTGATTATTAGTCCTGTACATATCATCATCCTTGGTGCTACAACCCAATAGATTGCTGAGTCTGGACTTTCTCCAGATGTCTTCTCCAACTGTTCCTATATGACGCGTTGGCTCTCCAACTCCTCAGTCCTAATAGTTTGGCACCATTGCTCAAATTATAATCTATTGCAGCTTCGGCCTGCCTCTTCTTCCATCCCGCTGCATCGTCATCATTATCAAATGTCCGGCACACATAAAGTTTGACAACTTCATACATTTTACAATGTCTGTATATGGAGATTTACAAAATATGTTTTAGTTGCATTATTCTCTCCCTTATGCATTTCTCGATGCCACTCATATTGATTTCAACGTACCTAAATAGGTGAAGGGTGTAAGGTACGGGATATGTCTCAAATAGCCTCTCCCATACAACCGTCAACCTCACCTTGCGAGCGATGGCTTTACATCCGGCGCACCCTGTTACCACTGACGAGGCTCTGACGACCGAATATTGACGACCGAATATAACCATAGCTCATAGTAGAGAATTGTAGGAAATGACATTCTCTTTCCGGAGTTGCACCCTGGTTGGTGCAAGAGCAGGTCCCAGGGAGTATGCTGAGCCATGATATCAGGCAGCCGAAGCAACTCTATGTAAGCTTGAATGCACAGGAGGTATCCCCTCCACCAAGCTCTGAGTGCTGTAGGCCAATAACTTGCAAACTCGAGACCACACTTATTCAAAGAAAACAAAGAGAGAAAGCCGGACGGAAAAGCATGGAACGACGATCTAGAGGAAGGCCCAGAACGACATGGCACGACAATGTGCAAGGCTTCTTGGAGGACAGTGGCAAGGGCGCTTGCTTTCCAAGAGGCAACAGTGGTGATCTCTTTGCAACTCGTCGACATCTCAGGGTAGAAGAGGATGCGACTAAGACTAAGAAGATTAAATAGGTGAAGCAAATTACTCCTTTGGAGTGCCTTCAATTTATCTCTTAACCATGAGGTGATCCTCTACAAAAGAATTAGACAACGTTATATATTTTGTTTCGATCTTGATTTTTCACGAAAATATTAAATTCAAAATAATTAATCAATCGGTTGTTCATGTACTCTTACCCTTACGACTGAAGCATTTTATTGTCATTTTAAGTAGTTAACAGTTTTGTACACATGCCACACATGCCACGATTATTCGTTACTGTGCGTAGCTTATGCATTTCCACGCTAT
Source organism: Magicicada septendecula (assembly GCA_034769895.1). NCBI lineage: Eukaryota > Metazoa > Arthropoda > Insecta > Hemiptera > Cicadidae > Magicicada > Magicicada septendecula. The sequence continues at coordinate 270,585,547 of CM068367.1, forward strand.
CAAAAGATGCTTAAAAATCAATAAACGGAGCATGTGTGTCTGCATTTCCCTGCTTTTCCATCCGCATGCGCCGAATAAGAATAATCGGGCTAATAAATAATGTTGTCTAAAAATCCACATTGACATTTTTCAAGAAACTCATCACTTGTGATTCGAAACCGGTTTTAAATGGACACTAAGTATTTGGTTGGTCACAAGAATACCTCATTTTAATCAACACACTTTAGTCCGTCCCAACTTATCTAAGTTTAAATGAAATCAACAGAGAATCTACTCTAACTGTTATTACCACAGTTATTAGCTAAATTTGATTAATTAGTTTCAGCAGTATTCTGAGTTAATCAGTTCCGTACAACCGATATATAGTCGACCTAAAACATCTTTAACAAGCAGAGTAATAAAAACACAGTGTAGACAAAAAGTCTCTAGTTTCAAAACACGTAAATGAAAGGGAGCAGAAGAAACAATTCAAGGGCATAGACAAGTTTTCTTTCCACTTCTACAGGGATTCGTTTTGCAGTTATTTTAAGAGAACCCCTTCTTGACATCAGTGAAATTTTCACACACACACACACACACACACACACACACACACACACACACACACACACACACACACACACACACACACACACACACACACACACACACACACACACACACACACACACACACACACACACACACACACACACACACACACACACACACACACACACACACACACACACACACACACACACAGTGTTTGTACTTCGTAGGCTTACACGGCCGGAGTCAATGTTGTTAAATTCTTTCCCAGGCTGTTTGGCCGTGGTTCATTGTTTTCTACGAGACGTTTCGGCAGTGCCATCGACTGCCATCTTCAGTACTAACCTTAACCACAGTACTGTGGTCACTAACGTCTACCACCTTACGTTAGCGTATCTCGATTTTAGACTGAAGATGTTAGTCGATGACACTGCCGAAACGTCTGTTTTTGTAGAAAACAATAAACCACGCCAAACAGCCTGGGAAGGAATTTTAACAACACACAGTGTATGTGTATAGTAATTATGCTCGGTATTTAAGCAAGCCTGAAAGTGTGTGTAACGTAACGCCAAGTAGCTTTAAATCTTGAATAACTGAGTATAATTTTCGTGTTTAGCTTCATCAGAGAGTCGAATTTTATCGATACGAACCATCATAGCGTGGCTTTATTCATAAGATTTCTTCAGCCATAAAGCAGTAAGTTCTGAGCACGATTTTCTTCGTTACTAGTTTATATTTTGGTACCTACTCGTTTAAAAATTTTGTTATGTAAAAAAAAATAGAGAACGTTGAGTGTTAATGTTATAAAGTTATATGAGTCACACTTTATGTCAACGAAATACTAAATAAAAGTTAATCCACCCCTCGGTTTCGTAATTAAGTAATTATACGTAAGCGACTGTGACTTTGCGTATATAATAATTAAATTTGATTACTGTACAATGGTCAGAAAGAAAAGTTAATTATATGTAAATGTGTTAATACGTTTTAAACTCTGTGCGTGTGTGTGTGTGTGTGTGTGTGTGAGTGTGTGACTGACAAATGGAAACGCACGTATACACTGTGGCGCTAGGTGTCGCGTGCATAAAACCTTTCCCGCGTCACGAATTGCACTTTTACTACGCGACAATCATAGCCTGCTAAAATATTTACATTAATATCTAAACGCGGTAATTTATATTCTGTCAGCGCTTTGCGATAATTTACACATGACGCCCGCATGCGAGACTCGACGGCAAGTTTTAATTATCACACATAATTTTAATTTGGTTCATAAACCGTTTCAATTATGTAACGTATTCAAAATATAAGTCATGTTTAATGAGAGCACGAGTGACAGAAAGGGGTGGAGACATAGAATAATGGATAGACTGGGGAGAGAGAGAGAGAAAGAAAGAGAGAGATACATAGTATAAAAGCGAGGGGAAGAGAAGAAAAAATAGATTGTTATATGGGACTGATGCCAATTGAGACGTTGGTCGCAGAGTGTGATTTATACAGGTGCCTTACGACTACCGCCTAATTCTCGTAACTGTGAAAGCTACGATTTAACATGCGCAGAGTAACTGAGAATTTGAGAAGAGAGATAGACGGATAGAGAACGAGAGAGAGAGAGAGAGAGAGAGAGAGAGAGAGAGAGAGAGAGAGAGAGAGAGAGAGGAGAGAGAGAGAGAGAGAGAGAGAGAGAGAGAGAGAGAGTAGACAGGCAGATAGTCAAATAGATATAGATAGTGGCACACAGAGATACAGAGATAGTCAGTGGTAGACAAGAAAGAGAAGAGAGAGAGAGAGAGAGAGAGAGAGAGAGAGAGAGAGAGAGAGAGTAGACAGGCAGATAGTCAAGTAGATATAGATAGTGGCACACAGAGATACAGAGATAGTCAGTGGTAGACAAGAAAGAGAAGAGAGAGAGAGAGAGAGAGAGAGAGGAGAGAGAGAGAGAGAGAGAGAGGAGAGGTCAAAAAGACACGTGGTGAAAGCAGGTAGGCAGTAGATTTAGAAATAAAAAAGGAAAAACAAACAGGAAAGCGAGAGAATTTAAGGAGATAGAAGTGTTTCAAAGACTGTGGTATGAAAATGAAATCCCAAGTTTAGAAGAGGACAACAAGGAAAGTGCAGAAGATAGAAGTCGACGTAAGAAGAAAGGCAGATACTTATGAGTAGATTGGTTGAATAGAAAAAGAACGGGGAGGATAAGAAGACATAGCAACACTTATGTGACATAGCGTTTGGGTTTATTAGAATGTATACACGATTAAAATTTGAGATACCCAAACACATAGAGAGACTTCGCCTTTTTTTTGTTTTACATATTAATATATTTGCGCCCGTGTGTGTGTGCGAATGTGCATGTGTATGTTTTTTTATTTAAATTAAAGATGTTACGTGTGCGCAGGTTGTGTAAAAAGTTATTAAAATAATGAGACAAGATTTCTTTGGACACAGACTCGCATACGTATGTCAGCCTCGAGAAATACGGGAATCAAACATTTCAACGTTCTCCGCGCTGGAGTGCGCATTAGGCTTTAATGAAGCAGTTAACATACTGATTGACGAATCCACCTCTCTTCAATTCCGCTTCACGTAATACGTTCATGCTTCTGTGCCCATTTCCTATTACCTCAGGCATTTCAGCAGCATGGCACCCGCTTAATAGTCCACGAAGCAGCGATTATTTGAAATTACGGCTCGCTGCAAATTTTATAATTTTTTTGGCACCAGCAACTATGAAAACGAAGAGAGAAACACGCATGAAAGCGTGCTCGCGCGTTACCTTCACATTGTCATGTCACGTGATAATAAACTTAGTCAAAAATAAATACAAACATGAAACTTTAGACATTTAGAATAAATATGTAAGCGATTTATGTAGATAAACAGACTTAAAAATTATTGAACATAAAGAAAATTAAAGAAATATTCTGAAAATGTAGCTATTTTACTCGTATTACCTTTGTTGTCTATATTATAATATATCCATAATTTGGTAATCCTTACATATCACGAATACCACAAATCGTCCTTACATAACATACGACGGGAATTCATAAACCTTATTTACAACGCTTAGAATGTCGCGGTTTACTGTTTTGGTCGGAAAATTGGCTTGGAATGTTTACAAACAATTAATGCTTGTTGGAATGTAACAAAAAGTAGAACTAATAATGAATACTTACAATGACGTTTTGCGCATGAAATAAACACGGCACTTAAAGCTACGATCCGATGGCGTAAAATTATTATGAATTATAATCTTAAGGAAACTGGCCTTTGTTAATTATGTAAAAAAGCATGTAAGATTACGTAAATTATATTACCATATACCTTATTATACATAAAAATCTATTTACCTTCTAGGAATCCTGCCTAGCCTAAAATTAAATTAACTTAATTTAATATATTCTATTTACTTTTCTTTCAAATTCTTTATTTGTCATATGATCATTTTAGGTTAACTGGTTTCTCCGGTATCTTGGCTTGTGATAAACACTTTGTTGTACTCTTTAGTTTAATTTTACTATTGCACCTGAAACGATCACAGATCGTTAGTGGTCGACACGCTGTAGGTTTTCAAATGACTAACTGTGGCGAGTGTCCGTTAGAATATAATTAAAAATAAACATGATGCATACAACCATGATAGCGTCAAAATTACAGCGTTAGCACTGTAATTTTTTGGAAGAGAATGAAAGTTGCACATTTTTTGACGCTAAGAATTCTGAACAGAGAATGGATCTGATTAGATTTTGTAGCCTTTGGAAAGCACCGTGCCATCAGAATCCTAATGCGTTTTTGCCCTCGTCTGTTGATGAAGTTAAAGAGGTAGTAACATACATCTTTGGTCTGACCCACGTCCTTTGACCGTGTAGAGTTAATAAAGAACCTTTTAACCCTCGCGACCTTAGACGTGGTTTTGCTGCCGATACATTATTCTCTGGTTATTGTCCTGTGAAGTTCAGAGCGTCGTGATTTTTGTCCGTTGTATATTATCTCTACTACTCGTATTATATACTTCCAAAGTTAAAACCGCTAAAACTTTCTGCTTTTGATAAAGTTAATTTACATGTATTTATGATAATTGATACCGAATAATCAACATAACATATTTCAAATCAATCCACTGAGATCCATGAGTGGCAAGTACGAGTAAAAAGTAGAAGCAAAGAGGGCGATATTATTCGTCTAATAAATATTTTAACGGTTTCAAAATGTCCTAAGTAAATTGTAAAAACAAATTCGAAGTGAATTTGAAAAGGTTTGAGTTTTTACACCTATACGCGCTTGTGTAGGGGGATGGGGGAAATTTACTTTGGAGGAGTATTTGTGCAGTTAACAAAGTGGATTAACCAAATGTGTAGTTAACGATGAATAACCAAGCGTAGGGAATTGTCAAATTTTTATATAGGCCTATTCGTATTTAAGGATTTCGAGTTTTAGTACGTTTTTTATAAGCGTTAAAGTCATATTAATAATTATTACGGTTGTTATACTGTAAATGCGTACAAACCTTTAGTGTAATTTATATTATGTTTATAATAGAATCGATTCTGTAACATCGGTTATATTATTTGAATATCAGTATTATGTTGTTTACTTTGTTATTGCAAAAATTTGTTGTCGAAATACGTTGTGGATATTTCGTTTTGGGTTCTGAGGAATAAAAATACATACAACGTGAGGCAGTTCTTCACACAGGCGAATAATAATTATTGATACTGTGGTAACCGTACGTTACCAGACAGATTATTTTTGATTCTGGTAACGTTATTCTGTAATAACATTCAATTCTGGTAAATAAAAACTGTTTGGTCATATTTATTATTATTTTCTTAACTTACTTCATTAAATTAACTTAATTTTATTTGTGAAACTTTGTTTACATATTATCTTAAATTAAATTCTTCTTTGGAAATTAAAGTTGGAAATTAAATTAAACTTGGAGAATGTTTATTATTTCAGTAAAAAATATGACTAAAAAGTTCTAAACAATAATACTTAAAGATGACCTTAACTCACGACTGTTCTAAAGGTCAATAATTTTACTCTAACTTATTTTCTTGCTAAACCACTTACGTTTATATTTAGGGACAAATTACTGTAATTAAATTAAATTAGTTACAAAGTATTTATTCACTACTGTTTTAGCTGGCATTACAAAAAACGATACATGCAGTAAACTCATTATAAATAAACAAGTCAAAATAAAAAGGCAACAAAAACGTATATGCAACACAATATTAAGAGGTATCATAACTTACAGCTCTGAGGTGTGGACAGTAAAAGTAGAACTTAAAAAAATTTAACTGGTACAGAAATGGACCTTTGGAGGAGAACTGCGGATATTTCAAGAAGAGACAGGGTCACGAAAGAGAAAACCAGAGGAGGTAATGAGATTTAAATTTAATTTCTCAAGATGTAATTATAATTTTTCTTTACAAGTAACCCTTGATGTTTTTGCAGTGTTTGTATGTTGCATATAATATTATCAAATAATAAATTACTTCTGCAAATATATTTTTCTTATTTAGGAAAGTTTATATGACTATATTTGCACCTTTCGTACTGTAGTTAGAAAAAATAAGGAAAATATACTGGCAGGAATAACTTAACATTGACGATATGATATGATTATATTTATTTAATAATTATTTACAGTTATTCTTGTTCATTAATGAGTCTTAATAATAAAATAATATTTTCATAAAAGAACGTATTTTTTATTTACTTGCCTATTTGAAAACATTTCAAAACACTGTTACATAAAAACAAATAAGTAATAAATATATGCTTGTATGAAAAAAATATTATTTAATGGAATATGTAATAACATAATAATTATAATTAGTAAGTTATTATAATTGTATATAGTTATTGCATATAATTATGGTAATTTAATATACAAGATAAAAACAAAGAAATTCAACAAGTGAAGTGAAGTGAAATGAAGCCTGTGAAACTATATAAATTGGGCATGATCAAAATACACAGTCCAGTGTACAAAAAGTAAATGGGCTACTGTTTACACTACTAAAATTTGTTTTATTACGTGAATGCCAACTGAAAATTATTTAGAAATTAGCTAACATGTTAAATTTCTCGTGAAGCAACCAAAAGTCTTTGACTCAATACTCGAAAAGGAAGCTTTGAGTAAAAGTTCAGCGGTCTGTCACAGAGGCAACGACGAGGGTACATCTGTAATTTTGTAAATTTATTTGAGTACTCTTCCACGGTATCAGTACTGAACGCAATAAATTTTATATTTTTTTAGTTATTAATTATCTGAGTGAAACAGATAAAAAATGATTCTTTGAACGATTTCAATTGTTAGGCACTTAATAATGGCTTTTTGTTACAGGGATATAAGAACGACATATTTTACAAAATTCAGGTTTGTGTATACGTAATTTCAGCCACCAGTAATTGTATTAAAAATGATTAATAACGTTTGCTTGTACGCAGCACATTCCTTTGGAGCTGTTTACGCATTGCTAAATACTTAACAAATGTACACGTGCACACTCCTACACAAGTCGCATCTATTCACGCACTCATATATTATTTTCAAACGTTTATAATCTATAGAATTTGATGAATGAATGAATGAATTTGTTTGGAGAGAAATGTTTTTTTTTTCATTTATTTATTACTACAACTAATTTTGCACTTATCTAGTAGTTTTCATAAGGAGAGAAATGTTTACATTGATTTACTGACATTAGCCTAATAATTACTAATGACATGTTTTGATAGCTGCATCGTTGACATTATCTAGGTTGACAATAAGGAAGTAGGTCATTCGCTGTGCAGGCGTAGAATGAATCGTTTCGCTGCAAATGTTAATACAAATGACAATATTTTGCCATCGTATGTTCAACTTGAAACGAGACAAAATTAATTAAGATGTACAGGCGTCGAATAAGATATCACCTTTATTACTAGCCAGTTATAGGCCAACGGCCCAAATAATTTCGTCCGCAGATTTCTTTAAGGTTATTACCGGTGAAGTAAAAATCAGTATGATTAGAAGACAAATTTCTCGAAATTAACTAATACATAATTTTTATAAAGTTAAGTTTTAGTATCAACAGAATCTTTGATTACTTGTTGGTTTGGTACAGAACTATTTTGTCAAATTTAGGGCATCATAAGACGTACGTTCAGCTGTCAAACTTGAATAAGTTAGCTTTATCGATAATTTCTATAGTAGTAGTTATAATGAATCATTAATGTACAGTTCGTGTAGAAAACATGACACAAAGAAGCTGATGGCATGTATTGCATTTACTTTGTGTATTTCATTAAACGTACAGCTTCTTTAGGGAGGAAAGAAAGGTCTCTGTAACGAGCATCAATTGATGTCTCATTTGGGACTTGATGAAATATTTATTAAGTTAATACGAAATTAAAAACACTTTTAGCAGTTCCGTATAAAGCAATTTAATAAACGCACTCTGACAATTTTCAGCCATCAAGGCTAATTTCAAAAATTCTATGAGTAGTATGTATAGCTTAGTTTGAATAGCATGAACACAGTGACAGGACAGAATAATGAGTGTGATAGAATAATGCATTAATATTTCTTTGATAACAGTCTCGCTGGATGAAATAATTGTCAGTTTTATTTTACTAAAAGTAATTTGTGTGTAACTAGTGAGAGTGTTTTTGATTTCTTATTAAGATCGTTGTAACGTTAGTGATATTAGAATACAAATGGCAGAGGTCAGTGATAAAATGTATATCCGAAGGACAAATCTACTTAGTTACTTTCCGGACGTATGGATATCATCAAGTCACAACGTTAGTAATAAATTACCAATATAATGAACCGCGCTTTTCCTAAAATAAAAACATACTTTAATAGACAAACAAGATTTTTTTTACGCATGGAAAATGTGCTGGGTGAAAAAAATGGTAATTAATAAAGAGAATCGTACATAAATATAAAATAAGTAACTAAAAGAACATATATTCGAAGCAAAATTTAAAGTGTTTGTGTGAGTGTGAAAACTGGCGTGAAATAAACAATTAGATACATAATTAAATTAATCACCAACAAAGGGAACAGAAATAAAGTAAAACCGTCTTTATCCATTTAAATATGCACTGAAGTAGTTGTAAGTTATTTTATGTTCATTTATTTTGCCACTGCTATTTTTTTGTAACATTTTTCTTTTATCTTTTAACCGTTTGAATGCTATACTTTTGTTTAATAAAATGCTAACTAGATATTCATATTTTCTACTCGATGATTTATAATAAACCACAATGATTGGAGACGAAAACGAAATCGGAGAGAAAATAGATATTTTTTATCGATCCCAAAATACTATTATTATTTTTGTTTGCTTTTTTTAATAATCGAAGGATTATAAACGTGACACAAAGTACAGAACTCATCTGTATTGTACAAAGCGCATAAGAATTTTTCCTGAAAACGCGAATCGTAAAACAGAATGAACACAGACAATAGCGTTATGTTCTCAGTGGAATTTTATTTGCTTTATAAAGCTATTCAGATTTTAATAATTAGTATTTAGTTTATTTAAAATATGCGTTTGTTGTTAATTTTATATGATTTAGTGTAACGACTAAGTACCAGTATATTAGTCGTCCTATTACTATATGTTCAGTAGTAATTTGTCCGATGTATTCCTTTAAATATTCATTTCACCCACAAATTTAGTAAGTCTGTCATTTATTAATTTCTTGTTCTAGTCCGACAGATAAGCTAAGACAAATAGACGAATATTTTTGTTGATAATCTGTATAACGAATGAAAAACATAAAATTCTGTATCCATAATTTTAAATTATATCCACGGAAACTCTGTGGGTAATTTTAACGTATTGCTATAGTACTACGTAAAAAGTTTTATCACGCTAAAACAAACTTCCGAAGTTGTTCAGTGTATATCTGAAAAGAATTCGCACTTATCACCGCAGACTGAGGGTCTCTCTCACGCACATACAACACAACACAAACAATAGTGCATGCGCAGAGCGGTGTAGTGCCGGTGGGCTGTCATCCGCCAGTGGTATGGTGACTGAACGAGTGTGCGGGATGTGGGCCCAAGACGCATAGCATGAACACACGTGTTTACAGCACACTTCTGTTGACTCTGTTTTGCTTCGCGAGTGGTAAGTAGTTTCAATGTAAACAATCAATTTCTGTGCGTGACGTACCTTTCAGAGACTTCTTTGTTTAATGTCAGAGTTGAAAATCAAGTCGTCATTGTTAGAAGTTGAAATCAGGTAGTTAAATCAAGTTACAACAAACTTCCTGCAACACCATTGTTATGTACTAACCAGTCAGTAAACCATTATCCACACATAATACTTCAAAAATCTACCTGAAAGTGTAATGGTTTTACATGTAGATAAACAAAAAGGTAATATAATACACCTTGGAAAATTAACATTATATTACAAAAAATTAACTGTGAAACATCAGATAATTTAAACTTGTAAATGCCTCTATTTTCCTTAAGGTAATCACTTAAATAACTATTGTTTTATGTAGTTTTTAGAGAGCGTGAAGGTCAGAATATCAATTTACAAGTTTTTCATTTCATAAAACTCCTATTAACGATCTTTTTATTACAGACAATGTGTCTTGCAATCTTGTGAACAGGAAATGAGGCGATTTAAAATTATTATACCTGTGTAATATAATTTAAGTACAGTTTATAGACAACAGTTTTGCAGAAAAGTAAAAATTATCAACTAATCAGTAAAGAAAATTACGATCCAATTGCCTAATCACTTTTTATCACTGCTCCGTATTCAAATTACATTCACGTGCGCTGAAACACACACACACACACACACACACACACACACACACACACACACACACACACACACACACACACACACACACACACACACACACACACACACACACACACACACACACACACACACACACACACACACACACACACACACACACACACACACACACACACACACACACACACACACACACACACACACACACACACACACACACACACACACACACACACACACACACACACACACACACACACACTTTCGTCATGATCCTCTTTTTCCTTGTCATAATCTTCTTTATCCTTGTTCCTCTTTTTCTTCACCATAACCATCATCATCATCATCATCATAATACTGAACGCACTACATACTACTACTACTACTAGTGCCATTTATTGATAAACTTATTTCTAAACGGTGAGTTGTTGAAACATGACAGTCAAATACCTACATGCAACCAAATACCTTCAGTACTGACAACTTAATGATCGCCTTAATGGTCTTGTTTGAAGTCAGTACGGCCAGCAAAAGGCAGCGCACCATTAATTTCTACTCCTATATTATACCTGATTAAAACTATAATTCAGTGGTGAAAACGCATTAATAAATATATTTTTAAGGGCATCCATGACGGATAGTAATTTAACAAACCACAACATTTCGATCAACAACATTTGTGGTTGTCATTATGTGAAATATTTAAATTCCACACGCACCACAACAATTCGCAGTTTTAGTGGTGCGTGCGGATTCCTTATAGGCCTACTAAGTCAGACGGACTCAATGAAAGGTATTTTTGAGGACTTCTTGTCTGCAGTAGAAGGTATGTGGGCTTCAATATTTTTTAATACAATATAATTTAAATTTAATACATTTTAATTTATACGAGGAAGTTCGAAATTAAATTATAATTTGGTTTGCGCTTCAAATAGAAGAAACAAATGCCGAAGTTGGTAGTATCGGGTGATGCGCAAGAACAAGTACAAATTTTTTTCAGTCTTACAGCAACCAGTACGCATTGTTGTATGTTTTGTAAGTATTAGCGAAGTAGGCGTGCACTCAAGATTGAAACAATGCATTGTTTCTAAATTTCTTAAGAAAGAAAACATGAAACATACAGAAATTTATGAAAAACTAAAAAGACAGCTTAATGAAGAAAGTGCTCGGCAAGTACTTGACTAGCGGCAAGGGCCCAGTCAACCCCCTCATAGTCTTGACAGGTACCGTGTTCGTCCAGGTGATTCTCGGAAACGGCCTCGGCAAATACTGTACTAGTGCGAACCAGTACGAAGATACTGTTTTAACGGCCCCAACAACAGAATATTCCGTTCTGGACCGGACTACATGGCAGAGGTTCCTATTGGTAGCTTTGTATAAGTAACCCAAGAGGACGACGCATTGACCCGCATATTATCAATCCCGATGATCTGGTCTTATTTTAATCTCAGTTACTTCTTTAGTGTACAGTACTAACTTGTTCCCGCTCCACTGAAGATGACCGCCGTTGGTGCGGTCAAAATATCTGACTTGTCAAAAAATTTTAATATTGAACCTGTCGTAATTTAATTTTATATGTCGTACAACTGTGTTCAATCTGATGTTTGGACAAACATGTAGTAATATCGTTGTAAACATATTTGCTACATCGTAGCAAAGTGCATCTATTCTTGACACTCAGACCCAACCTTACAGTACGTTGTCGTTCTGTGACTACAGTGCTCCTTATACAAAGTATATCAATACGTAGGTTAACAGACACAAGTAAATATTGCGGTTCCCTGTATACCTCGTAATATGCTTCGTGAAGCCGAAAATGAATCGGACAATGACACCACCTCTTCAAGCTATGGGATGCTGTGGTTGTTTTGCTGTTATTCAAGCCTGGAATGTAGAACAAGTAAATTTTAAAGTTTTTATTAAGTCCAAATGTATCTATTTATTAAGCAATAATAAGTTGCTTAATTTTAATTTTATTCATATGGTGAATTCAGAATATGTGAGAGACAAAGAGAAATAAATAAATATTAGCAATAATAAGTATAAAGTAAATTAGCAAATTTTTAATAATAATTACGTTATAAAAATAAAGTGAATATCAGACTTGAAAGTAGAGAAAACAAATGCTGCTCTGACCACGCAGAACTATGAAGGACAATAAATCAGCTTGCGTGAGATGTAGTCACGATGTATAAAAAATCATAAGAATTTTATTCACGTACACTTCTATAATCCTCGCTGTGCACACACACACACACACACACGCGCGCGCGCGCGCGCGCGCGCAGAAACGATTTACGATGCAAGATAAGTTAATCACATATTACCTACAGAATACTTCCTCAAAGTAATTATTACGTTCACGTTGCAGAACAAAGAACAGAATCAATAGAACAGCGATATATAGAATCAATTAACATATGTTATACTACTGGGAAAGAAAATAATATTTTATTAAGGTTATTCTATTCTATTTGCCCGTGATTAAGTAACGATAGGCCCAAATAACATTGTGACGAATACAGTATTAACAATAACTAAATATGAATAACTGTGTTTACTTATTTATATACAAAGCAAATTTTACATTCTTGTTCACTTGTTCACACACACATACACACGCGCGCGCGCGCGCAAGTGAATGTCGATTTTTAAGGCATAGGCCTACAAACAAACAAACAAACACGAAAACGTACATATACTTTGATAAAGGCTACTTGGAACAGAATGTTTCAAATGTAAAAATTATAATTAAAGCGCAAACGCGAATAAACATCTATACTTTTTTACTGTGTATACATCATCAAATTAACGATCATGTAAGCGGCGTCGGTCAAGGTATTTACACTGAATTTTGTAGTTTGTTTTTGCTTATTTGTATAAAGCATAAGAATGAAAATACTAATATCAAATTACTTTCATACTCGCATAACCCCCCCCCCACTCGCGAGACACCCCCACGCACGACTGCACGCATACACTAAATAAAAATAAACGTCTAAGATTTTGTTCGTTTCTCACGTTTCATAACTCAAGCTACTTCTTACATTACTTCCAGTTGTTATTAAGTGTTAATGTTATGTGCTGCGTAAAGTGTGTACGTGTTAATTCATTTCAGCGTGTCCTGAAGGAAACACACAAATCAAAGGCGACCACTCGGTACAGTGTTTTCGTGTAAATTAACGTGTTTAATTTGTGTCCCGGCTCTCACTAATTACGTCGTCATACGCATTGCTACTTAAGGCCATTCAGGTGGTTTTCTTTGACGCCGCGACGTAATTGCCGTGTGTCCGTCGTTCTTCGTCTAATTCCATAAATTTCTGTATTCGTTACAGACGACTTTGCTAATTTTAATTAAATATTCACGCCTAGTTAGTGTCGAATGCGTCACACGTTTCTTGCGACACAGCGCTCTCCACGAGTGCGTTGCAATTACACATTTTCACCTTGTTTTCACTAACGGAGTGCGCAACGTCGCTGAAAATAAAAAAAATGAATTCTTTAATTTTCCTACTTTACGTTCATTACATTTTGAAATAGAAAAATAAAGATTTCTCTCCGCCGCAGAAGACGAGAATACAAAATGTGAATTTATTTATTTTTTATTATTTTACGAGTTTATTGAAAAGGTATGGATTGGAGCTGCCTGTTAAGCCGGCGAAACAAGTGTATTGTTTGTCGAAGATAAGTGGCGACGAGCGCTCTGAAGAAATTATGAATTGGAAAACTTTTATTTTACTACCAGAGTTCTCTAGACGTTTTTGATAAGGGGCAATTAGAGGCAGAATTGCCAACAAATAGAGATTGCTGCGTCTCAAGTAATTCAATATTAGCAAAGTTAAAGCACTGACTGCGTTGGCAGGAATAATGTCACGTGATCATCTGTTATTTATTGCGGGAAAAACAACCTGCGCTGTTTTAATGACATCCATTTATACGAGTTAGGCGCCCCTCCAGCCGTGCTGTGTAAAACCATCTGAATCGATTATAAATAATTTAGTTAAAAAAAAGAGAATTCAGTACGGAACAGCCTAAATAGAAGAAATTACATTTCGTTGACGGTTGTATGAATAAGAACTTATTAAAAGTTGGAGCTTCGTATTACATGACATGACAAGCAAATTTAATTTAATAAACTTCAACACAGCCAACTCGAAACGCTTGTCATAATTTCATTTTGTACGTTAATACTTTTTTATAAATGTTTCAAACGGATTACAGTGTAAAATTTTAAAACGTCCCTCGCTGACAGAAATGAAAAGATTGAAGTGGTAAATAACTTGAAACAAAATTTTGTTATTTGGGAACAGCCCGCATTAAATCATTTTGTTTTTGGAACGGTTGTCAGTAAAGGACAGAGAACACTGGCGAGTTAGTACGAGACTGGGTGCGTACGTTTATGGTAGAGGACAAGAGGATGGGACGAAAGAACAATTAGATTACTCGCACATCGACTAACGCTAATTACATAATAATCTGATCAGTTTTGTTTTTATTGGCGAATGCATTTCTTTTAATTGTGTAGTGAAAGAATCTAATGCAATGCAATCATTATTCAGTCAAGTCTTATGAAGTTTTTTACTTAAATGTTTTCGATATTATGCGAAGAAAAATTTAGAATGTTTTTTTGTGGACTATTTGAAAATAAACAATAATATACTGAAAAGGGAACACTGTAGAGGCATCATATTTAGAAGCATATTTAATTTTCCATTTATTTTCGCTCCTTTTATGATGTTACTTTGTCAGCGATATCTCAGCTGATGTATTCAAAATGTTTTTCTCTTCAACTTTATTGAAATGTATTTCAGCATAATTATTCACCAAGATTTCTATAATACATTAAGGAACAGACTGTTTAATGTTTTGTAGCGTATGATTATATAGTTTATTTTATCTTAAAGTACCAGAAGTTTACTTTTAAATAAAGTTTACCTTATTAAATCCAATAAATAATTTAGTTTATTTGCTTAATGACGGAAGAATTGTTTTTAACTATCGAAGTTTTATAACGATTATTTGTATTACAAATTTATAATCAAGATAGTACATAAAATATATGCGAAAATAAGTTTAATTCTAGGAACTTTTATAATTCTTTACGAACATGAACATTGTTTTCTCTGTGATAAGAGGTGCCATACGATCACATCTTTAATGAGATTCTCATTCACGTATCAGCACCTGCGACTACCAATCTAGTCGATTATTTGATCCTAACAGTAAACCGGAATTCAATCGATTTTCTCAATTATGCAGAAAATGTATAACTATAGAGGGAAAATCGTAGCCAGAAACATTAGAACCTCAACCCCCTTATAGAGGAAAACATCCTTTATAAATTTCATGAAATTTGGTTAATTTTTTTGGCAATTGTGTTTCACGAAATACTTGATTTTCTACAAACATATAGATAGTTACACACATACACACGTACACATCTACACACAGATGTGAAGCGAAATGTCATTTGCATTTCTGTTTTGAAAGTAGTAGTACCGGAATAAGATTTCAACACAGACACTTCCCCACACACACACACACACACACACACACACGCGCGCGCGCGCGCGCGCGTATGTGCATTCTAGTAGAAAGTAATGTAGGGTAATGAGAAAATAATTCGTGTGAGTACGTAGAGAGACAATTTCTTGTCATTGGAATACATAGAAACCGAGAAAAGAGTTACGGAATGCTCATATTCAAACAGTGAATAATGCGTAAGTTTTTAACGAATAAGTGACAAAAAACCTTTTTTTCAGGCCGGAAGAACGCGTGTATCAGAATTAACGAAGTCGGCCGTTTGTAAGAGTGTCACCTGCGTAAATGTGCCAATCCGCAGAACAGACGAGGGTATAATAAGAATCTTGCGGACGTATATGTAGTAACAAGTGGCAAATCATCGCCCTAGGCGAGGGGATTGGATAAACAAACAATTTAATTGCTGGTGCGCAGTTTACATAATCAAAACAAACATTTACTAATGTGAGATAACAAGGCTTAGTGGGTACAAATTTGACACACGCTTTCGTAGCAACAAACGTCAATCATTTCCTGGAAGTCTCAAAAGACCGTGTATCTTTACAGACATATTAGGCCTACATCTCAATTACAGGCTAATTGTACAGTCACTATTGACGCTGCGAACGTTGTTCTTAAATGAACGTATTGGCACGGCACTCTCTCATCCTACATATCTTACTGAAGGTTCAGTAAGATCACATTTTCTTACCAAAGATCATATTTATTTTTGTGAAAGGCCATCATGATGAAAAGGTATAAATGGAAACGAATTTAGTTTTTTTTTGTTTAATATGCAGTCACGTGTATCCGTTAGTAGCTTAACGGAATTCTTTGATTATGAGAAGTTTAATAATGTTGAGGAATGAAATAACGTAATGTGTGGGATTATTCTGCCATCAGACATTGAACATATTAGAACTGACGTATTGACACAAGTAAAATATCATTATTCTCTCTAAATCCTTAAATTCGTAGTGACCGCCAACCAATGAATTTTTCCGGTGAAGGGTTGGTGAGGATCGGTCAAAAAGCATAAAGGTGCATACAACATTAGATCGTTTGTCTTTGGGTGTCGGGTCTTTGAGGCTCGAGAAAAGGGATCGTACACTATGTTGGTTTTTGAATGCTAAAGTTTTTTGAATGATGCTTTTAACAATGCTAAAATACTTTTTGACCGATCCTCACAAACCCTTCACCGGAAAAATTATTCTCTCTGTTACTGCTGACTTGATAGTAACCTGAATATTGTGTTATTGACGCGTGTCCATGGATAACAGTAGGTATTAAATAATTATTTCGTTAATATTAGTTTTTAAATCCTTGACATACTTGTAGCGTATGGGAATGGCTATAGCTAACATCAATTTAGGTTACCGGTTACCTGACCTGAGATTTAGGTCTGTTGTTCACAACTAAGTCAATTTGGTTAGCTCTGATTCTAGGCTGTCCTTAACTTCTCCAGCTGACTGGCTTAGAAAACCATTAGATTTGGTTAGACCGACGCCCGACTGCGAGTTGTGAAACACACTTTAACTTTGAAGCAGAAGCCGCAAAACAGTGTTTGGTCGAAGCGAATACGTTTGCCACTAATCTAGAGTAAATGATCACTACACAGGGATACTTTTTCTTAAACGTGTTTGCGGTAACGCGATATTAATATTCGTAATATCCTACCTGTTCTAATATCCGTTATCTGTACATCTTCCTTCCGTTATTAATCTCTCTTCTAAACTTTCGTATCGAAAGGTCTCAAATATTAAAGTTCTCTTCTTCTTCTTCTTTTAGCTACTACATCCCAACGTGAGCCCTGGTCACCAATACCAATCTTCTCTAAAGTCTCCTATCCATTGCCATCTCAGTGTAACTCGTTACATCTATTCTTCTGAGATCTTCTACCAACCATCTTATCCTAGGTCGGCCCCTCTTTCTGTTTTTATAGACTTGCGCCCTTAGGATTTTCTTTAGCATACGCTGTTCATCCATCCGCACTAACCATTGTATTCATTTAGCCTTTATGAATCTTACAATGTCCTAACGATACAATAGCTCATTTGTCTCCTGGTTATTTCTTATTCTCCTTTCCCCATCTTCTTTAACCGGGCCATAAATATTTCGTACGATTTTTCTTTCAAACCCTCTTAGTGTTTCTTGTTCATTTTTTGTCAATGTCCATATCTCGCTTCCATAAGTAACAACCGGTCTGATAAGTGTCTCATATATTTTTATTTTTGTGTTATGACTAATGTATGCCCTATTTGCTTTTTGTATCCTGTCATGTATTGTCGTGTTTATGGACCCTTCATTATCTATCATGTTGCCCAGGTATCTAAACGTATAAAGTGTATCAAATGAATTATCCTCTATACATAAATTATGTAGATTTCTTCTCCTTTATGAGGCAGAAATCAGTATGTATTTAGTTTTGCTGATATTAAATCGAGTCCCATTCCAACAGATTTTTTATTCAGATCCTTGTATACCTCAACTAACCGTTGTCTTGATCTGGCTATTATCACATCATTAGCGTAAGCACATAGTTTTCTTTTCTGCTTCACCTTTCTTTCGTTCTCAAGTTATCTTGAATTACAGTATTTATTGCATGACTTTATTGGATAATCTTGTTTTGTATGAAAAACACTTCTACAGTTTGTTTAACGTTACCTTAGTTGACGTAACGATAAGGTGACGTCAACTTACTTGATACGTGGTAAATCTGACGGACGAATGTGAACATTTATAGCAAACTCTACTTTACTCAGGTGAGAAATTCTATAAATTATCTAGATTTGAAGTAAATAAAATTTTGATTCTTTGGCTGAAGAAATTATGGAGTAAAGTGTAAGGCACATGGTTTCGTCGATCTGGAGATGACTACTGTAGAACTTAGATTTTATGATATTTTGTGACTGTAAATATGCCTATAACTAATTATATGTATAGGTAGTGTAGGTTCGTTTCCTGTAAACGTCGTTCTTGCATATTCCAGTATTCGCTTAAATAAATTATCATCATCATCATAATCATGTGCAAGGATTAAACCAAGGATGGTTGTTTCGGTCTCAAACAGGCAAAGTCTAGAGCTGGTCACTCCAGCGCTTCCTAGGACGTCCCACACCTCTCCGTCCCTTCGGCTTATAGTTCCATAGAGTTGTTTAGGGATGCGGCAATTATCAATTCGGCAAAGATGTTTCCTCAAATTCAGCCGATACTGGGGAAAAATTAACTTGTTAAATAATGTTAGCTCCCATTTGAATACAGTACAGCTTTAATTAACTGCCAGTGGTAGCGGATCAGGAGATTAACGGATAACAGAAATGGACGATAGAAGGTACAATACTCGTATTAAATTTATTAGTTTATTTTCACATAGTAACGCCAATAAGTACTGTAATGTGTAAGCCTACATGTTGTGTGAATTTATGTACTTTTGTTCCTGATGTAACACTTCACGAGAATTAACTAACGAAAGTTACGCGAAATAAACGTTGTATTCGTACTGTCTTTGGATACTAAAAGCTTACAGTCTACTTTATTTACGAATAGTGCTTGTTGGGTCTTAGACGCTCTCGATGAAATCTTGAGTTGGTCTTAGAACGCTGGTTGTTGCGTTTGCTGGTAAATAAGTGAAATAATGAAGTGGACTGTATATGTTCTTGATATAATTATTTATTGAAAATTATTTAGAAGATATTTGCTGGCGCGTGCAGTTTAGCGCGGCATAATGCCTGATAGTTGTGATAGAAATTAAATACTGAAGGACATAAATCGTGCGTAAGTTGGCTTGGATAGCCTGAGTAACTATCGCATGATGATCATGCTAAAATTTAGATTAATGAGAATAATTTAGCCGCTGCTGGCGAACTGAGGCAAGTTGCCTGCTCGGAGTCTTGCAAGTAACTAAGTAAAAATTGACTGCTGCGAGCTTGGATGCAAGCCGGTAGCAGATCGCGTGGGGAGAAATGACGTAACTGCACGGACCGCAATGCGGATTTTGACAGTACAAAGTTTACATAAGTACAAAGTTCAACTAGTGCTATAATTATAATTAACTACTGCGCGCCACATTTTTATGATTTAAATTCGTGGAAGACTGATATGCACATTCCAACACGTTTTCGTTAAGCAACTTGCGGGATTTTCTGACTTGTGCAGTCCACAGCCTAGTAATACAATAAACCTGAAGTGGGCCTTCTTAGGGTCGACACATTGTCTACCTTAGTACTGGGGTTAATTAGCGAATAACTGCCAAACTATCACTGACGTTGAAGATGCACTCCGATGGTGGGGCCGAAACGCCCCCAAATCAACATTAACAACTCATTAACAACTTTCGACCACGGCCTGACAGTCCAGCTATAGCTAATTCGAACAATTTGACGCCGGCCGTCACAAATTAAGATTTGGTTTTTGAAGTGTTTATATACTGTTGTAACACATAATTCATTGTTACAAAATAAAATATGCCATATGTATTTTCGCAGATTCACAGGCAGGTAATAGAAGGTGGGGAATATTGGAATTCCGTTAATTGAAGTTCTGCTCTATTGTGGAAAGTGTTAAATATAATGGTCACTTTTTGTACTGTAGATTGGGTTTTACATTATTTCAGCTGTACGGTATACGAGTAGCGACTTGGGCAGTGGCGGCGCTAACGAAACGGGCCCCCCCGCGAAACTAATTAGGGGGCCCTATAAAAATGGTTAAATTTTGTATACGTAATAGGGGAAAACACTCAAATGAGTTTCTATTTGCGTGTGTTTCACAACAATGGTTTGTGAATACTTTCTCGTCTATCACAAGCGTTTGCAATTTGCAAAGGACGTTTTATACGTGTACAAACTCTTAAAATTCATTGTTGCTAAATAGACAAAGTTCTATACAAACTATAAAAAAACCAAAATAAAAAGAATGATTTATTTTTACGTCAAAGATCTAATTCAGACTATGAAACAGTACCGCACACAGTGTTAAAAATTTATTATTTAAAAACGAATATCAAAGTAACATTCTAGCTTTTTTCAAACATTTAAATTTGTTTGTAACTGAATTTGTAAAATTCTTGAATATACTCTATACAAGTTCTCCTTAAGTCTAATCCAATTCAATAACACTCGAACTCAAGTAATGTACAATATTTACAGATGAGGATCAACCAAAGTTCACTGTTTTCCTAAGCCTAGTCTTCTTTTTTTAATAGCTAAGAACTTTTCAACCACTTCGTTGATATTAGTTTTCTGTGTCTCTTCATGCTCAATGCTTAACAGTGCCAAGTCACTCAACCGAGTTTGGGCCATGGTACTTCTTAAGTATGACTTAATTAATTTAAGTTTTGAAAAGCTTCTTTCCGCTGTAGCTGTTGTGACAGGTATGGTTAAATAAAGCTGCAAAGCTGTAGTTAAGTCTGGGAGGCAACTCATAAGGCAGCTGTTTTCTTCAACCAGTAAATTCATCATTTCTCGAATGCTTTTCTTGTGTACAATTTCTTTGGCCATCAGAGCTTTGAAGGATATTACTTGGTCAGGCAGTGATGTGGAAAAATCACCAGGATACACATTTACGAGAGCCTTACTTTTCTCCAAGTATATTTTCTCACTTATTGTCTCTTGTGAGAAGTTTACTAAATTCTGAGGCTTCAGGAATGAAAACCTATCATCAATGCAACGCAATCCTTCGAATCTCATTTGTAGCTGAGCTATTACAATATCTAGTGTTGCATTGAAAACTTTTACTTCAAATGATTTCACTGGGTCGTCAATTCTATGGTCAACTGATAATTCAACAAAGAAGCGTTTTACAACTCGCTTACGCTTATTTTTCATGGTACAAGTCATGTCCCATGACTGGGCCAACTGTTTAGCACCAGCAAGAAAGCCGGCAAAGTCCTTTCTTGAAACTTTTAACTCATCACAAGCGCGGCTTAGAAACTGCCACGCTCTGCTTAGGTCAACAGTTGGCCTCTGTAGTGCTTTTGAAGTTATATTTATATTCTCTAAAATCTTAGTTTCAAGGCAGAGCACAAGAATAAATTCAAAGTTTTCCAGGTGGTTTCTAATTGCTAATGCTTCTTCTGCCTCGGGGTTTTTTGAGCTGTACAGAATAATTTCTGTCAAACACTTAATCACATTTTTGAAATCATTTCTTAAAGCTAACAGACAGTTGTGTCTAGAAGACCACCTTGTTGGACGTAGCTTTTTAAAGTTAGATTTTTGGCAGAGCTGTCTTCTTTAACGGCAGTGTTAAGTTCTTGCCATCTATGTACGCTTTCACTGAAAAACACATAAGTTTTCTGAACTATGTCATAAAATTGTCTTATTTCAGAAATATTTGATACTGAATCATTGATCACCAAGTTCAGGTTATGTGCAGCACAGTGTACGTAATCCGCGTTTGGGACTATATCCATAATTCTTTTCTGTAACCCAGAGTATTTCCCGCTCATTGTTGCTGCACCGTCATAACCTTGACCTCTACACTTACTAATGTCAATTTCATTTGTTTTCAAAAAGTCTAAAATCTTACTTTGAAACCCCTCACTGTTGGGATCCTTTATTTCTTGAAATCCCAAAAAGGACTCACTAATCACAGTTTTATAATTGCCAGGAGATTCTTCTACTATGTTAATGTATCTGATTACAACACTCATTTGGTCAATCTTAGAAATGTCTTGTGTGCTATCAACAATTATAGAAAAAAAGGAGACGAGTGAATCTGTTTTAGTAAGGCAGTCAATACTGATTTTCCTAGCAAGTTAATGATTTCATTTCGAATGTCATGGTGGAGGTATTTTGATCTGGTTTTTTCATTTTCTAAGTGTACACTAAGGAGGGAATCGTAGCGAGAAACTAAAGATTCCACTCAAAAAATTTCCATTCTAAAGATTCCATTCAAAAAATTTCTACTTTCAGGATTTATTTCATGTAATGATTCTCTATGGCCACGAAACGGCAATGAACACAGTACCATGGTTCGAATGACATCCACAATCCGTATGAAAATATCTTTCCATTTTTTCCGCTCATCGGAAATTTGATCAGCTACCGTTTTACTCTTTTTCCAAGTGGCATACGTGAGACAAGATTGTAAATGAGCATTGCTACTTTCATGAACTTTAATTTTTTTACTGAGACCTTTCCAATCTCTAATATCGCCTTCACGCCAGCTTTGGGCATCAGCACTTTGGCTGAAAAGCCAACATGGTAAACAATAGACTCCATCTAGATTACCAGAGTAACAAAGCCAAAACCTGTGAACAATTTGGCCTGCTGCAGTTTTGAAAGAATAATATGCTGTACTGAAAGACCGCTTAGAAACGGAATCCTTTGGGAAAGGACCCTTTGGTTGACAAGGTTCACTTAACGTTATTAACTTTTTCACCTCGTCTGTCATTGTAGCTTGATTTTTATAGAATGCAATATCTGTCTCAAAACTTTGGCAGTTTGGATCGGAAGGGCCTGCTAAACTAGTTTTATTTGCGTGATTACTTACAACTTCAGTTGGTTCAAACTGATTTTCTGGTCCAGGTATGTCTTCGGACTGGCGAACACATTCAATGCCTAGCAGCTGTTCTTCTTGTTCATGTTGCAGTTGCTTATTTGTTTCCGTACTTGTATCACTTGTATCCGACGGACTAATGTTTAAATCAGGTTTATTGTCACTGTCACAATCAACTTCAAGTCCGATTTTTGTTTCTTTTTCATTACTTGCACTTGGCCCGGGTTTGGGTTGTTCAACTTCACATTTTGATGATTTTTTTAAAAACTGGTCGAGTTTTGAAAGTTTACTTTTAGATTCTTCTCGTTGTTTTTGCAGTTTCCTTTTCTCAGCACCACTTAAATATTCACGCTTACTTTCCATTTTATAAACTCTGACTCTAACACTCTAACTCTACACAAAATACAAAAATTAAAATCAAATGTTAAGTCATTAAACCTAAACGGCATTAAATTACGAAATGAATGCAATACAGTACTATCGCGCAGGAGATGCGACGCACTACTGAGTACTGAACTACATTGTGTTGTTTGTTTACGTCTCCTCAGTGCCGAGTGACTCATCACACGGACGTACGGGCACCACAAGAGATAAGATAAGCTTCGCTTACAAACTACAAACAGTAATGTCATTTCGGAAAACGTAGTTTTTTTTTGCATATCTATACACTTAAATAAAACGTATATTTCGTATTTTAAATACAAATTTGCCGGTAGTCGGATCCCATTAAAACTTTTTTTTCCTATTATAGATCGTTTCATATTTTTTTCTAGTGGCCAGGGGGGCGGGGCCCCCCAGAGGGTCGGGCCCCCCGCGCCGTGGGGTCTGCGGGGGCCTTATCGCCGCCACTGGACTTGGGGCTAAAACTATGCGCGGACCAAATGTAAACGTCCTCACGTGATAAAGCCAGTTACTTGTTACGGCTGGCTAAGCCCAAAGTCTTAAATGCATTAGAACCTACGACGCCCTGTTTTGGAAGCGAATGCGCTGACCACTCGTCTTGACCGACTTCTGTCGACTCATGCAAACGTGCAGGGAAACACGTTTACTTATACGATTTTAAATTGTTTGTTGTGCTCTGAGTTGTGGTAGAAGTGGCTAAACTCTCTTTAAAGCTGCACGTTGTGAATTGAAATATCTCCGTATCACCAAAGTCTAGAAACTTGCACAATGAAGAGCTTGGAAAAAATAGTTGTCTACGTCATGATATACATGAAGGGTTTAGTATCACTTACAACCTATATAATTTGGTACTTGTCGACAGTCGAGCCGTCACCCAGTATTCTAGTTTCGTGGTAAAGAAACTAGTCACCCAGTATTCCAGTAAAGAAAGCTCGTGGTATTGCTATTCACTCGTAGGTTTAATGAGGGTGTAATTTCGTGTGTACTATACATAGGTCGAGATACATGTGGAATTAAAATTTAGTGTCCAATGAACTGTTTAAAAATTCAAGTACTACTGATACAATACATATTGGTTTGTTCAAACATACACAGTAATGTAATGTATAGTATTTACCTACGTAAGTGTATTCTGTCATCTGTGATATTATCATCAACAGAAGCTAATAATTATTAATCCCATGTGAAACCAGTAAACTACTTAAAAAATTCTCGTAACAAGTGCAACAATCCTTTAAAGAAAACGGATCGTGGACGAAATCGATAGGTCTACTGTAGAAGTTTAGCCTTTCCGAAACATCTCAGAAAAGTATTTCAACCTTAGCCTGGTACTCCCAGAACAGATGAAGAAGATACAGACAGATACATAGATGTTCTGTTATAATTATCGTACCAATCGAAATGATTAAAGTGAAAGATATAAAAAAAAATTCGTAAAAAAATATTTTGAAACTCGTGGCTTCTGGTACACAACCATTTCGATACAACATAACAACTGCACGAAATCTAAATAAAGAGATATCGAATAAGGGACATACAGTATTAACATTTTATTCGTCATGATTTTAGGGTCTAGATATTTTACAGCACAGTGGAAAGTTATAAAAATGATTCTAACACAGAAACCTGGTAGCCTAATCAAATAAAGTCAAATAGGCCTGTACGCCCATTATCTAAAATTATTTGAGAAATTGTTACTGTCGAGGTTATGCCTATTTTAGGCAGAAAAAATTAATACCACACCCCACTAATTTGGCTTCAGAAAACAGCACTTCATAATTGAGCAAATACATCGTGTTGTAAAAATTATAAATAGCACCTTTGAAGCAAAAATAGAGTGTAGTGCTGTCTTCATCGACGTTAGCCAAACGTTCGATTAAGTCTGGCATAAAGGCCTCTTATATATAAGTTAACTGGCTGCTAGACAGTTTGTTATTTTATCTGATTTATTTAAACGATTGACTATTCCAATATGGTGTGAAGTATAAGTTGACTATTCCAATATATAAGTCAAGTATGAAGAAGAATTTACAAATCTAATCCCCACAAACTTTGGAGTCTCCAGGAGAGTGTTACGGGGTCAGGAGAGTGTTTTAGCCTATATTTACCGTATAATGAGACCTACCGACAAGCGAAGAAAATGCAATCGCTATTTTTTTCAGATGACAGTACATTGGTAGCTACAGACGATGTTGCTGAAGAAAACTATAAAATTACAAAACAAACTCGACATCCTGTTCTGAGATTGGTTTATGAAGGTTACTAAAATAAAGGAATAAAATCAGTACACGAAGTGTACGTCCATGAATAAGATTCAACTGGAAGCCAATACCCCAATCTAACAGTGGGATTTGAAAGTGTTTTAATCTTTAATTTTTTAATCTGTTTAATCTTGTAATTTAGGAATCCATCTCGACAAATGCCTCATCCAGAGAAGACGCATTTGGAAAAAACGCAGACAAATAACTTTTAGCAAACATCGTTGGTTGTTGGGGTGAAACTCGCAACTGTCCTTTCACAGTAAGCTACTGCTACAGAAAATTAATTTTGAGATCGATGTGGATGTACGGAATTCCGTTATGGGAAACTGTGTAGTCATCTAACATAAAAAAAAATAGAAAGTTTCCAGACTGCAATGCCTCGGACCAGTGCACCATATTATATAAGCAACTCAGAAACATATAGTGATCTTGAAATGTGTACAAAGAAGGAAAAATAATTAAAAGTAATGAAAAGTTCATCAAAAAGTTATAATTTCACCCTAATGACTAGCATTAAATCTACTGAACAACAATCAATAGAACGTAGACTGTAAAAACAATGCACTTTTCACTTACCTTTTACATTTTAATTAGATCATTAAGTAAAAACAAAAAAATATATTGACAATTTATTCAGAACTGGTATTAACGAATGTGTACTTTCAAGGTCACACGGCTACAAATAAGTGATTAACTTATGCTTTTATGAGCAAATTGTAAATAGTTGCTATTCTGAGTAAAAGAAACTGCGCACTTTGTTTATGGTCCTTCTACTTATATAATATATATTGAGCTTAAATGTTTATTCCTTGGTTATTATGTGTTTTCTGTATTTTTTCCAACTTGAAAAATTATTTTGTGCTAGTAACTATTTGGTGGTATGCGTAGTGTGTCGATGTGCTGCATGTGAGCCCCCCAAAATGGCGACCAACCGTGACGGTGTATTGTACGGTCATTGTGCCAGTTCAAGTTCATTATTCAATTAACTATTATCCAGCCGACAGTCATCAAACACTTCCTCCGCTGCGGGGCGCATTCATGCTCCACTAATATTTACATTATCCAGTCCGCTCGTTCATACAGCACCTAAATCCTACTGAAACGTTAAACACACGACAGCGTGTAATTATTCATGATTCCACAAAATAAAAAGTAGTCGAATCAGCCATGACATACGATAATCTGGATACTGCATCAAGGTGTAGACCTGCAAGCTTGTAAAACTATCAGTTTTTGATGCAGAGATTAAATTCAGTGCCACACCCAGACAATAATTTACCTAACTGAAAATAATTTATATGCCGTGACCAGTAACGTTTTAGACATTTTCACGTTGTGTTTTTAACGTAGATTATATTACACAATTTACATCTAACAAGTCACAATCACTTTTTTAATGAACATAAGTTTAAAATATGTTCTCGCTAACTCAATTATCTCTGTCCAAAACATACAGTAGTGTCCTTGTGTTGCGACTATGATAATGGAAAGTACTAAATTTTATTATTTTATTACTTACTCAAACCGTTTAACGTTTTAGCAATATTTCTGACGATAGCAAAAAAACCTCGATAGTTAACTAATGAAACGGAGTGGAAATCAACTGTATCAACTTTGGATGGATGAATACTTACTGTGTGTTTTATATTATATTCGTTATGTCTCCTGGATTATTATTATTGATTAGTTATTATTTTTGATTCTGTGCATATAGTTGTTGCCTTATCACCACACATCTCTCTTGTGCCTGACAATGTTCCTTCTTCTAGGTTGACATGAATCCTACAATATTTGTATTGTATTTTCTATCAATGTACAATTGTCATCTGTATTGGACAGATTAAAAAACACACTGAACCTGTATTTTTTCCCACATAGAGCTTCCTTCACATTAGCGTATAAAAACATGGAGGTTTATTATTCCTCGTCAGAGCCCATATCTCACTTCCGCATTTATCAGTACACTCGGAACATAACACCTAAGAAAATATTTAGGCCAAAAATATGTTTAATACGTAACAAATATGTTTTCCTTTTAGAAACCTGCTTTAAGTCTTTTTTTTTTTTAATTTATTTATTAATAAGGTCGCTGCAACAGCATCGGTCATTAGCGACCACAAAAATTATAAAAATGAATTTGTAAATCTTGTTTATAAGTCTTGTTTGTTTTCCTTTTCCGCTCTTCCAGTCATTTTTGAGCACGCTTTCGTAATACATGTAACAATTTACATTTTGTTTTGATTATCTGCTGTCTTTTTCATTATACGTATTACTGCATGATCATCACCACAGTCACCACACTATCGTCGTTCCGAAGTCTGTACAGTTTCTTGTTTATTTTCTCGTAAAGATTGAAATCATAGTAGATTTAACCGAATTAGCTGTACTACAATATTGTGTTTCTCATGGTATAACTTGTCTCTTAGTATAAATCATTATTTTTTCTTTCTTTCTTTTTCACTTTTAATCATCTAAGGGATTATTATCTGTGTCAGTTAATTTTCCGTTCTCATTAATTGCCTTTATGGTTGTTTTATTTCATACGTTCTTCCTTAATCCCATGTTATCTTACAAGTTTTCCATACTTATTCTTTTTCATGGGTAATTTTATTTTAAGTAGAAAAACCTCTGATCACTGCCTATGACTGCTCCTGGGAGTATGTACTGTATCATCTTACAGCTGCAATCACACAGTGTTTCAAACGCTGTACAGAATTACTGGCCCGAGTAAGATTGCTAAATGTTTATCCCAAACTCTTCACACACTTTTCGTGTTTCGTTGAATGTTACATATTCTTTTTCTCTGCATGTATTCTGTAAAGCGGTGCTTCCAAAAAATTTCATGCCTTTATTACATGTTACTTATACTATGTCAGACGAAACAGAATACAGTTGTAGGTTATATACTGTAATTATAAACTTTATCTTACAGTTTTATTATAATTATACAATTACGTTTTTCTGAGCTCAAGTTTTAGTGTAAACGATTTTGTCACGTCTAGAATTTGGTGTAGGCCTAGTGTGCAGTCACAAGGTGTAGTAAATTAGTTTTATTAAAATAACTCTTGTGACACTTTCTGTGTTCTCTAATGCAAGTTGTCGTATCCTCTGTTAAATGTACTCTGTCTATTCCAACACTAAACATTTTGTTTAAATTAAAGTTTGTATGAATCTGTTAACATATATATTTCAATTCTGATTGAGAAAAACCTGGCTGTAAACAAAGAGCGGCAGTGTAAAGTTTACAATGAAAAAAAAATGTCATGAAAAATTTTACGTTAAAGTTCATAACAAAGTAAGCGATACAACAAAAATGTTTAAATAAACCTTGGTGCACTGTGATAGTTCGCAGACTTGACACGTAAATAATTGATACTTGTGTTTCCTCAATTTTATCCAAAAAATACTAATACGATCGTTTATTTTTTACTTTAAATTATTAATAATTAAATATTTGTTTGAACATTAGTTAATAGGTGTAGACACATTGTGGTATTATATTACATTTGATGTATTTGAGTTTTGCTGTGTGATACTGGTGACTCAGCTTTAAAAATACTAATACGATCGTTGATTTTTTACTTTAAATTATTAATAATTAAATATTTGTTTGAACATTAGTTAATAGGTGTAGACACATTGTGGTATTATATTACATTTGATGTATTTGAGTTTTGCTGTGTGATACTGGTGACTCAGTTTTTTTTTAAAGTTACTAGTTTTATTAAATGTATCTGCTTTTTTTATCATCCCTATATAAAATATATTCAAACACTTTTTGCTACAGTTTATTTCTTGATATATACAAAATCAAGTATTTTAGAGTTTATTTTAGAATGTACAAAATACCCCCAAACAAACAAGAAACAGACAAAGAAAGAAATATATATATATGTACGAAATTGCTTATGAAAATGGATACAATAAAAATACTGTAAACAAAGTAGAAAATAAAATCAAATATAAAATAAAAACTGAACAATTAAGAATTAATCAAAATGGACAACAAATAAATAATAACAAAAATAAAAAATGGGCCACATTCACATACACAAATAATAAAATGACAAAGCTAACAAAACTATTTAAAAACAAAGAGATAAAAATAGCATACAAAACTAACAAAAATAATTTACAAAAACTAAATAACCTACATAACAAAGATAATACAACAACCAACGGTATATACAAAGTTGAATGCAAAGATTGCAATAAATGTTACATAGGACAAACAAAAAAACAACTGAAAAAACGTTATTTTGAACATCTGAACGCATACAAAAAACCAGAAATATATAAATCTAATTTGGCCACACATTCAATAAACACTGGACATGAATTCCTAGACATAACCAACATAACACTAATAAAACACATGCCACACAAAGGGACCATAATGAACATTTGGGAAAATTTACAAATATACAAACATAAAACACAAAACAAACTAATACCTGAACAAATACAAATCAATACAAAACATGACACAATTTTCAAAGCACTCAACATCGAAAATACACAAAATACTAATGTATACACCACAATCACACACAATAATACCAATGTAAAGTGCCAAAGACCAACAGGAAATCACAACAACAAACAACCAGAACACAACTACTTAACAACATTCGAAATTAGGAAGGCTGAGGATGGGAACACAAAGCGTCCCGAAACATGTTCCAAATAAAGAAAAAATATATCTTGAGGTAAAGACATTATTAACATTAAATATTATATATACATATATTTGTGTATAGCATATTATATAGTTATATAATCTTTTTACAATTAATATCATTTCTATCATTTCACATGTAATTATCAGATATAATATAATGAGAACAGCTATCAGTTTTACGTATAGTAAGGTTGGCACAGTTGCCATACAACGGTTTCCTTTTACTGTAGTCAAATGTAGTCAAGAGTAACAGCGTAGTCAAGTCGCTCATGTCAACATTAATAATGAAGGTCTTGACCCAGCAGTATGTGCAGCAATGTTATGATTGTTTCTCTCGCGATCTTTGACCTCAATGTGGAACACAGGGTCACTCTGGCTCTGGTTAGCTGGTTAGCGGTTGTTCCAGTCCAGAAAATGCATATATGATGTTGCTGCGAGTGAAGTCTCGCTGTCTAATCAAAATGACGGGGATCCCTCTTTCGAGAACCGTGGGTAGTACATTCGAGAGCATCAACATATTCCGTGGGATAGCAGCAATCAACCAACCAATTTTTCAATCAGATACTAGTATAAATTTTCATTTTTCTTGAAATTACATAAACTTTAAATTTTTACGTCCAAGTAAAATAACAAAATCTCTGCTAGAGTTATGTACGTATTACGACAGTCCCATATGATCAAAAACATTGTCAGTCCAATTCGTTCATATAACTTCTGTTTTTTCTGTTTATTAGCTCTAATCTTTCTATTTAAGTCAAGTGCTACGTAAAAGGTTTATGTAATAATTGCTCGTTTTATCTCCTTTTTAAAGGCATTTAAATTACCTCCTTGCTAAAAAGCTTTAGAAATATTATCAGCTAACAATTATTAATTATTATGCATCATTATCTATATTGTTTTAAAATTCAATATTATACAAGATGTGACACAAAAAACAGGTACACCAAATGCCAGAGTTGGGAAATATCAGAAACGCATATACTGAAATCCTGTAGCAGAGGAAACATATTATGGTGTTTTAACAGTTACTGACAGCTCAAATAACTTGTAATCATATCGGATTCAAATCAAAGAGCTAAATTTAATTTTTTAATATTAAGGCTCTAAATTCGGACAGGTTGTTTTATTTAGAAGCTTTAGACGCATTTTGTCTGGAACCATGGTCATAAAGTTACGTGGAACACTAAAGCTTCATGTTTTCACATAGTGAATAAAAACACAAATTGTATTGTATATGTTAGTACACAATAAATGAAAAGTTATCTGGCGCAGGTAAAAAACCATCCTGAATTCAGGTTTTTCAAAGATTTTATATAATGGGGCCATAGAAAAATGTAATTTTTTCTTTCAAAATTTTCTCCTTATATAATTTATGAACGAGCAAATGATTTTGGACTTGAATTTTCTGAAGAGTTGACTTTCTATGTTTTCAGCATCATATATATTTTCTCCTGAAAAAATTGTAAATATTGTATGCCAGTAAATGGGATCCTGTACTGAAACCATTAAACTACCTGGAAGTCCAAGTTCTGAGGAGCATAAGACCAAATCTACCAAGTCATTACATCCTTTACTCAGTTTAGTGATCCTTATTTCACAATATACACAAATTCGTTTAGACCTGTATTCCTCTTGGCTTTTTCAATCTTGGAAGTTTCTTAGAAATTGATAGAGGCCTTTTCCTTATTGATTTTGTCTTCAGTTAACTCCACATCGATGTTCTGTAACGGCTGATTATCCTTGAGTGTTTGATGTATTATTCAGCCTGGTCTCCTTTATCAGAGTTGGATTCATGAAGATTTTAACTTATTGTTTTAATTTTCAAAAAGCACAAATCACACTACATTGATACTAAAATTGAATGGCTTTGTTAGACCTAGATCGAGCCTACATTCATACTTTCATTGACTGATCTACTAAAATTCGCGTATTGTCGTGTACTAAAATATACGTAAAAAACGTATTGCGCGTGCTTTTTTATGTGCGCAATAAAATTGGATAGAGGACTGGAAATGTGCGAACGTGGGCGGATGAACAAGTGAGGGAAGCTGCCGTTAGATTGCGTTGTTGTGCGTGTTTACAAACTCTGACCACATAGATTTACATTAAACCTAACGACTCTATATTTCCATTACGGTTAGGCATACACATTTCTGAAATCGAATGTATCGCACAGTGGAATGTAAATAAATGTGCGTTAACGCCGCCGAAGTGGTTACAAATCAAGTATCTGAATAGTGCGACCTCCATTGGGCTTTTGGTGGCAATTAACTTTTTATTCGGACGAGTAGATTATTTCGTGGGGCGTTTGTCACGAGAAGATGGATTCCCCTCACCTTTCACATGACTTTTTCTACGTATGGTGATCACTTAGTGATTTGTGATCCTTGAAAACTTTAATTAGCAATCTTACGTATACGATGTTTCACTGAATTCAAATAGTTAGTTATGTGTAATATGTTGAATCTGATAAGATTATATGAAAGATCCATACTTTGTTGCTTAATAAATAAAATATAAACTGAATTTTGTAAAATTTTTTATTTTTTTTTAATTGTTAGTTTATGTTTATAAAACCATTTGCAGCCTGTTGACGATTTTAATGATGAAGGAGACATTTTAATATATATGTCTGCAATTGTAGCCAGTTTACTTAACGCGAAACGATCGCTACAATTACCACAACCACTAGACCAGCAGTAGGAATTTACGCTAATCATACGTAACTATTTCAGGTGTCACGTGTCTGGAAATAGATAGCTACATGTCTCCAGTACAGTGATGATGCATTGTCAGGTAGCCTACTACACCTTAAGACCTACACCTAGTATAGCCTACGACTACACCTTATCCTCTCCCTCTCCTATGGCACTACAGCCCTTGATGGGCCCTGGCCTCCTTCAATTTTTCCCCCCCATTCTCTTCTGTCGGTAGCCATCCTCCTCCAGGAACGCGCTTTCAGTATTTCTTTCGCATCCTCATCCACCGCGTCCTCCCATCTTCTCCTCGGTCTTTCCACTGGTCTTTTTCCGTGGATTCTGGTATTCAGTAGTTTTCGTGGTATTCTGTCTTCCCCTATCCTGGCTGCATGACCAGCCCACCTTAGACGCTGTAGTTTTATGTACTGTGTTAGCGGTTAGCTACGACTACACCTTATACTATACTATAAATGCGTTTTATATGAAAGGATTAGGCTTTGGTGAAAATTTATGAGATATGTAGTTGCAAACTTGAACGCTATAACCAGAATGCTTATTTATTAAGACTCCATGTATAGTTACTGAATAAATTTGTTGTATTTTTTTCCCTTGTGAGTGAACAAGAAAAACTGTTTCTACTGCTTCCAATGATAGAAATAACTTGTTTCACAAGACGTTTGTCCTCATAGGCACAGGGGATACTGAGTTGGTTTAAATAAGTATACGATGTACGCGGTTTGACCTCTAAAGGATGTGATTTGTAAAAACTTCTTGTCTGCAATGTTAATGTCTTTGTGCTGTCCTAAAAAAAATAGTACGTGGCTGTATGAAATTTAATGAAAACAACGTGACACATGCACACATCTAACCACTGGTGAAAAGTAATCGGGTATTGCTTGTAATAAGTATACATAAACTAAAGCAGCGCATGTTGTGTAGATGGAATATAATATTCAGTAAAACATTACAAAAATCGCGTACAAAGAAGTGACAGAATGCCGTTTAAACCAGATACTTTAGATACTGATCGTTTATATTTTAGTTAGAATGTAGGCTACACTTTTATACTTTGTTGCAAAAGTCGGAATTAAGATTATGTTTTAGATTAAAAAACCATTGTACTTAATGCCGAAAGTAGGCCTATATGTTATTGACGTATACGTATGTCACCGGTACGTATATTACGGGTACCGTAAGAGGAATATTAATATAAATTTCAATGTAAAACGTTCTCGATGTGGTGATATAAAGTTTGTGAACTGGTAATCCTACGTGTTGAGAGCTTCACATCGCCTGCTTTAATAGGGTAAAACAGATTTCTATAGATCCAATTCATTGTAACTTTATTTACGAAGAAATTCAAAATACATTAAAAGTATAATAGCCACATATTCTGTTATGCGCTAATATATAATTGGTTATGCATATATAAATACGTAAAGAAGTGATAGTTTATAAGATTAATGAGATCATCTGCAGAACCATTTAGATAAATAGTTCTGCTAAAATAAAGAAATGCTAAATTCTGATAAAGTGGTTTTCAAGCCAGTATATTCTTAACTTGCCGAGAGCATTCTAGTACTTACCGAGTTACTAGTCTAGAATGTAGACTAGAATGTAGAATTGCTCAGAATACACGAGTTATGTAAAGTTTTAGGTGCAAAATTATCAAGATCATCTGTGAGGCGGGACGAAGGTTTTAGAAAGGGAAAATTACACAATACGAAATAATCAATAGTCATTACACGAAAGTTTTTACGTGATGCTGCTGCGGATAATTATGATAAATTCGTATCGAAACTGTTATTATGAACAGTATCTGCTGCAGACTCATTTTATAAAGAAAACGTAAATAATTATTTTAAAAACTCAGCTTGTTCTTTTCTAGGAATAAAAATGATAATGGTTTTCGTTAGTAAACACTCTTCTAGAAAATAAATTTCCGACAAACCTTATGTTTTTGTGTTGCTGGCTGCTCACCGTTGTGTACTTCAAAGGTCGCTGCAAAAAAAAACTGTCAAGCACAATTATGGCACCATTAATTTGTTCTGACGGATTTTAGTTGACGTGTCGTGTCTGGCTGCAGAACGCTGATGAAAAGAAATTGTTTGCAGCTCAGTGTGTAGTATGTGTCTGTGTTTGATGTTGACAAAAAAGCAACATTCAGCATATGCCCTTTTGTTCAAAACACGCTTTGTTATGTTTTCTATTTTTTATTAATTCGATTGACAGTCTGTGTAAAGAAACTGTATCAACTTAATAGTCTTATCAATAAACAGTGTGTACTGCTGCTCACAAACGACTTCAATACTGAGAAAAGATTAATTTATATAAAATCAAATCAGTAGTGATAAGACCATTCAGATGTCATCGTGTAGCATTTATTACGTATTTATTTAATTTATTTACTTATACAAACTATGGATATAAATTTAGGAACTGGATTATAGAAAAAACTAAACAGAACAATTTGGAATAAGGAAATACCAAATTAGAGGGGTAGAATGGACAAGTAATAAAAATTAGTCAGGGAATGAAAGAAAGTGCAACGGTAGATAAAATAAACAGCAAGGAAAACAAAAATAGAAATCTAATGGACAGAAAGAAGGAAAGGCGGGAAAAAGGCGAGAAGGAAAGAGGAGACTGATAAGAAGAAAGGAACTAAAAAGAGTCTTATAGAGCGAGACGTTAAACAAAATAAAATACCCTTCTGTGAGAAGATTAATTATTAATGAATGAACCTGGGAAATGAAAAGGACTAATGAAAGAGATTAAATTTTAAAAACTAATAATATAACTCTTATAAACAAATAAAAAATATAAATGAAATTACAAGTAATGCTAAAAACTTGCAAGATCTGAAATGGTCTCAAGTAAACATTTTAGAAAATTTACCGATACAAATGAAAAAAAAATGGTGAGAAATATAAAACGATAGAATACGCGAGGTATTGATAATAATAAGTGGAAATCGATATTTTATTTTCTTTAAGACAGAAGTGTGTTTCTATCCTTAATTACATTCGTAAATCATGGTTTGCAGATTGATGTGAGGTAGAAATTTGTCACACATTACTTACAGAGTTTTTAGTGTAAACGAATAATACTTTCAAATTGGTTTCTTGAAGCCCGCTTTCAGTATTGGTTTCTTGATAGGTTCATCATACATGTAGTAAACGAATATTTGAATATATTGATTCTGTTATTGTTGTACTCCAATTCATGTTTTTTATAAGAAACCAAATTATTAAAAGCTTTCCTTCTTTTTAAGTCAGACGTTTTCTTGGAACTACATGCCGATAACTTTCCAGTCAGTTATGTACCTGTAATTTTTAATATCTACCTATCTCTCTCTCTCTCTCTCTCTCTACATTCTGTCTATGGGATTGACAAAACTTGCAATACACAAGAACAGTCATACTATCGAATGCACTTGTTATTGATAAAAACAGCAAAAAAAACTTTTCGTGTAACGTGGCTTTTTTAAGTAGAGAGAAAAAAATCAACATTTAAAAACTTGAGGACAAAGCAAAAATAATTCGTAGGACTGTTGCAGCCGATCTTTTGGTTTTATTACGTATAGTTGATGTTGATATTACAACACGACTGAAAATATTGATTTGAGTCCTTAGACAAAAAAAAAAGATTAGTGAACCAATTAGCTTCCAAAGTCGAGAAGTCGGGTCTGTGAGATATATGAGAATTGTATTGCTAGCAATGTTCAGGAGTTAGACAAAGTTGCTAAAAAGAAATTTAAAATATATTAAATGGGAAATTTGGTGGAATCCAGGGGAAAGAATAAATATGTCCAAGAACTGAAAAATTCAATTATATCCTTTTACATGTGATGGTCAAAGAGACTATGAAAGCTGATAAGATACAAAGAAAGTTGTTTGGATTAATTGAACGATAAGAGACAGATTGCAGCTTACTTAGCGTATTAAAAGTTGTTTAAAATTAAATACAATAACAAGAGGACCGTGGATACATCCATCGTTTGCATGAAACATGGAAGAGTGTTACACAGCAGATAAATGTGAAACATTTACAACCGTACAATTGTGAAACGTGCCTTGAGTCGGTAAATGCCTAGTCTTATAAAAAAAAAAACGATTAAAATGACTCAGTAAACACGAGGATTTTGTAATTTAATTTTGAACAACTTCGAGGGCTTACAGGCTCACCTGATGAGCTGTATCCGCTCAAAATACCGGCATCTCAATAAGTCAATCATGGATGACGCACTCCACATGTAGAGTTGAATTTTGCTCCTGAGGACGTTTGTGTAGGCTTTTATAAATATTTTAAAGATTTTAATGCCATGCTTTATGAATGTAACAGTGACGGGAGCAATTTTCCACCAATAGGCTACTTCGGGAGTTGAAACTACCTGGATCTAATGAGTGATAAACTAAGAGCACCTAATTCGGTGAATGCTTGGGCGATTGTCTGAGGCTGGACGTTAATAGGTAATAGAAGGTAGATATCTTTTGGCAGGTATCTACCCTAGTTACCATTGGAAAGATGTTCGTCTTCCGTTGAGGTAGCAGATATATATATATATATATATATATATATTGTTATAAGCCGAGTCCGAGCGTCTCGTTATGTTCACACAATGTAAACCTATTCGTTGCTATGAACGGGTATGTCCCCTGTCTTTACTCTCTCAGGTCGTTTAATTTACTTAATTATTTAAATATCTGAGATATTTGGAGTTATGGGATATATTGATGTAATTAATTAATATTAACTTAGCTCTCTAAAAAATATCAGTGTTAGTGTATTTGAAACTTAAATAATTAATGCGTTATTCTGTAATTTCGTTCAACCCTATTATACCTTGAAGAGAATTATGTATAATTTTGTATTTTTACGCTCTCTCTTTGGTATCAGATAATTCCGCTATAAGCGCTGTAGTATCGGCTCAACGAAACTTATAGGTTATTTCACTGTTTATGCTAATCAATTATTCTATACTTATTCAGTTACTTTTTATTCCCAACTCATTTAATCATACTCCAAATGACAAGATTTTGCAATTATATAAAGGTTCTTTATTTGTTTACTTGTTTAACATTGAATAAGATATGTTCTAACTAACATATGCTTGGGCTATAGATTGCGTGAATCGATTGTTGATTATTCCGATCCTTTATTTAAATTCAGTTATATAGTGTGTTTTAATTTGTAATTAATTTAATTCAGGGTGTGAAGGTTCTTGTAACTGTGGGGAAGATTAAAAATACATAGATAAGAATGCAAGATTTACAAATTTGAAGTGTTGTGTAGTTAGTATGATTAATATAATAATAATTTACCAGACTAGAACGAAGCAAATCGTGTAGGCGGTTGATTGATAAATTTACTGTTCTGGACAATTATGTCGTACGATATTCTTCTTCGGTTTAATAAAATGGAATTCTTGTCCTGTCCACTTCGGAAATACAGCTCCCTGGATTGATTTACAGCCCGATTGATGCTTCTTCT
This sequence comes from Magicicada septendecula, assembly GCA_034769895.1. Taxonomy (NCBI): domain Eukaryota; kingdom Metazoa; phylum Arthropoda; class Insecta; order Hemiptera; family Cicadidae; genus Magicicada; species Magicicada septendecula. Next base: position 270,624,416 of record CM068367.1, read on the forward strand.
GCAACTCCAGGATCCAAATACGTTCTTCTCTCGGTTGAAGCAAATAAATATAAATAAATATATAAATTTTATTATATATCATTATTAATTTAATGTTTTTTTCTAGCTCTTCAAATCGTATTCATTAATTATTATTAATTGATGTACCTAACCTTTATGTTATGAGTGGTTATATAGTGGTTTTGGCTGTTAGGCCTTTTATTGTAAACGGATCTACCTGTGTTTATAACTGGTAAACATCTATAGCCCCTTTTACATAAATTCATACATATAATCAAATCTTAACTATTAACATTTACATAAACAATTATTTTTTCCATATCTAATAACAATTTTATCTCGACCTATGGATCACATATAAGAAAATTCAAATCTATTAACGTTAATTAGCTGCTTCACACTTCATTCTACAACAGTCATTGAATGATACATCTTGTTTCATTATCTTTCATTAACTCAACACATATTTGGTATAACATAACATAAACTTTATCATAATATTTGTTGTCACAAAATAATATCTCTTAACTCAAAATTCTTATTTGCTATTACTATAAAGTAAATTATTGTTTCATTTATTGTTTGCTTTTCACTAAACATATATCATCAACTATTATCTAACTTACAGGTTCGTTTATTCTTGTTAATACTACCTTGCATCCTTATTTACCTTTATCTATAATTATAAATGTAATTATTAGATCTTTGTTCTATCATGGGGTTAGATATTGACTTGTTTATTATTCTGTTAACCTCGTATTTATGTAACACGGATGCTAGCATTTCTGTTGCGTTACAATATATATATATATATATATATATATAGTGAGTCTTAGAATCTTGTTATTTCCAGTAGCGTGACGACCACGGAAAGACTGAATGTGGGCCTCGCCATAACATATGTAATTACTGAGGAAGTTGCTTTAGGTGAGAATGTGTCGCATTTATGCCCACGTGGCAAGGAAATAACAAACGTTGCTCGTTATACTGATGGAATGACGAACTACTCAGTTACGACAATGGTGTCACAGTTCATGGAGATGACGTCAACGATCAAAGTTATTTTTTTGCTTTGCAGAAAAATTTTAGAAACAAGCAAGTGGTAAATCAAAATAAGGTAAATCACTATAGCCAGTGATGATAAGTTTTAAGGATGATTGGGAGGTTAAGGAACAAGTTATTCATACCGACCATCAGGCTAAGCTAGGGAATTTATCGTACCATCTAGGATCAGGTAGGCCTCAAGCTTGGATGACAAACTGGATTACCACTAACATGTTCCCCGTATTTTTCGGGAAACCGTCTAGGTGTTTTTTCCTTTAGAAGAGGCAGATGAAAGTAGTTTTTTTATAACGTCAAAGAATTATTAAGGCCTTGTAAGCGAGTCTAAACATAAGATGAATCTGAGTTGGATTGATTTACAAATATCGGCTTAATATTAAAGCGATGTCTAACATGATCTGAAAGTTACATGAGCCACTCTCGTAAAATCCATATTAACTACACGAACTTTATTAAACTCGTAAAAGTCAGTATCTTGTATTTGTGCTTCTTTCGAAGGAAATAATCTGACGATCTGTGGTCGTATCGTCCACTATGTAGGCCAGATATGGCTGAGAAAATTATCGTCCGAATTGTGTACATTATAATGGGAGAAGGAATTAGCGAGTACCGATATGGCTCTAGGAAAGGACGTTAAACTTTTGATGCGTTGAAGGAGGAAAATATACTTCCCCCTTACTACTTTGAACGTAAACAAAATTTTCATGTTCGGCATGATTGCATTACATCCGAGAGGAACTGGAGATACTGAGAGCACAGGGACACTGGCTCATTACCGCAGTAAAAGCATACTTCTAATAATACCAGAGTACAGAGTAACAGTGGGGTGTCTCACAGTTCGATACTAAGACCACTGCTCTGGAGCATCATTTAATAGTGTCTCTTAAAACTCAGCCTAAAAGATGTCATAACACTCGTAGCGTTTAGAGATGACGTTAAGGTTGTTGTCGCTAACCATTGGATGTTATTTATACACCTGGTTATTTCTCCATTTATAGCCCTTGAATTGCGTACCATGATCGGTGATAATATATGACGGTTTACCAACCTCTGTTATGTAATGTCCGATGACTATTTCCAGAATTTTCTTGGCCGTGGCTCTGCTAATAGCGTATAGTTTAGTGTATTTGGAAAAGTGATCAAAAATAATTATTATGAATTTATATCTGTGGTTTTCTCCACTGCGTGGGAATGGCCCACATATATCTAGAAATACTTTCTCCAGCTTATATTTGGATGTTATAGGGACCATGACTCCCTCCTTCTTCTCATTATTATGTTTAACCATCTGGCAGATGTGACATGCCTGTATGGATTTTTGTACTTTTCTGGTTATATTTTTTATGTACACTTGTTCTTCCAGGGCTTTGACGATTTTCATGTCTCCCATGTGTCCATATCGTTCATGGTAATCCAATATCAATTTGTTTTCCACAGCGGTGGGAATTACAATTTTCCAGTTTATTTGTTTAGGGGTGACCTTAATAAATAATCGATCATCATGTATACAGTAATATTTAGTAATAACTTCATCAGCATTTTGTATCTTCTGGCGTACGTTTATTAATTTGGGATCCGATTTTTGGTGTTGATTAATTTCATTTATAATAATCTCCAAATCCCTCCGACTCTTAATGACATGGTACACTTTCGCAATCTCTTCCTTTTCTCCTTCGAACGATTGATCTTGTATGTTTATTCGGGACAAGATATCGGCTGCTATGTTCTTTCTTCCAGGTATATATTCCCAATCAATGCAATACTCTTGCAATGCAAGGACCCATCTAGTTAGCCGGCCATGACTAAGTTTACATCTTTTTAGAAATGAAATTGATTTATGGTCACTTCTTACGGTCACTGGGTATCCGAGTATATAAGTTCTAAATTTATTGCATGCGTACACTACGCTTAGCAGCTCCTTCTCGGTAACGTTATAATTGCGTTCGCAGTTGTTAAGCACCCTGCTGGCGAAGCTGATTACCATATGATGTCCTTCTTTATCTTCTTGATATAGGGTAGCTCCTAAGCTAACATTGCTCGCATCACAATTTAAATAAAAGCGTTTGTTAAAATCAGGGTGGTACAACATAACTGTTTCTAAAAATTTCTTCTTGATTAATTGCAGAATTTTATCTTGTTCTGGTCCCCATGCCCACTTGTCTTTGATGATAATTGTTTATGAAACTTGGCAGTTACTTCTGAATAGTTATCTTGGAATTTTCGGTAATAGTTACAAATTCCAAGAAAGGATTGTAGCTGTTTTCTATTTTTTGGAGTAGGGAACAGTTGAATTGCTTCTACCTTTTCTGTTGAAGGTGTGATACCCTCCTCAGACAAATTAAAACCTAAAAACTTTACTTGATTGGCGATAAATTTAGATTTATTCAGCTTGAGTGTTATGTTGTTTTCAGATAATTTTCTCAGTACCTGTTCCACCCGCTCGCAATGTTCATCCCAATGTGAAGAAGTTATAAGTAAATCATCTACATAGACCGTAGTGAACTGCAGTGTTTCTTGTCCCAATACTTGGTCCATACATTTTACAAATATTGCAACCGAATTAATTAGTCCGAAAGGTAGCCTTTTAAATTGATAGTTCCTTCCGTCAAAAAGGAACGCCATGTATTTTCTACTATCTGGGTGTAGTTCGACCTGCCAGTAACTGCATACCGTATCCCAAGTGCTGATGTATTTAATGCCGTGGAATTTCTTTAAAATTTCTTCTATTTCGCCTGGTGAAGTCCTATCATTGATGATCATTTTATTTATTTCCCTAGCGTCCAGGCAAATTCTCACCCTTCCGTTCTTTTTCGGGACTGCCACTATGGGACTGGTATATGGTGATTGACTATATTCTATTATGTCGTCTTGAATCATACGATTAATCTCGTTCCGGACCTCGTTTTTTATGGAATAAGCAATTGGGTATGATTTTCTGCGAAAGTTCACTGGTTCTTTAAAATTTATTACACACTGATATCCTTTTACTTTACCTGGAGCATTGGAGAATACATGTTTGTATTTATTATATATTTGAATTAAATTTTCGGCCTGTACTTTACTTACTTGTCCATAAGTTTTTTCCCTTTGGAATTCTCGGACCTCTTCTAACTTACTCTGCCAAAGTTCGGGATCCTCGTCCTCATATTGAATGACTTCTGGTATTTTATTTTTCTTACAAAAATAGCTTTTTATGGCTAGACATCTGGTGTTAACTGGAACGGTTCTATTAGTGTCAATTAATTCGGCTGTCCATAATCCTTCTTCGGATGTTAAAGATATTACACCTTTATGCAAGTCAATTACTGCGGAATGCTGGCGCAATACATCGCATCCAATCAATACATTGAACGGTAATCCCGTTGCGACCAAGAATCCTATTGGTAGGGTCATATTATTATTGGTAAGATCGAGCGATACTTGTTTTTTAACTGTTTTATTTTGTCTCCCAGTGGCTCCGATAATTATCACATTATTGACAGATAAGGTCGGTATGGGTAACTGGACTTCTCGCTGGATTTTTTCAAGTTCAGTACTGTCTATCAACGATATGTTAGATCCAGTATCTATCATTATGGTAGATTTTACCCCATTTAATTTTGCCGTTACATATATGATTTCGTTATTACTATTACTGTTTACATGTTTCTTATCCTCTTCCAATAAATCTTCCCTGATATTCTTTAAATAGTGGTTATTAATTATGGTTATTGCACGATTACTCTCAATTTTGTTTATAATTCGCTGTTCCCCAAGATTACGGTTCAGTGAAGGGTATTCATTAATTTTCACTGCCTCTATTAGTTTAAATGAGGGCTTACCCCCTCTTCTCTATTTTCATTTTGATTACTGTGTTGATTTTGTACGGTTTCAGTGCGATCCTCCGTATTAGGTTCCGCTATCCTATAATTTCCTTCAGGTAGATAGTTGTCTTCACGCCGGGATTGGTCATAATGGTTGTCATATCGGTGACTCCTTGGGTAATACCGTCGCTGATTACCTTGAGGCCTGGAGTAGATATAATTGACGTTATGCCTATAATTATTGGGTCGTCTGTCCCCATCTCCTCTATTATTGCGACTATCGCGGTAATTATAATTATTATTGCCACGATAATTATAGTTCCTGGAATTATTATTCGCGTGCTCATTTTGTGTTCTATTGGCATTAACGTTCTGCGCAGGTCGATTGTGATCATTATTATGAGAATTGGTTGGTGGCGCGTTATTATTATACTTCTGATATTTATAATTTAACATTCTATTTCTTTGGTATTGGTTCTCGTGCTCATAATTCTCCAGGAATTTGGCCATGGCTGGAATCGTTTTGATTTGACTACACATACGTGCATTTTTTATCCCTTCCTCGTAATGGTAGGATAGTTGTATCACCAAACATTCTTCGGGAATTCTGGGCTCTAAGTTCCGTGCCATACATACTTTTCCTAGAAAGTATGAAGTAGGAGACTGGCCTATGTTTGTTTCGTATCGACCGTTACTCAAATTATTCCTAATCATGTTCTGGGTCGATTCAGACCAATATTTCTCTTTAAATTGTTTTTTGAACTCAGTCATGTCCAGTATATCCGGGCGCACCGCTGTCCACTAATTATCATAGGTATCTTTAAATGTTTCATCAATCATACTGCGTATAATACTCCAGCGATTTTCTCTATTTCTTGCGATCACCTCTTCCAATCTCTTTAAAAATTCCATCGGATTGCGCTTGTAATTACGAAAATTAATCGACTCCCGGTTCTCGTGGTTATTTGTATGACTATGTTGGCATGTCCTATCCCGCCATGAATCTACTTCTTCTTGTAATTGTAATTCACGTCTACTAATTTCCTCTATTTTATTTTTACTGGTATTAATTTGACCTTCCATACTGTTTAAATTGCCATAGACTCTTTCGAGTCGTTCGCCCATGTCTGTCTGTATTTGCGTAATCCCTTCCTTATTCTCTTCCCGTACCTGATGTACTTCGTTTTTAATTTGCTCATATTTTCCGACAGTTTCCTGTTGGATTTCTTCGACCAATGTTTTACTCTCAATTTTTATGTCATTAATTTTATTTTGTAGTTCTTCACGAACCTGTACTATTGTTTCGTTAGGTTTTTCTAACCCTTCATTTGTTTTGGCTATTTCTAATTTTCTTTCCTCATTATTTTGGTCCACCTTCTGGTTAATTGTCACATGAAGATTTTCAATTTTTTCATTAATTTGCCTTAAATTTTCTTCATGTATTTGTAAGATGTCTTCCTTCATTTGTTTTAAACCCTCATCATTCCTATCTAACCTTTCGTGAATTTGTTTTGAGGTTTCTTTAATTTCCTCGTTTGTTTTCCTGGAGTTTTCCTCCTGTTTCCTAAAATTCTCATCTATCTTGTCAAATTTCTCGTTAATTTTATTTAAACTTTCGTTAGTTTGTCTATTTTGTTCTGCCATAAATTTCATCATCTCCTGCCAACTTGGTGCTTCTCTGGCTCCCGCTTTATCTATTTGGTCCCCTTGGGCATCTTCTTCAACTGGTTCCCTTTCCTTGTCCATAATAATTTCAGTTTCCGCTATTTCGTCTGTCTGTCGTTCCATTTCACTGTCTGTTATTAGTTCTATTTCCTGTTCTTGTTCATCTATTTCCTTCTCCGTTTCTCTTCCCCTAATCCTTGATCTACCTCTGGTATGCATGTTTATTCTCCCACAGTTGCCTGCTCTGGTTAAGTAATATTAATATAGTTATAGTTACTTAACTTAAGCCCCACGTTGGGCGCCAATTTGTTATAAGCCGAGTCCGAGCGTCTCGTTATGTTCACACAATGTAAACCTATTCGTTGCTATGAACGGGTATGTCCCCTGTCTTTACTCTCTCAGGTCGTTTAATTTACTTAATTATTTAAATATCTGAGATATTTGGAGTTATGGGATATATTGATGTAATTAATTAATATTAACTTAGCTCTCTAAAACATATCAGTGTTAGTGTATTTGAAACTTAAATAATTAATGCGTTATTCTGTAATTTCGTTCAACCCTATTATACCTTGAAGAGAATTATGTATAATTTTGTATTTTTACGCTCTCTCTTTGGTATCAGATAATTCCGCTATAAGCGCTGTAGTATCGGCTCAACGAAACTTATAGGTTATTTCACTGTTTATGTTAATCAATTATTCTATACTTATTCAGTTACTTTTTATTCCCAACTCATTTAATCATACTCCAAATGACAAGATTTTGCAATTATATAAAGGTTCTTTATTTGTTTACTTGTTTAACATTGAATAAGATATGTTCTAACTAACATATGCTTGGGCTATAGATTGCGTGAATCGATTGTTGATTATTCCGATCCTTTATTTAAATTCAGTTATATAGTGTGTTTTAATTTGTAATTAATTTAATTCAGGGTGTGAAGGTTCTTGTAACTGTGGGGAAGATTAAAAATACATAGATAAGAATGCAAGATTTACAAATTTGAAGTGTTGTGTAGTTAGTATGATTAATATAATAATAATTTACCAGACTAGAACGAAGCAAATCGTGTAGGCGGTTGATTGATAAATTTACTGTTCTGGACAATTATGTCGTACGATATTCTTTCTTCGGTTTAATAAAATGGAATTCTTGTCCTGTCCACTTCGGAAATACAGCTCCCTGGATTGATTTACAGCCCGATTGATGCTTCTTCTGCAACTCCAGGATCCAAATACGTTCTTCTCTCGGTTGAAGCAAATAAATATAAATAAATATATAAATTTTATTATATATCATTATTAATTTAATGTTTTTTTCTAGCTCTTCAAATCGTATTCATTAATTATTATTAATTGATGTACCTAACCTTTATGTTATGAGTGGTTATATAGTGGTTTTGGCTGTTAGGCCTTTTATTGTAAACGGATCTACCTGTGTTTATAACTGGTAAACATCTATAGCCCCTTTTACATAAATTCATACATATAATCAAATCTTAACTATTAACATTTACATAAACAATTATTTTTTCCATATCTAATAACAATTTTATCTCGACCTATGGATCACATATAAGAAAATTCAAATCTATTAACGTTAATTAGCTGCTTCACACTTCATTCTACAACAGTCATTGAATGATACATCTTGTTTCATTATCTTTCATTAACTCAACACATATTTGGTATAACATAACATAAACTTTATCATAATATTTGTTGTCACAAAATAATATCTCTTAACTCAAAATTCTTATTTGCTATTACTATAAAGTAAATTATTGTTTCATTTATTGTTTGCTTTTCACTAAACATATATCATCAACTATTATCTAACTTACAGGTTCGTTTATTCTTGTTAATACTACCTTGCATCCTTATTTACCTTTATCTATAATTATAAATGTAATTATTAGATCTTTGTTCTATCATGGGGTTAGATATTGACTTGTTTATTATTCTGTTAACCTCGTATTTATGTAACACGGATGCTAGCATTTCTGTTGCGTTACAATATATATATATATATATATATATATATATATAGTGAGTCTTAGAATCTTGTTATTTCCAGTAGCGTGACGACCACGGAAAGACTGAATGTGGGCCTCGCCATAACATATGTAATTACTGAGGAAGTTGCTTTAGGTGAGAATGTGTCGCATTTATGCCCACGTGGCAAGGAAATAACAAACGTTGCTCGTTATACTGATGGAATGACGAACTACTCAGTTACGACAATGGTGTCACAGTTCATGGAGATGACGTCAACGATCAAAGTTATTTTTTTGCTTTGCAGAAAAATTTTAGAAACAAGCAAGTGGTAAATCAAAATAAGGTAAATCACTATAGCCAGTGATGATAAGTTTTAAGGATGATTGGGAGGTTAAGGAACAAGTTATTCATACCGACCATCAGGCTAAGCTAGAGAATTTATCGTACCATCTAGGATCAGGTAGGCCTCAAGCTTGGATGACAAACTGGATTACCACTAACATGTTCCCCGTATTTTTCGGGAAACCGTCTAGGTGTTTTTTCCTTTAGAAGAGGCAGATGAAAGTAGTTTTTTTATAACGTCAAAGAATTATTAAGGCCTTGTAAGCGAGTCTAAACATAAGATGAATCTGAGTTGGATTGATTTACAAATATCGGCTTAATATTAAAGCGATGTCTAACATGATCTGAAAGTTACATGAGCCACTCTCGTAAAATCCATATTAACTACACGAACTTTATTAAACTCGTAAAAGTCAGTATCTTGTATTTGTGCTTCTTTCGAAGGAAATAATCTGACGATCTGTGGTCGTATCGTCCACTATGTAGGCCAGATATGGCTGAGAAAATTATCGTCCGAATTGTGTACATTATAATGGGAGAAGGAATTAGCGAGTACCGATATGGCTCTAGGAAAGGACGTTAAACTTTTGATGCGTTGAAGGAGGAAAATATACTTCCCCCTTACTACTTTGAACGTAAACAAAATTTTCATGTTCGGCATGATTGCATTACATCCGAGAGGAACTGGAGATACTGAGAGCACAGGGACACTGGCTCATTACCGCAGTAAAAGCATACTTCTAATAATACCAGAGTACAGAGTAACAGTGGGGTGTCTCACAGTTCGATACTAAGACCACTGCTCTGGAGCATCATTTAATAGTGTCTCTTAAAACTCAGCCTAAAAGATGTCATAACACTCGTAGCGTTTAGAGATGACGTTAAGGTTGTTGTCGCTAACCATTGGACGAAATTACTAGGTTTTACTAGTGACAGTAGCAAAATGTTATTGCTAATTTTATTCAAACTAACTTTGTATCTTTAATATTTGAAAAAAATTTATATCTTTCAACACCCCTTGCAATAATGGACCGTCTTCAAAAGGTTTGTAAGCAATGTTTATATGAAAACATACATATAATATTGTTATAAGTTACATTTATTAACTACAGAAACGTCTACGTATCGACGGAAACATATATAAACTCAAAACCTACGGCTAAATTGTTTGTTGTTTAGGCATTACAATTATAAATTTAACTGAAACAAAATATGTATTGAATGGGATTTTTAGTGTTTATTGCGTCCATTATAATAAAAAAGTAATAATGATTGTCTGCTTTATACCTGATGGTTTACTATAAAAAATGTAGAGTAATTGCAGGTATTTTCTTTTACTATTTTTGCTTTAAGTGCAAAACCTCCAAAAACAATGGTAACGACGTATGGTCACCTCCATGTGATGTTTCTCGGTTAACGCTAAGAATCGTTCATACGAAAAACTTTACTCACAGGCCAAAAAAAAAAAAATTAAATTTATTTATTTAATTTTATATAATAGTAAATGCATTTTGTTCAAACCAGTGAACGAGTTCTGCAGCTCAGGGAGCGTGCAGTTTTACCTTCAGAACAGAATAAGTGAGGTTGAAATTTTTACCTGGCCGTAACTTGAGACTAAAACATTTTGACACCTATGTTTATATGATAATTTTTCTTACCTGTAGCTCTAGCGTCACTTCCAGAAATAGTTTTCTTCCTTCTGGAACCTCAGTATATGAAGGCCGCTGTTATATCTGGTATGTCGCCAGTTGGTTAATTAACTTTTAGTGAGCGAAAAAGTCCCGATCATTGAATGCTATGTAAGAGAAATAACTAACTAAAGTAAAAGGTTTACTCGGCAAGTGGTAAAAGAAGGTTAAATTGGATACAGCCAGAAAATGGGGAATTACACCACCAAGAATATACTCGACTGAAAATAGAACCGAAAAGGAATTTGAGTTGCCCAGAGCGATCGCATACTGTCCGACTCAGATGATATCAGGCCATGGGTGTTGCCGGGCTTGTAAATTTCCAGGGGCAAGCTTCCAGATTGTCTCTAATATTTCGAAAGCCAGAAGGGTGCAGTACACGTGTTCGTGCACTTTAGAATATCGGCAAAGACTGCAAACAGCTTTTTGAGAAGTGTTGATACTGGAAAATCTAGTAAGTCACATTCTACATACGGAAGGAAGGTGGAATGGTGTCAGTGTATTTGCTCCCACACAGTATACAAGAGGGCCAAAAATTGAACTACGATCTAAGGCCCGTAAGATTCGGCAATCCGGCAATTATGAAGAGGAACAATACCTGTGGGATGAAAATGTTAATATGAACGACTAATCTCGTTAAATCGAGGATATGGATAGAGATCTCTAGAGATCGAGCATAACTTTTTTATAGCTCTCTGAGAACTATACCAAGGCGAAAGCACAAAATTTGGTGTTTAAGGTAGAGGTGGTTTAACTGGATGGAATTCCCACCGTGCCGGGAAGAATTGGCTTGCTAATGTTCTTAAAAAAAAAAAATTAAGAATCCGCCTTAAACTTACCACATATAGCGGACTTATAAATTTAATCGTTTACATACGGTACAGACTAAAGCTAGAGACACAAAAACATACTTAGCTAAAGAGAACTAAACATATTTTAAACCAAAATTAGAATTTATTATTCAGTTTTAGAAATTTCAAAATTTAGGACACAAGAAACCTAAAAAGGCAAAAAAATTATAAAATCCAAATGTGTATGAAAAATGGAATTTTGACTCGACTCTGAATGTAGTATTTACAATACAATTTTTTTTATAAATTTAGGGGTACTAAATTGTTAGGAATTTAATTTAAAAATTCCCGGAGAAGTCTAGGAAAAGTATATAATAAAAAAGTAATAATGATTGTCTGCTTCAAAACTGATATTTTACTATAAAAAATTGTAGAGCAAAAAGGAAACTGTTTTAACAGGTCACTACCATATTCTTACGTGGTGATTTAATTTATATTTTCATGTTTTATTACGCTGCGTGCATATCAAGTACCCTAGTGTCGCTATATAAGCATAACACATGAAATCATTTTAGTCGTGTGCTGACCAGTGATAACCAACGGAGACATGGGAGTGTAATATAGTAAATGACGGACATAAAACATAATAGTTGACCGGAATTTGAAACACATAAATTCATAGCCAGTCTTCTTCTACTGGCGTTACAACCCAGTATGATGGGTTTTAGCATCATCAAAAATTTTTATCCATTCGGCCCTCTCATTACATTCAGTCTTTCCATCATCTTATCCCCATAGTCCTTAGATCCTCCTCCTACTGGTCTCCATTGTAGAATTTTTTGTGAATTCTGCGATGTTCCATCCTCGTTGTTTGTCCCAGCCAGACTATCCTTCTACTCTTTATAAACCTTACTATGTTGGCTGCGTGTATTTCACGATTCCTCTCTCCATTGCCTCGCTGACTATACTAGTTACTTTCAGCTACTTTCAAAAAATTTTGTTTCTACTTATAACGTTTACATCATGTCAGCGTAAGCAAGAATTTGTGTCGTTTTCATTCCTATTTGTCCCCTAATTCCGTCTTGTTGATTACTGCCTTTAAAACTATATCAAAGAGTAAAGAGGACAGTGTGTCTCCTTGTCTAACGCCCGTGGTGATGAAAACTGTGAATGTGAACTTACTGCCAGCTCTACAACCAGCAGTAGTCACTTCCACGAGTCGTACCAGTTTCTTTGGGATACCAAGAGATAACAGATCTTCTAACAACCTTCCTCTGTGAATACTATCAAAGTCTTGTCTGAATATATTGATTATGTAGATGTAAATTCTATTCATACACCTTTCCTGTATCTGTCGTATGGTTAATATTTGATCAGTTTGGAGCGGCTTGGTCGGAATGAACATTGGTATTCTCCTAATAATTCTTCCGCATATTCTACTAACATATTGTATAAAAATTCATAAACAGTATCTATGTATTAATACTCATTACCTGTGTTTAATACATATAAATACATATTTTTTAATATTTTTCTATTGTAAACCATATTATACGCTTTACGTAATTAATAGTTTATATATGAAGATTTGTTATAAACAATGCGTTCGTTTGTATAAGCATCACACACACTACAACACAACAAATTCTGTTTCTCACGTTTTCTGTCATCCTCTGCATCTTTCTCTGCTTCTTTCTCTCTACTGTTAATTCAATCATTAAGTTCGACAAAGACTCCAGTTTTTGTATACAGGAGAAGTTACATAGTACGTGGGCGATTATTGATGGAGTCTGCGCTCATTTTTCTAAATAACGGATTTAATATTAACTTAGTCATCTGGTACAGTATTGAATTATCTGTTATACTATTTGTTAGCTCATTTAACGTGCTAATTACTGTTGCGAGGATTAATTTTTTTACATATTGATTACCAAAATGAAAGTGTAGGCCTACTTATTTTTAACGAATGCATGTGAGTAATTGCTTATAATTGTACACAATTATTGTACGCAGGTGTGTCCGGGATTCAGATCACGGCTCTCCGAGTTCCACACGAGATACGTAATGGCTCAGGAAAGGATACAGTGCTTGACTGCGAGTACACTCTGCGTTCTGATGAACTCGCTTCTGACTCTGGCCTTGTCGTCAAGTGGTTTTTCAATAACGGTCCGGCGCCGGTGTACCAGTGGATACCCGGCAAGAGGCCGCAAGACCTGGGTATACTACGAGGACGGCTCAACCTCAACTATCGGGCGTCCAGCCACGACGCGACAATGCATCGCGCTCTCTGCATTATCAACCCGACTACTGAGCTTTCTGGAGAGTACAAGTGCTGTGTTTCTACGTTCAACGACGAAGACTTCATGATTAAAAAAATGATCGTGATCGGTATGTATTAACACGTTTGTAACTATAATAACACAAAAACACAATAATTTTAATACAAAAATACAAATGCACACACATACACACTCAGATTACAAACAACCTAAGTATTAATATTTTAAATCTGAATAAGTTTCCTTCTAGGGAAAAACTTGAATTGATATTTAGTTTTTTTCATTAAAAACGTCATTGCAGACTACACGACACTGAAATTATTCTTTGTTTTCTAGCAACAGCAAAACGTGTAGAGTTCGTTCAAAAAAAGCCAGACATTGAAAGCGTGAACATTTCTTGCCGCGGATTTGGCTTATACCCCGAACCGAAGGTTACACTCTACAAGGGAGCTGAGAGAAATAAGCAAGTATCTGTAATACAAGTATAACTCAGACGGTTTGCTGAGCTTCGAATGGTTAAACTGTACTTAACTATGGGCCGCTGGTGATAAACTATAAATTTTCCAGGGAACAGCTGCGGGGCGTGATTGTGGAAACAAGTAGCAAGCGAGGTCATTACGACATTTCAGCGACAGTTCTGCTCGCTGATCAGGATTTGAATACTCCGACCGAGTTCCACTGCGAGCTACGTATTCCTGACACAACTTACGTCACTAATAAGAGTCTACTCTACTATCCAGGTCAGTAAATGTAAGATGGTTCTGAGATATAAGACTATAATAACTTACGTGTAGCATCATGCGTAGGCTTCAGGCACTGAACTGTTAATTTTTTAAAATATCGATGTCTTTAGAACCTGAATTACAATCTAACTATATCTCGAGTAAGGAAAAAAAGAATTTCTCAACATTAGAGAACACTTTACCAATATATTCCAATATAATTCCATTTACACTACCATAAAATCATTTAAGCGTTCTGGTATTTATTTTTGAAGTGGAAGAAATAAGAGGGGGAGCGATAGAAATAAGAAAAAACGAATGTCGGAATGGCAGTGATGTTAAAGACATTGAGTTATAGAGTAATTCTGAACATCGCCTAGTTTTCACGGCTACACTAATTACGTAGTTCAACGCCTTCCGTATACGTTCAATTCTGTGTTCTTAATCAAGTATCACGAGAAGAATTGTTAAATTCTGTAACGTTTTGTTGTGGCTCCTTTAACTATCAGGCAGAGTAGGCTGCTTAAGTTATCCATTCGGCATACAGGGTAGTAGGCCAGCACTAAGCTTGAACCGCCCTCTATGAAGTTATTCCAGGTAGCCTACTAGAGGTGGGCCGATATACCTATAACAGGTATTTTGGAACGACTATTTTTGTGGAACGGATATAACAGTGACTGAAAAGTTGAAATACCTGTTCCGATTCAACGGTAACTGAAAAATCGAAATACCCGTTCCGATTACCCCCCCCCCCCGAACTAACGAATAAACGGGCACAAAGTCACAGTTATTGGTGTTGGATACTTGATTCTCTGCATGTGCCCATTGCCATACAAGTATGAAACGAAGCAAAACAGCGAGGTTCAGAATGTCTCTATGCCAAACAGACGAAGCTGTTCTTAATAAATGAAAAGTATTCATATTGTTGTTACATTTATTCTCGTGTGTTATGCAGATATATAATACAGATTGTAATATCAAATTATATATTATAGCAGTCAGCAACTTGGTAGATTCTGAAAAAGCGAATTATATTGTGTTATAACCTACAGAGTACATAGTGGCTGATAGGCCATGTAGTACTTTTTGTTAATGTTATTTCGGAGATCATTTTTGTTCGTAAAATTGTTTTTATTCTGATTCACTCTTGTGGCTTACTGTTATGTTTTTATTATATGTTTCTGATGTTTTTTTGACATTATTTGTTTTGCTACTACGTGCAGTCTAAATGTCATTACCTGAGTTTCGCAACTGATTTGTCTAACCAAAATAGCATCAATAATTTAAAAATTATAGTATAATATTAAATTCTTAATAATAATGTTAAATTATATTTAACTCTAATATTATAATTTATAGGCCTAATATAAAATTATGTCAGTTTGTTTACTCCTAGTGAAAACTTAAATTAGTATTCCCAAAGGGAGTTCGGCCTATAAATTCTCTTGTTTCTTATTTTCATTTAAACAGTAACAGCTTAGTAAAGTCACAGTGTAAAGTACCACTTTAATAATTTTAGTTTCAATTTATTTCTTGTAACAATTTAAATAATACAGGTATATGTATAATAGATATATATATAATAACAGGTATTTGTACGTGTTATTTTTTTGGAACGGTTTCGTTTGTACCTGTTATTTTCAAATACTAATTTAGCATACCTCTACCAGGTACTCATTTTCTAGGCTGAATCGACTTTAGGGGGGGGGGGGTGAGAAACGTACCCTGTTTTATAGTGCGTCCGGGAAATTTTTTATTTCCCTTGCCTTTTTCGCAATAACCGAGATACCAACTCGGTTGCGTGTAGGCCAACAAACTTCATGTACTTTTTGCGAGCTCCGTCTCCGTCACATCTCACTGTTCAAATTCCACTTTCTCCGGTCTCTCTACATATTTCTGCTGTAGCTGATTTATCTCTCACTCTAATCGCTGTCTTCGTTAATTCACTTATACGATCTAGAGATTACAATCTACAAAACTACGTGGTAGGCTAAAGATCAATACATGGAAATAAACAGAAAGAAATCTTTAGTCGTAGAAATATATCTTGAGCAGATCGTGAAGAACATGCAAATAGAGCATATTCCAAGTGAATAAATAAGACAACTACTGGAAGAACAATGGGTGGAGTAGAAACAAGAAAATTCATATAGTTAGGCATATTCTCCAATCATCGGCCTACAAGAGCATTTAACTGTATTCAAAACAATTGAAAACTTAAAGGAAAACCCATATTACGGCTTTAGCTGCTGACAAGTTGATTTGACATTTTCAGAGTTGTTAATGCAAATCTAGCTGAGGCAAATCATTGTATGTGACTTGTTAAGCATGGATTCCTTTGTTTAACAGTCACCTCAATACCTATTATCAACGTCGGATTTACTTTATACTTTTAATAATTTGTTTATGTGAATCTTTCGTATTTCTTTATTGTAATTATTGCTGATGAATAGAATTTATTGCAAGTCAGCTGCGTTCAATATAGCCTACCTAAAATTTAAATTTTGTTTCAATTTTCACCGAGTCCAAAATAAAATATTGATGTGAAAATAGTATTTTGGGGCCCTGGTTGACGTTATGAGCAGTTTTAAAACATTTATACGGACCCGGTAAAGAATTTAAAAGGCCTGTCCATTAGGCGTGTGTGTACTTATATTATTTAGGTCTGTGTGTATTATATTTTTCTCTTTATAGAATAAATGCTACAGAAATAGAAATAAATAAGTATATAGGAAAATTAAAAGTAAAGTAACTGAAGATTTTTAAAAATAATTTTATTAGTATAGGCCTATTGCCATTTTAATTGAAACATAGGACTTTATGTATTTAGTTTTTGACATATAAAAATGCACAAAAGTTATCCAAAAATTGACTTTTTTATCAACAATAGATTAACAATGCTTTACAAACAAACATACGCAAATAACATTATTAACAAAGACTTCACTTATCTTAATTTTTTCCTGTCAAGAGCTTAAGGATCACAGTCCCGGCTAATAAAAAGTCTCTTGTCTTCCTTGTCAGACCTACACAGTTTATTTATCATCCTCTCGGGCATATTGGGTCTATCCTACAACATTTTTTCTTTCTTTGGTTATAAAACAGAAAGTTGTGACGAAAATAAAAACAAAAACAAAATAAAAATAAAAATAAAAACGAAATAGTGAAATACAATAGTATGAACAGCGGAAATCGTAACCATCTTTTGGTAGGTATAGAGAGTAGGCATACTAACTTACATAGTCTATGAAATCATAGAGCTCGAGAAAGAAAACACATGAAGTTCTGCACTTGGCTTTACTGTTAACAACAGAATATACAAAACTGTTAGTTATGAAAACGGGTATCGTAGACAGCCTGAATGACATACTATCGTTGTCTGTGAAATACATCACTTAACTAGCCACAAACAAGAATTAGACTGCGTTGGATACAGTTGATGTATTTATGGATTGAACGGAGAATGTGTGTGTGTGTGTGTGCGCGCACGCGCGCGAGTTATCATTTGTATTTTCTACAGTAGTGTGTTTGTAACGTTTATACTTTAAGTAATGATTTAATTTTTCTAATTTTTACACCATGAGTTATTTTTTATGGTTGATTCGCATGCAAGTATTGTAAGCACTTGTGAAAATGTGATGGCGATTTAGGAGAAACTTTTTTATAATGCGCCACTCTTACACTATTTTCTGTACAGTCTAATACCACTAATATAAAGCAATAACGTATTTTGTAATAGGTACGTACTACAGTAGTAAGTACATACGTCTGGAAATTTAAAAAAATTGAAGAATTTTAAATTCAAAAAGCTTTGTTACATAAAATGTTGCAATGACTATATTTAAAGTTCTCATTAAGTTAAAATAAAATAACCTTTGTTACATAAATGTCACACTTACCATATAATAATGTACTCATTAAATTGAAATAAAATGTACACACATGAAATAATGCTTTATTTCTGCGGGCCGTTCAATGTTGCTCGGCTATTTACACCGTTTAAAGTTACTAAGTTGGACATTGTTAGTACTGCTACTTAAGATTATATGCATAATCTTTTTTGAAAAAGTTCGTTGTAAGTTTAATCTGGTACGCTGTTATAAGCTGGTACTGTGTTATAAGCTGGTGTGTGTGTGTCTTCACCTGGTCACCGACGAGTATAAACATGTTACTTCAACTGACAGTCATACGTACACTCACAGTGCAGTAAATATGCTCATCAGAAACCCTAACCACGACCCTGACAAATGACATGACGTTCTATGCAATGATTGCTGAGGGGTTAATACGAGAGACTAACTTGTCAGCAAGCGATGACACAGACTTGTCACCAAGCCTAACTTGCGTGCATCAGGATGATACAGAATAGTAGGCGAATGTAAGCCGGGCCGCCACACTTTACATGATTACGAGCCAGAGTACGTTTTGTATTTGTTTGTACTAAACGCTTTTGTTTTGCTTTAAATTCACGGATTTGTCAGGCAGTAGTGTACCGTTGCAGCATTTTTTAAAACCGCAAATTCGTAATTATGAAGTGAAAATAAAATACTTCGTTATGAAGTTTATAAAGCGAAATGTGTATTATAGAAACAGCATGGAAAACAGATTTTTTTAATTAGTGTTTTTTTTAAGTAGTTAAGACAAATTCACATGGTCGGGGAGTGGAACGCAGCGTATGCAAGTTTACAGATTTTTGTTAAGGCCTTTTTACGTCGCGTCGGTTACGCAGCTAAAGCCAAGACTACACAAAAGATACAGTGCAGCTGACTACTAGCTACCGCGAAACAAAAGTTTGAAGACAATCTACAGTACTGTAATCCGTAGCTGCCTTCTAATTAACATCTAAATAGACCCCTTGAAATGAGTTCTCTCAAAAAATTGTAGAAAACAAAACGAAGCAGTGTGAACGGGTCACGTACGCAATTGTCGAGTCGCTTTGATGTACCCTACTCGAGGGATCCGTCTTTGAACTTGTGTCGTTGAAATAGTTTATTCCATGTCTTTAATTTTATACCGCGGAACACGACACTTGCTACTTCACGCGCCTCATTACGAGGCTGAGTAATTAAACACCCTCTACGTGTGCCGTGCGTTCCTTGTTCACTCGTGTCTCTTCTCTTCATCTCATAATGATACGGTGTGGCGAAATGATCACCTACAATATAGACGCGTCAGCAATGTGTCGTCACGACCTGATTGTAAGATTTGTTCCATGCTGTTTTGAACCCCATTTGATACTGATTCAATTGAAATAATGACGTACTTTTTATTGTTTTATATTCATTACGATTTTAATTAATATATCTCTATTTTTGCAGGTAGATTGGAGAACATTTCTGGCGGTGAGTAAATACATGTTATTCATAATGCCTGGTTTTGAGCATAAAAAGAACAGGTCCAAAAGAAACTACATATTGATAGTGAAATTCATCCATAAAGTACTTGCTGTTCCATAGTCTCTTATATTTTTACGATATTTTTTTTTATCAATTATGAATAGATATCTTCAACTTTGTATTCCTTCTCAAATTTCTATACTAACCATCATTCATTTACATTCTATAATTAAATTTGCATGGAAGCTGAGATTACGCGTAATCATTAAAATGGAGCTAAAAGTTTCACGCATAAAATATTTACTAGTTAGTTTCTAAAATAATAATAAGGAACCTATTATTATTAAATTATATAAGATAAGCGTTCCAATTTTTGGAATAAATGGAGAAATAACCAATTTTACATACTTCCTTTAAACTCTGATAAAAAGAAGCGTTTGCGTTTCGGGTATCAAGAGCTTATTCTGAGATTATTATTAGTAGTATTTAAATAGTTTACTGTGTCTGAAGACGGTAATACATTTGCATCTCATCTTTGGTTGCTCTCTCTTCATTCACTGAGAGATTACTGATATAAAAGCAGACGACTTGTCAACAGGACCTCTTTACAGCAGAACATTCCTCATACTTAGCGTGGTTACTGATTAAGATTTGTACACGTGGAGTTGTAGGCCAGGAATTTAAATTGGTACCAGGCGACTGGTATTAAAATGGCGGAGGTGTTGATATTAGTAGGAGATTCGCCACTTATGACCTACTGTGTATGTTTTATGCACGTCACTATACCTATAACACTCCATTGGCAACCTACCCTATGGGGGATTGTGTCCCTTCCCCCAGCAGTAACATTTCCTGCTTACGCTACTGAGTCTCACCATTTATCCGTCTTTGCCTCTTAACTCCGTAATTCTGTCACAATGGGGTCTGAAAAAAACTTGCTTGTAGTATCTCCAGTGTTTCATTCCTGTAGAGGTTAAAGCACCCCAGAATTTATATTGGTACATCCAGATTTTAGGGACTTTTAGAAGTACCGTTTGTGATCTGATTCCGACCATATCATCTCGATCTCTTAGAACTCCTTTGAGTAGTCCTTTTCGTTAGTTAATCTCTTTCTTGGCATACACTCGTTCTCTCCACTCTGAGTAGTTAGGATGTAATAATTTTTTATGGCATTGCCACCAGTTAAGTATAAGACCTCAAGTTACCATTTCTTAAAAAATCATCTTTATAGACTAGGCAAACTGCTAAATCTACCATTTTTCTTTTTATCTCGTTGACAAAAGTTGGACTACTTCTTCGTTTATAACTTTAGTCTCGCACAAGCGGTTACTGCTGCTACATCCTTGAGTCTGTTGATATATTTTAATTGACACTTTTTCACGTTCTACAGTTCGTCACGATGCAAGAGGTGTCCTTACGGCCTGACTTATTCTTTAACTTGCTGTAGCCAAAGCTTCTGTGCACTTCAGGCAGGAGTTTGACTCTTTAAACATCAACATTGTATTACTGTGTACACCATTTCACATATTTTTGTTGAGTCTTACGATTTTTGGCTTTGTCACTCCTTGTTATTTTTGCGAAGTTTCTTTAATCAAAATACACATTAATGAAGGGATGTAGATTTGCTTATAACCTGTATAGGGATCCTGCATTCTCTATTAATAAAGTATTTCATTTATTTCTAGATTATGTTGTTATTCAGCAACATTCTTTCAAAGGGCTAATAAGTTTACTTTTACTTGAGATCCTCTTTATTCCGTGTAAACAGTATCATTAGAAGGACTTCTGTATGATGAATCACCAAGTCAGGTGATATTGTGAATTTCTACTACACAGTAATAAATGTTTGGCTTAATTTTAACCCCTGCCTGTTCCTAAAAGACTATCATGCTTAGTACTTCTCCAGTGTTTAGATATGTTGTAGAATTAAATATAACTCTCTGCACGTAGGGAGCTACAGTAAATTCTTTTATTCTCTCTATGACTTCAGTCGAAGTGAAGCTGGTGATGGTATTAAATGTCGTTAAAATTTCATATTTGTCACTTTTATCTCGTTTCTCTTAATACCAAATTGCAAATATTGGTGTTAATACGGTCTGTGGTATATATTGTTCTTGTTGCAGAACATGAGAAATTAACAGAAGTAATTTTTATTTAATATAGCAATTTTCTTCATATATGATTATCAGTAGTTTGTTTGGAATTGAGATTTTTCATAAAAATTATTAAAGGTAAGAAACGTTAACTATTATCTTGTAGGAGGTTACAGACAGCATAATAATTGTAAGCTCCTACACAATTTCTTAAAAGCTGCAGTGTATAATAATGTAGCATCGCAGAAAGCAACGGTTAAATTTCTTTTCTTCTTTATAAAGGGCATTTTTGTTTTATTCTCTTCTCCCATAATTTTCATGGAATCAACTTGCATGCTTACTTGGATGATACTCTAACCATGAGGATAACCCAGTTTTCACAAGTCTAGTTACTTTATTATTACATGTGAGCACAAAGTTATTCATCATCCTGTAGCCTTCCGATATTTTGTCTTCTCATTACATACTTCTCCTTCTCTCTGCCCCTTCCACATTATGCTCATTTACTAAGAATTTACAGTCTCAAAAAACCTATTATTTTGCTATTTTATTGGTTGGGCCCCATTTGCAAGACACACTCGCGCGTTCTTACTCAAACTTTTGTGAATTGAGTGAATGTTAGTGTACAAAACAATTCATTAGAATAGTATATTTTACTTATTTTTTATTAGCATATAACTATAGTATTAGTATTGCTTATATTCTTTACGAGTAGATTAATGAGAATTGTTCAGTGTGGTACCATACTTAGCGAGACAAATGTTTATTTAAAATGTAACCAAATGTTTATAAAAATGCTAAAACTCTCTTTTTACCTCTCCACGACTAAGTTTGTTGAAGCATGCGTTTATGACGTAGTTTCTACGGTTTACCGTAGAATGCTTGAAAATTAATTTCTATTACTAGCTACGTGTCCCTCTGAATCTGGGGTTCTGTAGATTCAAAATTTTAATATACCACGAAAATATTATACAATTATTTTAAGTCTACGTGCCACCAAAAATTTTAAAAATCAATAGTGTGACAAAAAAACAAATCAGTTTTAATAAAATTGATAATTTTGTTTTATTATATTATATGAAATTGGAGTTTAGTGACAATATTTGTTTGTTTCAGACACCGACGGAGCTGTCGCTGTGAACTGTTCTGTTGTACCTTTATTACTGCTGTTGGTGATTCACGTTATCGGCATTTGGTTGAACAAACTCTGACTATGAAAATACTCTCTCAGACTAAATTATTCGAAACGTAATACGTTAGCATTCGTACTGTAAATTATTCGGTGAAAAAATGTAAATATTAATGAGAATTTAAAGTATGTATTTCCATAATGCAAACAGGGTATGTGTGTACCCCGTAGTGGAGTACGTTTCTTCCACCAGAGCCGTCATATTTTTCTTATCAATTTTTTTGTTTGAACTGTATTTCACTCACATAACGTTTCGTGACAAGGGGAAATGTCCGCTGTTTGTTTGTTTTATTAAAAAGCAAAGTATTTGTAAGTAGTAAATTGTTTTACGTTTATTTTACTGTGCACCGCGGGAAATATGGAAGTGTGCGTGAATATGAACTTCATGATTTTTATTAAACATTGCTAAAAATCACGCAAACTGATTTATTACGCTGGGAGTCTCGTACGGTTACGCTAATATTTATTTTTTGCATTCTTAACTCTGCTATCAATTTCTGTTTAATTAAAATGATTACTTTTTATTAGTTTATCTACTATGTAATAATAGTTTTTCAATAGCATTCTGGTAGTTTTTTGTATTTAACTCATATTTTATTTACTTGACACTAATTTGTTTAATTTTTGCTTAGCGTTGGGTTTTCACAAGTTTATGCTTTATTTTATGTTTTTGTAATTAACGAAAATAATACTTCTAAATAATTCTGACAATCTTTTGTAGAACTGCTGATTTTACATTATTTTTTTAAGCTACTCTTTGCTGTAGTAATTTACCTTTCCTTATCCAAAGAAATTTAATAACGTGCTCTTTATATTTCATAAATATATAACATTTTTTATATTTGTTTTTGTGTATTGGTCTGTTGCATTGATCTTATCACTTTTTACCTTAAAGTTTATGATATTCTTCTTTCGACCCTTTTAATTTCTTTAACGTAACATCTTTATAAGTTACTCAATGAGTTTTTTGCAGTATTATTGTTCAATATTATATATTATTAAATTATAATTACTTCTGCAAATAGTTAATCTTAATTTTTTTTTAATCGTTTTAATTAACCTGACGTACGTTTTAGTGATTGTATAAGTATCTTCAGAGGCTTAAAATGAATTAACAAATAATCAAATTGATTTGATTTCAGTATAAAAAAAACTAATAAATAATTAAATTTGTTTTGATTTTAATATAAAATTACGAGTAATCGATTTAATTCGATTTAAATTGTCAATTGTTTTAATGTTTACTTACTTAATCAGATGTTTTGACGGTTATATTGGAAATATTTTATGTTACATTTTATTTATTTTGTAATTAAATTAAATTAAATACATACACTTAATTGAACATAATTGTTAGTGTTTAATCTAATGAATCAGCGTATTTTTAACTCTCGAGCTAATGGTGCTTATTTTGCGGTATTGAGTTTATTACAGAAACAAACTGTTTTGAGTCTACTTGAACACATTGACATACGCCTGGAACGTTTAAATTTCTTAATTCATTGATTCTCGAACGGTTCTTAACGATTTACCCAAGCAATCGATAGTCGATATCGATAATAAAAAATATAGCAATCACTCAGCCTTACCTCCTATTAAAATGTCGTCATAATTTTTTGTTCTTCATTCAGTTTTCTTTGGCTTGTCTGGAAATAGTAACTGTGTTTTTAAATATTACATATTGTGTTTTATTTTCAACGTACATAGGAAAGGTTACTGGAGAGACAGATAAAAAATTGATACAATAATATTAAACTAAATTGTAATTTTATTTTCTTATTAGAAGACGTCTTATATTTGTATGGTAGTACTTTCGTAAAATAAATCCATTTCTTTTACCTCGCTTTGATGATGAAATCACTTAAGGTTATCGCGCTTTGATGTTATGTTATTTTGACATACACACACATTCGTATACTTTACATATTATATTTCTTTATTTATTAGCGGTATTGATGATTGAGAGAGACTGAGTTTTCGCAGAAATGGTCGTATAAGTTCTTACACATTTTTGTGAATTTTGTTATTTGCATGTCCCTTACGTCCTTTGCATGCCGCATCACGGTTCATTCACGCTTCTACTTTCTCTCATTCGCGCTTATTTACAGACAAATAGTGTGCATTTCTATTCGGTCGTGTATTGGACGTTTCTGTTACTCAAACGAAATTCGTTAACGACACGTTACTCAACTAATGTATGTTAGAGACACTTTGAAAGTATCTAATTCAGTGTACTCATTATTTGCCTTACATTTGTCATTTTCCTAAGTACTGTTGTAAGATCTGAAATTTTTTTGCACAACTGATGGCTTTACCTTAATTTTTAAGCTACTCTTTGCTGTAGTAATTTAACTTTCCTTATCCAAAGATATTTAAAAACGTCCTCTTTATATATCATAAAAACAAAACAATTTTTATATTTATTTTTGATTCTCGGTTTGTTCGTACCTTGTAACGCTGTAAGTAAAGCTAAAAAATTCTAAGTTTGAAAAAACTTGGATTTCCACGAGTGAGAACGTGAATTACAGCTTACGTTAAATCTGTTTTTATGTTCTTTACTTAGACTCGGTTAGTATTTTATATTTGTATTTTACAATCTGTGGATCGGCTGCTTTGTAACATGTGTATATCGTGTCGGGCGTTGAATCTTTCTCAGAGGCTTGTGAAGTATACGTTTACTTGTCTTACCCCGACCATTGACAGATGACGGTGGAGTTAACGTTGCCATTGCCGTCCGATAAATGGTTCAACTGTATGATCATCAGCTGATGAACAGTGCAGCACAGGTGTAATGATGGTTCTTAACTGGCTGTAACGTGAATCCGCTGGTCTGTTCCGTAGCATGCTTAATGGGTTTGCAGAAACACATATCACGCTATGGGAGACTACAATCCGTATTTATTGTCACTTGTGGAGCATTATCTACTACTATATCACTACATAGCGCCTTAAACCTTAATGTGATTGTATATCATGTGCATGTACTGGATGTTAAGACCGGGTTGTAAGTGGTAATGTGTTCGACCAGCTAGGACAGGGTATTAAGGGCGACTACGCTGCTTCCTTTCTCAGTCTATATCTACTCGTACACGTACACGTACACACACACACACACACACACACACACACACACACACACACACACACACACACACACACACACACACACACACACACACAGTTTGCATGTGTTTTATTTGTGTCGTGAGGTTTTGTTGTCTTCTCCTCTCAGTAAAACGTGTGAAAACTGTTCTTTTTAATATAACTTCTATGAAAATGGTACAAACATTTAGACCTGTGAAACGTTACAGCTTCGCTTTTAGTTCCATAACATATACTGCATTACTTCACCTTTGTCCTATTGTTTGTGTTTCTTTGTAAGCGGTATTTTAACACTTTTTGCTGCTTTATTTTATTCTTTTTAGCGTATACTAACTTTTACTATTCTCACCTGGAGTACAAGTTTTTGCAGAGAAAACGTCAAATAAAGCAGATTTTACCAACAGACAGAGGGTAGATTTTAATAGTATTATTATAATTTCTTATGGACGATTTTAAATAACACTCGATTTTAATAATTATTTCTATAATACGAAATACTGAACGAAGAAACGTTTATTTGACGAGGTTTTAAGATAAGTAGAAAAATACATTTTTTCTAACTGCTTTTCATAGAGTTCTCAGTTGTTTTACATTATTTATACGAATATAATGAACTTTATTAAAAGTATTTGTAAACAAATCCAAGGACATTTGAGGTTCATGAAAATTTAATTTCTTAGTATTTTCTTGAATTGACGTTAATATAATTTTTAATTGATTAATTTGATTTGAAGCACAATACTAATTTAAAAGCTGTTTTTACACAAAAAACAAGTAATTTGATTCGTTATATGTTAAAATTATTAACACTTCATGGTTGTTTGTATTCAGAAGCTTGTGGATTTATGGTTATTATATAAACGAAATTTCAAGTCATGTAAATTGTAAAAGATTAGTAACGAAAACTGGCTGATGACTTGTTTTATGCCAGCAGTACCTTAAGCTACGTTAACTATTAGGGTTTAATTAGTGCGGTAATAACAAGATCAGAAGATTTAAGTGGCAGCATTGGCGGATTAATAATAATTATGAAAATAATAGTATTCATAACAAGTAGCAGAACAGTAAAAAAATAACCTATCGTCTGGATGCTAATAATGTATAGACCTACAATGGTGTGTATTGTCAGTCTGGAGAAGAAACTACTAAATATAAAAAACGTAATTTTGACGTATACACCTAGATATAAAACACGCCCCCCACACTCACATTCACATACATTTATTAATTAATATACAAGTATAAATTAATTGGGTTTAATAAAAATCCACCAATAATTTGACGGTATAAAATGTTAGGCCTATCAAAAAAGACGTAAAACTAAATAACGGTTTTGTAAAGACATTGCATCTGTGATATGCGAAGAGCGTTACATTTTAAAAAGAAAACTTATTCATCTACTCGTGTATATGCTGTAGTAAAAATTTTTGGGATATTTACACTTAAAAGTGAACACACACACACACACACACACACACACACACACACACACACACACACACACACACACACACACACACACACACACACACACACACACACACACACACACACACACACACACACACACACACACACACACACACACACACACACACACACACACACACACACACACACACACACACACACACACACACACACACACACACACACACACACACACACACACACACACACACACACACACACACACACACACACACACACACACACACACACACACACACACACACACACACGCACACGCACGCACACACACACACACACACACAATTTATATATACATTTATGCACACATCATTGTAAACAGTTATGTAACGATGTTGAAATATTATGTGGAGTTATATATTATAATAGCGTTTTTAAGATATTTAAGGTGTACATATATATTGATTAGATGTGACTTCTATGAATTTTATCTATTTCCATTTGTACATACTTTGTAAATTTTGTAATTATATTATTATCACTTCTATAAAAAAATGATTTGCTACCTTATCCAGATAAATTCCTTAATAAATTCCTTAATAGATTATGTGATGAGTTCCTAGCTTTACGAGCGGATAAAGTTCTGTTCACATACTGTTCCCTTGCTTTCGTGTCTCTAAAGGGAATTGGCTGTGTGGAATGTGAAAGTACAGTTAATGTTTATCGAAGTTTTGGATGTAATTTTTAAAATGTGTATTAAGGATGTTTTAATGATTGTCGCTTGAATACTGTAAGAACGTTACTGCACTTGCCAAAAGACGACGAAAATGATATTTCTCAGAGTAACTGGAGACAATGCAGAAAGGTGTCTACTTTCGAATAAAACCAGGGATAAAATTAAACTGTGATTAGAATATGCCAAAAATATGGCATACAATAAATTGTATAATAGGATGTCCACGGATTAGCCTAATCCAGGAGAAAATAAGACCTACAGAAATAAGGAGTACGGGAAAACCAGTGTCAATGATAAATTGACTAGAGGATCAAAGATTACAGTGATGTGACCAAGGTAAATGAATGTAAGAACGTAGGTGGCACCAACAACAGTTAGAATGGTGTCTAGGAAGAATTAAAAGATTTCTCTCGTACAGTGATAACGAGGTTGACGAGAGGGTTGTATGTAAGGCGATTGGACAAACGAGATTTATGGACGGAAAACGACCAATGTGTGAGAAGACGTTACAGAAGAAAATGAAGGAAAACTGTGCAATTTCCTTATGCCAGACATTTTACGATTAAAATTACATTTTTACGGGCCGTTCACCGGGTTGATGTACGGTATAAAAGCCTAGTTATAGTATCTCTTAGCCATGGCACGTCCAGGATCACTGCCATCTTGAAACCAACCAAAAAGAAACTTCAATTAAAAGTGTCCATTTCAGACAATCCAAGTGTCTATTTCGGTCATAATAGTACTGTAAAAACTTATGACAGTTTCAATAATTATTATTAGTTTTTAAATTTACTTGTAATACGTATTTAATTAAATAATTTAAGGGGCCGCAAGGGATGAGAAATTACAGGAAAAAGTAAGGAAAAATATCACATCGCATTTTAGAAATACAACAAATAACATAATACATGTGGGAATGGTTACATTCACGTTACAATGAAAAATAATTTTCAACAATAAAAACTTCAGAATTATATTCTCCTTGACTACAGTATGAATAAAAATACTCCGTATAAAATAGTATTTGGTCTCGTCTGTCAATAACACTCAAACAAATTACGTTTGAAGACTAAACGATTTTAATCAGTCCATACTATAGTCGAGCGATTAAAATATTTTAGGTGTTTTTTCTTTTTTTCGAACTTTCATATACACACATCACTTTATAAATTAGATCGAATTACATTGAAAGCATTTACTGTACTCCACACTGCGCGCGTGCACGCGCGCGCGCGCGCGCGCACACACACACACATATAATTATATAGAACATTTATTTCCTACTGTTTAATGTATATTTTTATTTTTTAGGGTGTTGATTGCTGTTTTTTAAAGTAATATTTCTTTCAGTATTTGATTTTATTTTTGTTAATGATCTTCGGAAGTATTTTCCTAAATAGAATATTTATTGACAGTGTATACACAAACGAAATCTGACTAGTCAGTCAGTAACGAAATACGTGCACAAATTAAAGAAAAAAGAAAGTTAAAGTATAAAACTAAACAATGTCTTTCAAACTGTGTAAGAAAATAGAAGTACCTGATTGCCCTTCAAAGAAGAGACAACGGCATTATAGGAAATAAATTAATGGTCTCGGTATTACAAGACTGATGTGTATATATTAGAAGTTATACTTATGTATACTTATAACTTACATTATAATCTTATATACTTATAAGTTTTAGTGCTTAAGTGAACGGTGTCTAATACCTACTTGGAAGGAAATTCAAAAGAAGCGTAAGGGCTGCGTTTGTTTACAGTGGCAAATCAAACGAACGTCCACTGCAATGGCACAAAGCGTGGGATTTAATCCGAGTGTTTCTCAATCAATAGTCGGCCGCTAGACCGCTGAGTAAACAGGCGTAAGGTATGTTTCTTTAGCTCTTTGAATGGTATTATTTTGTAACTGGTAGTTAAAGAGTGGAAATACAGCCAGAGTGTGAGGGGGCACCTCCACGCGTCTAACACACACTGATCTGTGTGATTACTTCGTCGTTTCTATATGAGATGTGTTTCCATTTTGTCGAGATTAATCTGTTGGACCCATTAAGTAATTTGGTAAAATAATTTATTTTGAGTTAGGTAATACGATAATTTTAATTAAACATAAATGCAATATTGATGCAACAAGCACAGGTGTGATGTATATTGTAGCATCACCAAATTATCCAAATCTACAAGCTACTAATAATAGATAAAACTATGAATATAACAAAATCAGGACGATCCAAATATAACTTGTAAAGGAGGTACGACAATTAAAAATAAATGATAAGTGAATCATAAAAAACCATTAAGTTTATAAAGTAAAATAGGTGTAAACTAACTCAACCACTATGAATAAAGAATAGGGTATCTACAGAATAAATAGAGTAGAAAATAGAACTCCAAATTGATGAAAATTAAGTATAAGAATAACCAAAAAGACATACTAAAGAGACATGACTATGACATAACTTAGACTTAAAATAAAAAGACCCAACAAGATTAGGAGAGTGAAGTAAGAACCAATATGTTTGTGAAATATATGATAATGTATAATATAAAATTATAAGGTTGTATTTTACCTTTCAACTATAACATTGATGTAACACCCTGAAGATCAGTAAGGACTTATTAATAATTAAAAATGTACTTAGAACATAAGACAAACTGGATAATGGTAACCAGAATGATAAATAGTAGATAGTACTATTAATAAATGTTAATAAGTGAGTAAAATAACTAATAAAAACAAAGTAAGGGAAAGTAAAGGTGGACAACCTAACCTAACAAGCAGTGAATTTACCCTTGTAACTACAAAATATGGAGAAAAAGTGATATAAAACTATTATGTGTTATATCTAGGTGAAACTAGATAACATAAACAACATTCTAAGACAGATATTAGGTCATCAAGATGTTGTAATGATTGTAATTAATGTAATTAACATAACGAAAGATGACAGAGTAGCAGAGGCTAATATGGTATATTAGAAAACCACAGAAATACCAATAAATAGTGAGAGTAAATACTATCAATATAACCAGTGATGTGTAAACTAACTATTGATATGTAAACCAATTACTAATTGTCACTAAATTAACCATTAATAATAATATACCTATAATGCATATGACCTGTTGCAACAAGATATTATTGGGAATATATTATAATTCATTAGTGGGAATCACAAGAAAATAAGAAGGTTAAGCTGAAAAAACCTATTGTAAAACTCACTAGTAACTAAGATGTTTAATTAGGAATAAGATATCAATCGAATAACCTATGTATAATAAAGAAATAATAATAACTAACAAGCTGCCTGATTGTACAAGAACTCATGTGATTTTAATGATAATATACAAGAAAAAAAGGCATGCCTTGAGCAAAATTAAGTGAACCAAAAGTTGGTATGGTTATTTAGAATTAAGTACCAAGTGTTGTAAACTATCATAAGTTACTTATTATATTGTATGAAGTAAAACTAGCTCATAGGGATAAAGGCATCATGAAGCCTATGAACAGATTATGTATTTATTTCACAATTGAATGTTGATAATGTTAATTAACAACAGCAAAGGACTTTGTATTAATTGAATTAACTATTCGTAGTATCAAAATATTAATTAAATCACTATAAGACATATTTTAATAATAATATTGTATTAAAACATAAGTTAGAAATACTAGCTTTGTTAATAGTGAACAGAATTATGCATTGTGAGATGTCTAAATGTTTAGAAGGACAAATGCCAGATGATGGTAAAGTTATATTAGTGTTCACAGGTAGCATAAAGAATTAATATCCATTGTAAACTATTTTTATAGATTTTAGTAAAACGTTTGGCGTCAGTTTTGTACTCTCAAACCCAAAAACCCACGCTTCTGACAAAATTAAATAATTTAGTTAATGCGGGGGTGAGGATTTAATGAAGGAATATCATGAATTCCAACCAATCGAAACTCTTATAACGAGCAATTCCCCCCGGTGGCACAGGTAGGAACAGCGAGGTGACGCTTGACTTTATAGACAGTTCTTCATAAGTTTTAAAGCCCTTCGGATGACAAAATCCACGCACAAATAATTCGCCAGTTACCCATAATTCAGTGCGGTACTGAACGTAAACACGGGGCGTCCTAACCTTCAAGAAGTGAAGTAAATCGACTTAGAGTAACAACGTAGTGAAGTGTAGTATAATGATAAAGCACTGAAGGCTAATTAAAAGTGAATAGTAAATATAACAATTTTAGAAAAGGAATTAAGGAAGTATAATGATTTATAAAAAATACTTAAATAATTTATCATATTATATGACTATACTTTCGAACTTATTGAACATATGTAACAATTGTCAACACTACACAACCAACAAACATTATTAATATAGTAACTTTACCTTTTTATTATATGTACGTTAATTGTAAATTGAGGTTATAAATGGGTGAACTCTTAGTCACATGCTAACCTCCAATTTTTACGTCAATGTTACGACGGACTTTATTGTATTAGATTAAGAATATATTATTATTATATGTAATCACTCTCCTATTACCAGGTTTTACATTAGTAACAGACATTTTTAGTTCCGTATCTCGCAGTTAAAAGAACCTAATTGTACATAAATAACTTAGATAATTTTATCAACAAAACGGTTTATGAACCGTGTTACCAACCCTGTGACATGAGTTTCAACAAAATAACTGACTGTTGTAAAGTATAAATAATGGAATTAATTGTTTGAACAAAGGATTAATAATCCAATAATACTATGAATAAGTCGCCTTTTAACAACATTGATGGAGTATGAAGTTAATTTATTCAGTCAACATTCTTTTAGTGGTTTGAGTTCAGGTTATGTTTACCTCTGGAGTCAGTTGGTAGCAACCATTGCCCGCCGAATTGAAGCAGTTCAAATATTTTATTACTTATCACTGACCATAACTTAATGAACAGTGTTGTCACTAGTGATAAATCCGCCATCGAAGTAAGTACTTATGTTTATCAACAACATAATTATTAATAACCAAAACAGAATTATTTATCACAACAAAATTGAGTGACGATTACTGCGGGTGGGGTTAGTACATAAGACAATTGAACTTCATACAACTCAAGCCATGATGGCCGTTTAATCAACTTATTCCATTAATGAGGCATTTAAATAATTAACAACCGAACATAATCCATATTAAGAGAATATTAGCTTTTATTTTAAATACGCTCATTAAAACGTTACATTACAATTGGCGCACCAACGTAAGAGTCTCGAATTAGGTCAGATACACTAACCTCATCGAAGGTAACAAGAATAAAGCCAACCTAATTCTAGCAGAAACTCCATTACGTAACATATTGATGAACAACAACAACAGAGAAAAGAACACAGCATTCTAAATATTATATTACCGTCAGGATTCGTTTTATTACAATATACATCTGTGCTTTCATACGTGTACGCATACTTACGTAAGTACGAGGGTAAGTATGCGAAGTGAGTGTATATGTTATACTCAAACACCGGATTCGGCCAATGACCGAAATTTTTGCCCACGACGCGATGTGGACAGACCAAAATACCCATAACGCGACGTGGGCATTTGTATTCGGTCATTGTCCGAAACTAAATGTCCACAACGCGTTGTTTGTAAATGCAGTTGCTCAGTAGCCGATGTAGACGTTGCGCAAAATGGTATTACCCACAACGCATCGTGAGTATGAGCGTTTGTGCACAACGCGTTGTGGGTATTCCGTATTTGCACAAAGACCGAAATAACTTTCCTCACAGTGAGGCTGAGCGTCACCTTGCAAGGAATGGCTTATTAGACTCTATTCTGACAGCTGATGTTGTTAATAGGATTAGCAGCGAGGAAGAATTTGAGGAGGAGCTATCATCGATTCAAAGAAGCCTAGACCAGGAGAAAGGGGATGACCGTGCTGAAGACAACGGTCCTATTGATGTAGGCAATGATCAACTCGATCAACCTACAGCTGACACTGATGAAACTGACAATATGCTTTGCCCAGTGTGCAGTGAAACATTAGATGAAGGCAGAGCATGCTTTGAATGTGCTCGACATTTCCATCCAGGATGTTCCAGTGAACTAGGTCTAAATTTTGACTTGCCTTTATGTTCACTTTGCTCAAAGAAACTGCCATTGAAACTGCTCGAGAAAAGTGTAAAATTGGCTTAAAGCAGCAGGCTGAGCGAATGTTGAAAACTACTGAAAAGAAGCTAACACCCGTGTTGGTAGGGGATAATGTATTGGTGAACATACCTGAGGTTGATCGCGGGCGATCAGCTCCTCGAAATGTGATGGCAGTCGTGATGAATATAAATGAAGATTTTCACACCCTTGGTACAAAACATGGAACGTTGGACAAACAGTTTGCCAGAAATCAATTTCAAGTGATTAAAAATAAATTTATAAAAACTGACGAGGTACCCGAAGAACCAATTAATGTAAGACATGAAGCAATGGTGGCGTCTGGGTCAAAACAAGGTTTCATGAAATGCGGTTGCAAAAAACGTTGTGCAGGAAAATCGTGCAAGTGTTTCAAAAACAAGTTAAAATGCAATTCCAAATGCCACAGCAACACTGCTTGTGCTAATAAGTAGGCCTCATAGTCAACAAAATTAATAAAAATTTACAGGTATTGCACAAATGCAATGCACAGAGAAGGGCATTGAAAATGCTTCAATAATCTAAAAAATATATATATTTATGTTCATTCACCAATCAATGAATTCATTCTTCATTCACCAATCAATAAATTCATTCTTCATTTACCAATGTACAGATTATAAGTTAAATGTAGTCGGATTCATAAGCGAAGTTTTTTATATGTGTACTACGTTATTGACAACAAAGAAGTAGTTTCTATGGAAACTCACCGGTTCCCATTTTTGATCACGCACCAGCGGTCGTTTTCAAATATGCGTCACGTCCTTATAAACATTTTCAATTTTAAAAGTAAAACATCAATGTAAAATTTCAATATTGTTAAATAGACACTAAGATAGTCATTTAATTTTAAGTATTGTATGTTATACATTACCTGACAATTGTATTTTTTGGAAATAAAAATTAAAATAAAATATGTAACCTTGCTTAAAAATAAAAAAAATAAAATAAAACAAAAAACAAAACCCTAAAAACAAAAACGAACCAAAAATATTAAAAAATGAAAGACTAAAACAAATGACGCAGTGGTGCCCGTTGCCCGTGCCCATATTTTCAGTCTTTGCGTAAATACCAAATACACACAACGCGTTGTGGACAAACGCTCATACTCACAACGCGTTGTGGGCAATACCCTTTTACGTAAAGTCCGAAGGAAGAATCTACATCGGCTATTGAGCAACTGCGTTTACCCACAACGCGTTGTGGACGTTTAGTTTCGGACAATGACCGAATACAAATGCCCACGTCGCGTTATAGGTATTTTGGTCTGTCCACATCGCGTCGTGGGCAAAAATTTCGGTCATTGGCCGAATCCGGTGTTTGAGTATAACATGTAATGTGGAAGATTACAGAAGTAAAGTAAGTGTGTAGTAGAGTGGAAGATTGGGAGAGAAGTATATCATAATATTAGCTAAATTTCTTACAAGTGTTACTCTCCAGGTTCGACAGTTGTTATCCATAGTATCTTATAGCGTTTGTCTCAAACGTTTGCATCTTAGTTACAATGTGTCACAGTCACTGAGACTTCTCGGATGTGTCACTATATCCCGTATCGTAGGCGTAATAAATTGCATTATACAGGGTGGACTCAAAAGTCAGTTGGCACTAGCAGTATGTAGACGCTCGATTGACTAGCATAGGAGTTACTTGACTTGACTAGAGCAGTAGTTCCCATACTTCAGTTGAGATTTGAGGTTATGAGGTTAGGTTGACGTTGACGTGTATGCTGTTGTTAGCGGTTGTTTGTTGTTTGTTGTTCGTGAAGATTCATGAGTGGAACAATTGAAGGAAGACATTAAATCTGAATTTGAACACCTACAGTCCCTGAATATTTCGGACATAATTTGCGCTTCAGTGCTTCCAAGATGTCAGATTTGCATAGAAATGGATGGAAACCACTTTGAGCATTTCTTGTAGGTCATGAGAACTATGCTATTAACTATCTGTATGCGTTATCTGTATCTGTATCCCTGCTGCACCTCTACAATAAAAGTGCTATTTGCAATTTTGCCAACTGACTTATGGGCCACTCCGTATTTTGGCATATTTTTGTGATTGGATTTGATTTGTACTATTCGGTCCACGCGTTCGGAGAGAGGTCGTTGATCGGACTACATCTATTGAAAGGAGACAAGTGTTTTACCATTCTGAAAGTCGAGACCGATAGCTACAGACGAAGCAGAATATTTTTTAGCTGAGCGGAGAGTTGTTGCTTCGTGGTTGTTCCTAAAATTTATCCATGGTGTCTTACACTCGTTTGTGATAACATCCACAGGGCGAGAGCTGCTTTCGGTGGGATGTCGATACCAAAGCTTTTCAGTGAAGCCTAGAGCACAACCTAATTGAAGCCTGTGCCTGGACTATAGTGCAATTTGATAGGATTTAACAGTATCACACGTGAGTCCACGGCTGCGATTACCCCTT
This sequence comes from Magicicada septendecula, assembly GCA_034769895.1. Taxonomy (NCBI): domain Eukaryota; kingdom Metazoa; phylum Arthropoda; class Insecta; order Hemiptera; family Cicadidae; genus Magicicada; species Magicicada septendecula. The sequence continues at coordinate 270,661,246 of CM068367.1, forward strand.
TGTGGACATCCCACGAATTATCCTCTGGGTGCGGAATGTCCGGGAGAATTTATCTTGCACTGGAGTGGGTGGGTGAGAGCTCACCTGTCCTGAAGGGACACATGACATGATCGAGACCGACAGCTTTCGAAAGGAGACTCAGCGTATAACTTATCAGAAAGCACAGACTCGGTCTCCTATTAGAAGCCAGGTCTCGGCATAATGTTAATGACGCAATATTTGTTTTTATAATACTGTATATTGGACAATCGAGAACTTGGAAGAAGTGTTGTGTACGAGTGTTTACTGTTGTTTTTGTTTATTGGGGCTGAAATTAGCGTGGTAATTAACGAATGCTCTTGTGTTCAATTATTTTATTCCATTGTTCTAAACTCGACGATTCGTGGGACCGTTATCATAAAATATAAATCAATAAATGTACGGAATTCAAGTTGTGTCATAGACCATTTTATCGTAAATATAAGGAACAAATGAAGATAAACAGTTAGCAGTATACAGAAACTGAAGCAGTTTCTAAAATCACTGACTGATGTGCTTAATACACGGTGAAGATGTTTTTTTTTGCGGTTCACGCTTGTTAGTGAACGAATCTCGAGTAGGCTTAAGTTTGTATTTCATGTACTAGTTTATCTTACACTTGATACAGATTGTTTAGTAGTCGAAATGTTGTGTGACAAGTTTTAACGATAGTAGTTGTTTGAGGTATGCCTTCTGATAAGATTTGGAGTTGTTTAGTAAAAATTCAGTCGAGGTGGATAGCACGTTTGACAAACTCATTCTAGAAGGCATAAAGGTTTCTTCAGAATAAATGTGGAAAAATTGTTAATAAGGCTCCACCAAGTGCGAATTAAATCAAATGTTTTGTTAAAATAGTAACGAAGCCTCACTATCAGCAGGAACTTCAACATGATCTCTCTAATTGATATGATACAAAACTCACAGTTGAGACGGTTTAGCATTGTCTGTAGAATAGAAAATCAAAGATACCCTAGAAGAGCGTGGGAAGCAAAACTAGAAGGTAAAAGGAGAAGAGGCAGACCCAGGTTGAAGTGGGAAGACAATATTAAAGTAAGTTCAGAAAGGAGACTTCTATGGATTCATGTGCTTATGAAACTAAAAAAATATGTTGATTGGATCAGCTGTGGAAAGGAAAAGTTGGGTGGGCACCTGCTACGCCATTCAAACTGGTTCGCCGCACCGATTGATGGCGTAGTGGGAGGGGAAGGCCCAGACCCAGGTAGGACTACACGGTTCGGGTAAGAATAGGAAGAAGGTATGTGGTGATTAAGAGGGTGTCTACGTGAAGAAATTGCAAACCCACTAACCTCTGGGTTGAGAAGAAGAAGAAGAAAACTAAACATGTGTAATTTAACTTTAACGTAAAGTTAACTTTCAAGTGTTAAAGTTAAGCCTTTTACAAATGTCCTACATTGTACGACACCACCTTATACGATAGAAGCAACACCAACAGAAAATTAAACAAACATATTAAATAATTTTTTACAATTTTATTAAAGAATATGCAAACTATTAATTACAGAAATACATTAAATGAAGTAACAAGAAAATTCAAATTTGTAGTTTCTGTTAATATATTTATTATAAGTCTAACATGGTGTACGTGTTCATCCGGCAGAAATGTATGATATATTTATTTTGTTGAATCGTAGTCCAGAACATGTAACGTATTTTGTATGTTGTCTCTACAATAAATTCAACCCTGGCTGAATTTGCCCATTGCGAACATACTCCAGTTGCAAAATTTTACTACTATGATTGCCACGATTAAAACAACGAGGCATGTGTGTACACCGCGAACGCACATGCGTGCGACGTACCAGAGTGCGTGCTGGAGTCAATGGAAGGCGCGCTTGTACTGACCCCCAATACGCAGACTCCATCGCAGGACATGTGTCGGCTCAGCGGTGCGGTGTGAGTCTGTTCGCTCGGGCAACACATGCTCGCGCTTACCAGAGTGCGTGTTGAAGTCAATGCAAGGCGCGCGCTTGCACTGACTCCCAACACGCAGACTGGAACACAGGACATGTGTCCGCCAAACGGGTGTATGTGAGTGTGATGCCCGTGTCCTAATCGCGACAATCAGAGTAGCAAAAATTCCATTACCTGGAGTATTTCACAGTGGGTAACGAAGCCACAAGCTGAATTTATCTGCAGAGACACCGACAGGACACATCGTTGCTGGTTTGAATTAAACTAAATAATTTAATTTAATTTCTATAAATTGCTTAGAAACGAACAACTTATTGTTATTAACAATTACAACAATGAAAATTTTAAAATTTTGTCTTTTCTAAATGCTTTACTATTATACTAATAGTAAGAATTAAGTGCTGTAATTTGAGTTTTTAGGAAATATAACATACTACGATGTCCACTATGATGTGATTCCTTTAAACATTTAGAAAAAATAATTCTTAAAATACAGGATCAGTCAATGATACAGGTGAATCTAAAAGTCAATTGTGTGTTTATTTATGGATTATAAAATTAAGATTTAATTTTACAGGATCAGTCAATGATACGGGTGAATCTAAAAGTCCATTGTGTTTTTATTTATGGATTCTAAAATTAAGATTTACACTAAATTAAAAATATACATAATAGCATTTAACTAGACACAGAAACTACAAGTTCTTAAACACTACGCTCCGAATGTGGATTGTTCAACACACAAATTTTCGAAGTCGAGTTTTTACGTTTTCCATTACACGGTGTAACATGTGAACAGAAATTACACCAACTTTGAGTGTTTCGATGTTTCATGGGGGGCGGATCATTATTGTACACCTTACTCTCAAAATATCCCCAGTAGAATAAGTGGCACGCTGGCAATCTTGCGGGCCACGGAGTGTTGCCACTGCTGAAGGTAACTCGTTAAACTGGATCCATTGATCGCCTAGCTCTATGGCAGGTTGCTCCCCATACTGTTTGGTGTGATTTCAGACTTTTCTGCGACTTGGGGAGACAACAATTTGTTAACCATTTGGACATATTGCTCTGATGTGACAGTAATGGAATTCCGATTCTCATCCTCAAAGAACTCACTACTGACTATTCCAAAGGAAGCTATTGCACACTATGCAGTAAGTTTAGCAGTGTGCAATGGTCCTCGAAGCATTTATCGACGGTTATTTGGATCTGAATACCAAAAATTTTGTTTATTTACATATCCGTTCAGATGAAAATGAGTTTCATTATTCATTAGCGTATTGTGAATAACGTCTACGCTGTTATTTATGACATACGAGAACTGGCGGCAAAAGTCACACGGTTTACTTTATCACTGTCACTTAAGGTTTACAATATTTGAATTTTGTACGGATGCATGTTCAAATCATTATAAAGAATTTTCAAACAGTAGTATTCGACGAGCCACGTGAAACAGAATGACATAAGGCAGAATGTTTAGCATAGGATAACGTAGGATAGCAGCACTTGTGCGCGCAATGTTTTGTTTTCGGGCATACATACAGTTCTATGTTACCTGGAGGTTCCTTTTTACTTCCATGTTCTGTGAGGAAATAGAAGAATAGTGGTCGCGAAAAAAATCATGTTCGAGATAAGGGCTGATTCTGATTGTACTATCCTCAAAACATGAAGAAAAGTCAAAACCTCAAGTCATTTTCCGAAAAGTGTCTGTGTGTCTATATGTAGAATTTTTTCTATGGCGAACGATAACTGCCGCAAATTCAAACAGAATCAAATAAATCAAATAATGTTTTGCATATATAGTCGAATTGTAGAGGACTCAAGGACTGTTGAATTTGGTAAAGATCGGTTAAGCGAAAGGGGTAGTTTACCTGCAACGTTTTACGTTTTAACAAAAAGTACTTAATTTTGATAAATAAAGTATCCTGAAAATAAGGCCATAATAATTCACTGTAGAAAGGTAAATGATGTATCTATAAATGAAGAGGGTAGTTGAAGGTGGAGGGTGTGATATATCAAGTAAAGTACGAGTATTTAAGTTTGAAAGACAAGATACCTTAACAATTACATATGATAAAACTATTACGCTATGTAAGTGTAAATATCATTAATGGTGGGGATCGGTTGAGGAGGAGGGATGATTATCCGCGAAGTTTAGAATCTTTATAAGAATAAAGTACCTAATTTTTATCGATAAAGTGACTCGAATATTACATTATATTAAACGACTACCCCATATTTAAAAAAAAATATCTATATATAGTGAACATAGTTTGAGGGTGGGAAATATTTTTTTTAGAAATGATCTAACCGAATTCAAGCAAATGAAAAATATAAATAGGTAAATATAAATAAGTAAATTTAAATATAAATCTTAGAACGTGGAAGTCATGTATGGTTCTCCATAGTGATGTTTAAAAATTGGAGTAGTTGGTTGTCGATGAACATCAAGCTTGTCTGTAATTGGAGAACATCAAGCGTGTAACAATGAACAAAGGATATAAAACGGATGCCATTGACAAGCCTGTACTATCAATGTTTGATTATAATTCTTTTACCAAAAGCCTGCTCGTTTGATTGCTTGAACATGTTTTGTTTTGAATAATCCTTGAAGGAGCAGAAGAAGATATGTTCAAATAAGAAACCTGCAGTTTAAATATGTTACATTTCCCCACAAAAACGTAGTTGTAAAAGTTAAAATTACAAATTACTATCAGATTTAATCCGAATTCGTTAAACATGGCTCTCAAACCCTAGTTATATCTGCAGCAATATAATTCTATCTTTTATCTGTTTTGTGACAACAGTTTAATAATTTTTAAGCAGTTAGATGTTTCCTCTACTTTACTGAGTCAAAATTTAAAAGGAAGGTCTGCTTTCATAAACAAAGCGAGTGATGACTTCGTTTGAAAGTTTCTTATAGCTTGTGTTAAATTATATTCGTCTGCAAAACGTTTTTCAATTTCACTTTAAAAAGAAACTGCTTTGATGTAGAAATTGTATGCCTAGATCGTTTAGGATTTCCCTCGGAATCGTTTAAGTACTTTTTAAATGAATAAATCACGTTCCTTTGACTAATAAAAGTATGCTAGTTTGTTGGCAAAAATTTCAGTTTCCTTCTTGAAAATAAGTTGACACTTATATTTCGTAACCAATTCTCTGCACTTATTACGACTGACCTCTTTTTTAGCTGTACATAATGTTCAGAATATTAAAGCTTTAGAGTTTAAAAATAAAGCTTCCATAAAACATACTGCAGGAAATTGGTAACTGAATTACCGTGTTCTCTCTTTTTAACAAAAATTACAATAATCCCTAGTGTTATTTAGCAGAGTATCCTATTGTAGAGGACAAAACTTAACTTAATGCGTTTGCATTAATCCTTAATCGAAAATAAATTGAATAAAATATTTGTATATTGAATGTTTAAGCACAATTAACTTATTCTTTGGCACACCTCAACTTCGTATCTATTTGATATTATTGTCTTATATTTCACATATTTTTTGTAATAATTGTAACGTTTTTTACAATCGTCTTATTAAATTTTCTAGGTTATTTATGATTATATATAATTAAACATTTTCTACAGAAATATAACTTTTGTTAAAAGATAAGGAACAGAAAAAGTATTATCTGCTGTCCTTGATTCTTGCTTTTACGTACTAAAGTTGCAATTAGACGTTTTTTAAGTATAATTGAATTATTTTAATGACGCATATCAGTCATTGTACTAGTCACTCTGAAAACGTACGAAACACATAATGCAACCTAAGCATTTATTCACCTACTGGGAATTTTCTTTTCAACTGAACTCGCCATTTCTCCAACATTTAGAAAGATCCCCTTAATGTTTTTCTTGTATGAAACTTTATTTTGTTCACTCGATGACAGTTTCATTGTTTTTATTAACTTCGTGTAATTTTTTGCAAAGCATTAAACAAAGTTAACTACTACATTTTCATAACCTCAATTTTTTTTAGGTCTCCTGGCGTTCTGTAAAAGACAGCATTTAGTGTAAGCTGTCAAAGTATAAAAAAGTATCCAAACTTTGTTCTGAGTTTTGATTTATGGTAATACGATGAAGGGTTCTTGCAATACAAACGTTCAAATTTGTTAATCTTGTTATCTGAATTAGCCGTCTCTGTAATTGCAACTTCGTCGTGCTTGTTTGCTAACCTGCTTAGTGTCATGTTCTGGACGAGGCCTTTCAGTGTTTCCACCATTTTCAAGTCCTAAATCACGATCTAGGACTTTGTAGTGATTTAGGACTTGAAAATGGTGGAAACACTGAATGGCCTCGTCCAGAACATGACATTTAGCAGTTCAGCAAACAAGCACGACGAAGTTGGACAAACGTTCAGAGATAAACTGCGTGATATGTTGTCAGTAACCAAACACGTCTATACAGTATTAAGAAAATATAATTTATTCACTTACTTTACAAGCACAGAAATGGTGGAATTGCCAACACTTCGTCTTTTTTAAGGTCACTGTTTTCATATTCGTTATTGTTACTTTTATTAGAAGAATCGTGGGCGCGTCCGCTTTCTGAGTGCCGGTGCTTCGACCGTCTATCGACAAAATGATGACCGTGCTGGTAGTGTCCACTAATCATTTTATAATTTTGATTAGCATAGGTAATAAAAATTGTACTTGTACGTTACACTAAAATATATACCTCTAGTTTATATTAGCGAGACAATCCTGTTTAAAAGAGTGCGATGTAAAAATGTACCAAGATTGTCTTAAGACAATTAAGCATGTGCAAATATATGCAGATGCACAAGTTTTTGCGCTGAACACAAGCAGGTATACAATTAATTATTGAAATACGTTAAACACATATTGTGAATCCAATCCACAGAAGCTTAAATAACATTATTTGAGAAAATTTAGCACATCGGCTCTTCCCCATTGAGTAGCGTTTGGTCACTGACCACTACCACTTTGTCTGAGAGGAGTCATAGACTGGGCATTGACAGTCTTTTGTTATATTGCCAGTACTGTTATAACTGAGTTATAACAGCTTATATTCTTATATATCTCTTGTTGTTATTATAGCTTTTATAATTTTTTTAGCTTATTAAGCACACTCTTTCGTTAGTTATGATTTGACAATTGCTGTAAGCATGGTAACCTTTACACGTAGTGAATTTAAAAATTGAATTTGAAGCCACGGCTTTTATGCCTGTATTTAGTAGAGATTATTGAAATGTGCTTAAATCGTGCAAAACTTAATAAGTTTTTAGATTACGTTGTGTTACACTGGCTGGACAATGAAGATGTTCTATTTCATTTGTAGTTTGGTTTTTTAGAGAAAGGCAGGGAACATGTAATGCAGTTAAAGGTTAGAACGATAGTTCAGGTTTGCGGTATGAAGACAACAGCCTAATATGTGTTTTGTCATAGGAAAACATAAAATAAAACAGTATATTAAAGCTTGAGGACAAACCACTGAAATTGGGTGTATTCGATAGAAAAGAAAAAAGATACATCCAATTTGATGAGCGATTAGAAAAATTTTGAGCCGGTAACAATAACGTTTATCTCGATACCTATGGGTGAAGTAAGATTTCTGCAGACCCAGTCATTATTTGAAATGGAATTACACATATTTTCCATTCACAGATCTTTAGGCTGTCTTCTAATTTACTTGAACATTTTTTTCTGCAACGTGGTTTTTTCACTATTAACTCAAAACGATTATACGACTATTTCACCCAGATTAACTCAAAACGATTGAGGTATAGTGATAGGTAAGCTAAAAATAGGGTGTCCATGTGAATTCATTAAATTTCCTAGTATTAACTTTTTATCATTACCATTTTAAAGCTTTTATATATAGAATACGTACAGTTCTATCGTCAGTATCCTACTGTGATGAAGAATTTGTTTCCTTGCGACAACTTTGTCACTTCTCCTTTTCTAGATTTGTGATTAGGATCAATAATTTATACAGTATGGCGCATTATCCACAGCTACAAAGTATCCTAGTTAAAATATGATAAATTTGGTATTAACTAATTTTTTTCGTAATAGTACATGACGTTTCCGCAATTCATTTGATTGTGATAATCCCTGGATTGGCAGGTCCTCGCCCGCTAATTAAGAATGCATTAGGAATGGATCCCAGATCACCTCCAGAGTTAATGATAATAGCTCTTTTTTCTTATTCTAAGTTGTTTCTGAAGCCGTTGCCATTATTATCAGGCCAACTTTTATTGGATACTTGTGTAGATTACACGCATGATTTGTCTAACAGCTCGATCAGTCGGTTTTCTTCCCAGTACTGTTTAATTACTCTCAGGTATTGCAATTTGTCTTGTTCTTACATCGTATGATTCACTGTTACTTGGTCAGTAACAAATCAGAACTTCGGGTTGCCGGGCTGTAAGGTTTTAGGTTTTCATAAACGAGACTGTTTGAAAAACGTTTTACTGGATTAAAATAGGTGAAAATAAATACAGAACTATTTTTCTACATACTTTGCCTATTGTATACACATATTCCACATTTTCTCATCACGCTAGCCTGTTTTAATTAGTTTTTAACAAAAATTTGATGGATGTGTTCGTTACGGATGAAGTCGTGCACTTCTTTGTCACTGGAACGTTTTACCGCTTAACTCTACTTCTGTGGGGTCCAAACAAATGGAAATCACATGGTGATAAGTCTGGACTATAGGAAGGATTATCCAGTGAAGTTCTTCCACTTTTGCTTGTGTAGTAGTTTTGGGTCGGGCGTTGTCGTGAAGAAGCAAGACAGTGCTGATCAGGATCCTGAGCCTTTTAGACCGACAGGCCTCTCTAATCTTACCCGAGACTTCAAAGTAGTACACAGCATTCATTGTTCTTGGTTCGAGTCAAAACTCAACGTAAACAATACCTTTAGGTACACAAAAGACAGTCGTAAAACTTTACCAGCAATTAAACGTGGGTTCGCCTTCATTGGAGTTGTTCCATCTTTTGCACGACACTCCTTGCTCGACTGTTGGTTTAAAAATTACAGTGGCAGTGTACCCACGATTTATCATATCGTGGAGTATCAAAAATGAGTCTCCCTCAACTTCAAAGCAATCCAAAAGTCTCTGAGAAATTTTACCTCTTACAGCCTTCTGATTTGCATGCACAATTTCTGGCATCCATTTTGGAGAACTTTTGCGTAACAGTACTCTTTGTCAATGAGTGTCTGCAGGTTTCTATATGTTACTGAAGTTACTGCACTAATTTCGCGAACCGTTATTCGTCGATCGTCGTGAATAAGGTCTTGAGCTTGCAAAATGTTATGCTGACTAATGCTGTGTCTGCGGCGACGTGCGTGAGTGAGGTTAGAACGTTCTTCCGACGTTTTGTCGAAAAACTCTATGGCACTTGTACACTTGAGCATTCAAAAGTGTGTCATTGCTGAATTGTGAACCCAATTTGAGCAAAAGATCATATGGTTTAACACGTTCGCATACTAAAACCTTAGTATTCACAGTGGACACCTGCACCTCTTGTTCACTTATCATGACACCAATTAAACAACGACTTCAGAAACAAGCGTGTAGCGCTGTGCACGTCTAGGCATTGCTACCCACTGCTCACTGTTGCCAACATTAAGTAGAAATATCAGCCAGGGGAAAACAAAACTGGACTTTCTATCCTTTACTGATAAATCGTCCGGATCGGAGCGTAACAAATGAATGCAGTAAAGTATTTAGTTTACAGATAGACTCATGTACACGCGCACACACATGTACACTGTTATACACAGGCAAACGTTAGTGCATCTCAGAGAAATATTGAAAAATATTACACGTAGCTAGAATAAAAACGGCTAAAAGTATTTCATGTTTTTACTGTTGCACGAACTGTGGTTGACAGTATTCCGCTACTGTACGCCACGAGACGCCTCTGATAAAGGCGTAAAAAACATGCTTTGTTATTAGCGGTTTTTGCTTTGTGGCTTAAACACACGCAGTTGTACATACACAGGATAGAGAAGTCGACCTAGGACGTATTATTTACAAAGAAATAATTAGACGAATGTAAATAACAGTAATGAAAAGAATCCTGATATGTACGCTGCTAGTTTTATAAAAGCACAAAATACATAAAATTCAGTGGAATTGTTAAAAATATTTTTTCGATAATACTTGCTTTTGTTGACGTACTGAATTCGTGGACACTATATAGGCAGTTTTCAATAACGGTTTTGTGCACCACGTGTGCTTTTATTTGCAAATAAATAGTCAGTGCACATTAATTCAACTTGCAGTGAACACCTGTGATGACAATGAATGTCAGTTCCTATTATCCAGATAAATATTTCCAATATTTGATTGTAGAGACAGCGTAAAAGAAAATATTTTAACATTCTCTTTTTACTCTTTTTATTAAAATCACGCGGCGTAAAAACAAATTATAATAAAACTGTGTTAAAAATGTTGTTTATAATACTTGTTTTATGGACGCAGTAGAAATAGTTGTCATTATCCCCGAGACTTTATTATAGCCATGTGTGCTTTTTATGCATGTCACTAGTCAATGCACATTATTTCAGCCAGTATGTGTACTACACGCTTAAGATGACAATGGAATGTCAGCTTTATATTTTTCACATTATAATGCACGATATCAGTTTGACGATCGCTTTCGGCACTTTTCTGCACTTTAGGCCACCTTTTGTTCACTAATCACAAAAATATAATACATAGTTGTATGCAAGGACATGTAAATTAATGGATAATGGTGCAATGGTAGTGAAGGCTGGCAAAGAATGTGCTATAGCGGGAATAAATAGGATGAGACACAATTCGACGGAATGCATATAGGAAAATGACTACGAGGAATGTAAATTCAACTACACTAGTAAAATGTAAATAGAATTGAAGATTTTAAAAGAGATACAAGCGATTTGACAAGGAGTGTGTAGACACCATACACAAGAAAAGTTGAACGACACACAAAAATTAGATGTCAGACTATGCTGTAAAAAAAACTTACCTGTTAGACAAATTGTGTCGTTTATAGAAAAGTAGTCTGTAAGATAACAGAAGAAGTCAGAAAATATCCGAGAGAGTTTGTGAACTACAAAATAAGCATTGTGAAAACAATAATAAAATGATAGTAGAAGCGCTGAAGGTAGTCGTATTTGATGAGAATACTTTACTATTAAAATTGGTATAGAATACACGAATGGTTGATTTATGATGAATTATGATACATGAAAGATTGTGAAAACAAAATAGCAAACTAGTCGAAATGTGGATACAACATTAAAAGAGTGGATGAGATAGACGATATAGTACTGATATGGTAAAGACACTCAGGAGATTTAAGAGCAAGAAATAAATTGGATAGAAGTGAAGATAAAATTAAATGTTAAATTAGGTAATAAAATCATTAATTATTTATCTTTTAAAATTGAAATCTCGGGAAATATGCGGTTTGCCTACGATGTATACAAAAATATCGGTATGGAGAATCATACATGACTTCCATGTTCTAAGATTTATATTTAAAATCATTTTTGAAATGAAATATTTCCATAGAAACTACTTCTTTCTACTTACTGCTTCAGCCTTAACTACAGTACTGAGGTCACTAACGTACACCACCTCACGTTATCGCACTCGATTTTTACTGCTGATGGAAGTCGATGGCTGCCGAAAAGTCTGGTTTTGCAGAAAACATTGGACTACGGGCAAACAGCCCGGGAAGGAATTTTAACAACAAACTACTTCTTTGTTGCCGATAACGTAGTATATTAAGCCGAAACGCGTCCGACGAAAAAAGTAAGTTTTTCACAAGATAAAGTTCATTTTTAGTAAAGTGAACGTAGTATACATATAAAAAATTATCCCCTCCCCCTTCAACTATAATTTTCATTTATAGAAAATTACCCCCACCCCGTTCAATTAGCCTCTTCATTTATAGATATTTCATCTACGTTTCTACAGTGGATTATTATGATCTTCTTATCAGGACACTTTATTTATCAAAATTAAGTACTTTACTCTTGTTAAAACACAAAACGTTGCAGATAAACTACCCTTTCTCTGTAACCGATTTTCACCAAAATCAAACGGCCTTGAGTTCTCTACAATTTAGGGATGTATGCAAAAAATTGTTTGATTCTGTTTGAGTTTACAGCAGTTATCGTTCGTCATGAAAAAACAATCGGTATGGAGAACCATACAAGACTTCCATGTCCTAAAATTTATATTTAAAATCATTTAAATATTAACTAAATAAGTGGATGCTTGAGTTCTGAAGAAATTACGTATCAGCTAAAATGGTACCACCATGTCAGGTGGATTAAGACTATCCTCAACCTTCGTGAGGAAGGACTGTACTTTTGGATAAAATGTCTGTAGGTTGAAAGAAGAGCTAGCTAAAGGTAGCTGCGATCTGATTCCTGTAATGAAATTGGACTCTCGTTGCGAGGGGCCGAGGGATGTCTATAGTGTTATCAAAGTCTTTCCTGTCAATACTATACTAGTCATTTTTCTTTTTTAAAATCGAGTCTTGATTTCTTGCTTTCCATTTGTCTTCGGATTTCCTGAACGACTATTCTGTTCACCCGTATAATTATACATTTCTCAGCAAAACATTTCTTCCTTAATACGTTTGTGTCTCCTGTTTAACACCCACCATTTTGATCCATGTCATAACGCTATATTCCACACAGGCTAGTAAATAACTAGCCATCAGGGAGGTCAAAATATTTTCAAGGAGGGGCAAACAATTTTCCAAAGGAGAAAAATATTTATATATTTTTCATACACACACACATGCACATATTAGTTTATAATTCTCATATCATAATAGAAATAAGTACACAGATTGTATTAATTGCTTTAATACAACAACACTGCCCAGCGATCCGCAGGAAGCAAATCAATGTCCATCTTTTCGGCTTGCACGCGTTGTGTTGGTGTGGGTTTCGGCACTTTCCATTTAAAAAGCGTGCAAACATAAGAAAATAAACATGAGTGAGGCCAGAAATAACGCGAATTTTGTGTGTGTGTGTGTGTGTGTGTGTGAGTGTGTCCTGCCGCCTTTTTGTTGCCATAATCACAATAATAAAACTTTGGAAAAGTAAGCATTACATAATTGAGATATGCTTGCCTGCCAGGAACGATATATTTTCACTCATACGTGATTTAAATGAAAATGAAAAATATAGAATTTTGTTAAAGTGAAATGAAATGTTCCATAGAAACTACTTCTTTGTTGTCAATAACGTAGTACACATATAAAACTTATAAAAATTTACCTCCTCCATCATCAACTACCATTTTAATTAAAAAAAAAATTACCCCTCCCCCATTCAACTACCCTTTTCATTTATAGATACTTCATCTACCTTTCTACAGTCGATTATTATGACCTTCTTTTCAGGATACTTTATTTATCAAAATTAAGCACTTTACTCTTGTTAAAACGTAAAACGTTGCAGGTAAACTACCCCTTTCCCTTAACCGATTTCACCTAAAACAATAGGCCTCTACAATTCAGGGCTGTATGCAAAACATTATTTGATTCTGTTTAATTTGCGGCTGTTATCGTTTGCCATAGACAAAATCACACACGCACACACACGCGCACACACACACACACACACATTTTGAAAAATGACTTTTTCATGTTTTGATGGTAGTACAATCTGCCGTTATCTCGAGCACGATTTTTTTCGCCATGACCATACTTCCATTTCCTTATGGAACATGGAAGTAATGACTCTTGTTAAAACATAAAATGTTGCAGGTAAACTACCCCTTCCCCTTAATCGATCTTCACAAAAATCAACTGGCCTTGAGTCCTTTGCAATTCAGGTTCGTATGGAAAAAAATATTTGATTCTGTTTGAATGTGCGGCAGTTATCATTCGTCATAGAAAAATTACCCTTGTTAAAACAGAAAACGTTGCAGGTAAACTACCCCTTTCTCTTAACCAATCTTCACCAAAATCAAAACACCTTGAGTTCTCTACAATTCAGGGCTGTATGCAACAATTATTTGATTCTGTTTGAATTTGCGGCTAATATTGTTTGCCATAGAAAAAATTCTACACACAGACACACAGATAGACAGACAGACACACAGACACTTTTCGAAAAATGACTTTTCTTCATGTTTTGAGGGTAGTACAATCAGAATCAGCCGTTATCTCGAAAACGATTTTTTTTCGCCATGACCATACTTCCATTTCCTTATGGAACATGAAAGTAAGTACGAATACGCAATAATACCGAACGACTCTTATCATTCCATACAATATAAAATGACAGACGTAACAGAATGGCTGTAAAAAAATAGAAAATAAGAGGAATAAAATGGAAACAGTAAAACAAGCTGTAAGATACTGCGGACATAATAAAGACATAAGAGAGAAGACACTATAAAAAAGATGACAGGCGACGAATATGATGATCAACTCATAGCGATGGAAAACAACACGCGAGGTTGTTATCACACGTAGGTTATGAAACACAAAAAATAAAATGTTTTAAGATGTATGATACGGTATGTTTTCAGATATGATGTAACTACAAATGTCGAAAAAAGTGTTCGATGTAATAAAGAAAGGTGAAACGGAAAATTTTTATATACGTTAAATGTGAAGTACACGGACTGGGCTTTAAGAAGTGTCATGAAGAAGAAGTACGTAATACGGGAAGACAGTTTACTTTAAAATTTCAAGGACACACACATTTAAAAGATAATGGAACTGCGAATAAATAACTACGAAGTAATGAGAATACCAACTTTTAGTTTTCAATAATGGCAATTATTTCACCGATTATATGCTACTCATAATTTGTTGAAGATTTCGATTTATGCTGAATGTAATTGTTTTACAATATGTGTTTAAACATAATTTTGGAAACAAAACGAGTATTTAAAAATCGGTGTGGAGAACCATACATGATTTCCATGTTTTAATTAATTATAAAATTATTTTTAATATGTAGGCTACACTCAGAACAAAACCAAATATATAAGCATGCTTTCAGTAAAAACGCTGAGGAAGATAATCAAAATACGAATTGTACCCAGTTGTTAATATTTTTAAAATAGAGAATTTATTTTATTAAATTATCTTTTATTTAAACAACGTGAAGGAAAGCAAATAGCGCCCAGCGTTTATCTGTGAATTTCTGAAAACGAAAAATTACTTTGCTTCCGTATCCGTTGTTACATAGCATCGAACGATATCAATTGTTAATATTTTATTAAAATTTTTAAGTTTTCGGTCGAATAAAGTTATAACCTAAATACCAAAAATTACCCCCTCAACTATCCTTTTCATTTTTAGATATTTCACCTACCTTTCTACAGTGGATTATTTTGACCTTCTTTTCAGAATACTTTATTTATCAAATTAAGTACTTTACTCTTGTTAAAACGTAAAACGGTGCAGGTAAACTACCCCTTTTCCTTAACCGATCTTCACCAAAATCTTTTTGCACATGTGGTCGAGTTGTAGAGGACTGAAGGCCTATTGATTTTTGTGAAGATAAGTTAAGGAGGAGGGGTAGTTTACCTGCAACGTTTTACGTTTTAACAAGAGTAAAGTATTTAACTTTGATGAATAAAGTATCCTAAAAAGAAGATCAAATAATCCACTGTAGCAATATATATGAAATACAGTATCTATAAATAAATACTGTTGAAGGGGGAGGGGGATTTTTTTTAAAAATTACCTTTTTGATGTCCAATAAATTATTTCATTTTGAAGGATATTAATAATAACCTTAATAATTACATATAATGAAGCCATTACTAAATAAAACAGTAAATATAAAAAATGGGGTTGTTCGGTTGAGGGGGGAGGGATAGTTTACCGGCAATGTTTAGTGTTTTAACAAGAGTAAAGTACTTAATTTTGATAAATAAGTGCACCGTAAATAAAGTCATATTAATGGACTGTAAAATGGTAAATGAGATATCTATAAATGGAGAGGGTAGTTGAAGGGGCAGGGGTAATTTTTTGGAAATTACTATGCTGATATCAATAAAGAACCAGTACTTAATTTTGAAGGATAAGATACCTTAGCAATTACATATGATAAAACTATTACTCTATGTAAGTGTAAATATCATTAATGTTGGGGATCGATTGAGGAGGAGGGATGTTTATCTGCGTAGTTCAGTTTCTTTATAAGAATAAAGTACCTAATTTTTGTAGATAAAGTGGCAAAAATACCATTATATTAAACGACTACCCCATAATAACAAAAATATTTTTAAATACTGAAAATAGTTTGAGGGTGGGGGATATTTTTTAGAAATTATTGAACCGAATTCAAGTAAATGATTTTAAATATAAGTCTTAGAACGTGGAAGTCATGTCTGGTTTTCAATACCGATACAGTCTTTGCTTATGTATATGTTCACGGTCAAACTACGGAGTGCGGGCACTCTGCACATTGACCGGGCATTCCGCGAATTGCCTAAGGCCTTACGGCCAAGTCCGACGTAGATTTTTAACATCGGGCTTTGACCGAGAGCAGGCGAGCAATCTGCAGAATGCCCACCGCGCACTGGGCGGACTTTCAGTTCATTCAGTTCAGCTAACAGTTCATAAGTTGTATGTCCTCAGTAAAACATACAATTTAAAAATTTCTCTAAAGAAAACCAAAGTTATGGCATTCAAAACAGTAAGATCTAAGATTGTTATTGGCAATATTGTGTTAGAACAGGCATAACTTTCAGTTACCAAGGGTGTAATTTGAAATACGAAGATGAAAAGGACGTGGCTATTAAGGTAACCAGATTTCAAAATATCTGCGGCACAATTTCAAGAACAATAAGGAAGAACGTCCGTAAGGGGACGCAGATCAGGCTTTATAAGTTTATGGCTGCACCCAAGTTACTTTATGGTGTAACGGTTTGTTACATTTCGTCTCCCCCTCCTATCTTATCTAAACATGTATGCCTCACAGCGAGGGGCTTGGTTAATATATGTGTGTGTGTGTGTAGTGATCCGGGTGACGTCGATGTGAAGTCGAATACGCGTTATCTCACGTGGTTCTGTTGTGACATGTCTGGGGACTGCCTACCGCCGGTGTTGTAGGGGTACTCAGTAAGTAGCGAGAGACCGAGGCCTCCTGACTGTTGCCATCACATCTATGAAATTTGTACTGCCTTACGAGGTAAGGAAACCCGAACATTTGATTAATGAACTCAGAAGTAAGAAATCGTTCAGTTATTAAGTACAATCGATTAACGATTATCATGAACATGTGATTATGTACAGTTTGTAGATGTTCCGTAAAACAGTATGTAACAGGTCCATGCTTTGCCAGCAATAATATTATTTAGAGCAATGATACATATTTAAAAAAATTTAAACCTGGTAGTCGTGGGACTACCGGTAGACATGGAATCATGGGCAGTAATCATATACGGAGTGACTTTGGCTGAACTGAATGGAAAGGACCTGGGTTGTCCGTAGTATATAGTGGGGAACGAGAGCTCCTCGGCGTGCACGTCGTACAGAAGCGACAGCGGACGCTCGCGCTCACCCGGGGCGATTTTTAGTACTTTACTCTCGTCCCACATGAGCGTGTGCTGCCTCGCGACTCCTTCCTCGCAGTCCAACAGCGGCGGATCTTCCACGAAGCTTTCGTCCTCGTCGTCGGGTGCTTTGCTTGTGGATGCCTGTGGCTGACCGAACGAGGCGATCCCGTCTACGAGTTGCAAGTTAGCGGTTACATTGTATCGCTTGTACAGCGGTGTCTCGACTAGATACTTCAACCAAGGAGTCAGTACTGACTTGCGCACAGTCCCGGAGAGATATGAGGACTTGTGAATTATCTGCCTCTTGATGTTAACGTTGATGGCGTAATCGTCTTCGAGAGTGCGAGGCAGCACGTTAACCATGTTGTCTACCTTCACTGGCACATTTATGACTTGGCCCACGATCACATACATACCGTCTACATAGCGGAGCCGACGAATCTGCATGAACGGTAACCGCGGGCATATAAGTCTCTCTTCAACGGGATTCAGAGGCAGCAAGTTTGGCGGGATCGGTGGATATTGGAAGCCGTATGATTTGCACAGCGGCGATACGTTGCCTTGTTTGAGACTTGCAACACACGTAGAGCACACGCCTTCCATATTACTCGCACTTGAGTACTCGTCCGCTCCGAACACTGTGGCCAAGAGACTTATGTATGATGGTACGCACGGTCTTAGATCACTCTTGAACCACAAGCGATCGCAGATCCCACACACCGAGCTGAACGGATTGTTAATAAAGTGCTTAGAGAATTCCTTGTCGACTCCTTTGAAGCGGCGA
The DNA here is from genome assembly GCA_034769895.1 of Magicicada septendecula. Classification (NCBI taxonomy): domain Eukaryota; kingdom Metazoa; phylum Arthropoda; class Insecta; order Hemiptera; family Cicadidae; genus Magicicada; species Magicicada septendecula. The sequence continues at coordinate 270,679,494 of CM068367.1, forward strand.
CTTGGACCGGGCTGTTCTTTGCAGAGCATCGAGGGTCCAATGTTGTCGAAGCATAAGTTATTAATGTTCTCATCGTTTGTTTTCTTGCTAGCTAGCCGTACGCTCGATCTGAGTCGCTTTGGGGGCACACCGGATGACCCAGGTATCGGAGATGCGGGCCGCTTGGGCGCTGACGGGGTTTCGTCAATCTTCAAATGGTTGCCATTGTCTAAGTTCTCAGCCGATTTCTTTGATTTTTGTCTCAAACGATAGGCCTGTTGACGCTCTGCATAGGATTTGCCGGTTTTCGGTTTGAAAATTTTGGTTCGAGTTTTATCGCGATTTTGAGGTCGAGGCATTTCACATTTTTGAGTTCAAATGTTGTTATTATTTTCTGTGAGTGCTTCTGGTACTCGGAATTGGTGTTATTGGAGAGATTTAGTTCTGAGGATCACAACGCACTTTGTATTTTTGCGATCGGACTTGTAGTTCCCGAGATATTTAAGTTTTAGTGGAGCAATTTAGAAATTTTCGGCGCAAAAACACCCTCACGCAGACAAAGCCTAGAGGCGACTGAAGTCAGTTGTCAAAATTCTCAGTACTATTGGTGGAAGGGGGCCGAGTGACTCGATCACCTGACACCTGGTTTGCTAGGATTGGTTGAGCGGTTCGTGAGATAGTGGTATGCCGAAAGTACATTTGAAACATAACGGTCGATTTTCGCGAAACGTGCGAGTAAGACATTACATACCTATGGATTCCATGTCAAAAGATTAATATTCAATTCAGTAACTAATAACCGGACCCATAATAACTAATAACTAATAACCCATCTTGCCCCAGATCAGCGTGCTGACATCAATCAGATCATTAGGGAATTTTCCGATGTTTTAAGTACTAGGTTAGGCCTTACTCACCTCATCGAGTATGAAATTAAGGTTACGAACCCCGCCGTCATCAAGCTCCATCCCTATAAGTTATCCCCTCCCTAGATGGATGCCATGCGGGAACAAATCAATAAACTATTGGAGCAAAAGGTGATTGAGCCCTCTACGGCGGCCTACTCTTCTCCGTGCTTCCTGATCCCGAAGGGTGACAACAAACACAGGCTGGTGGTGGACTATCGCCAGCTGAACAAAAGGATCGCTCCGGAAGCTGTCCCTCTTCCCGATATACACGGGGCGTTCCATTACTTCGCTCAGGCAAAAATCTTCACGGTGGTGGATTTAAACTAAGCGTTCCACCAGATTCCTCTTGCTGAACAGTCCAAACCTTTAACCGCCTTCGCGGTGCCGTTTAATCTGTACCAGTTTACTCGCGTGCCATTTGGTCTCTCACAAGGGAGTTCTATCTGTAGTCGCCTTTTGGAGCAAGTTTTTCATGACGTCAAATTTAAGTTTATATACCATTATCTGGATGATATCGTCATATACAGCAAGTCTTTTCAGGAGCATGTCGATCATTTGTGTCAGACTTTCGCCAGACTTAGAAATGCGGGTCTCACGGTTAACCCCGACAAAGTGAAGTTTGCTGTGACGCAATTTTCCTTCCTTGGGCATCTCGTGTCTACCCGCGGAGTCATGATTGACCCGGAGCGTACTCGCGCTATTCGTGAATTTCGACCACCCCGTGACGCCAAAGGTATTGCCAGATTTCTTGGGATGGTAAATTATTTTAACAAGTTCATCCCAAAATTCGCCGAGATCGCCGCTCCGCTGAATAATTTACGAAAGAAGGGTGCCATATTCAAGTGGACTGATGAGTGTCAGACCGCGTTCTCCCTTCTCAAAAGAGCCATTATTCAACCTCCGGTCCTCCAAATGGCCGATTTTTCCTAACCCTTTATCGTGCAGACGGACAGCTCGAGTATTGCCTTGGGCGCTGTACTTTACCAGGAGAAATGTGAGTGCAGACTCCCTATCTGCTACGCCTCCAGTAAACTCACTGACCAGGAAAGGAAGTTTTCGGCATATGAACTTGAGTGTCTGGCAGTAATTTACGCCCTGGAAATAATTCCGACCTTTCTTGGAATATAAAGAGTTCCTGTTGGAAACCGACAACCAAGCATTGTCGTGGCTTCTCAATCACCCGAAACAATTGGGACGTATCGGGCGATGGGTGCTAAAATTGGGTCACTTCAGGTTTAAAGTACAACATATTCGTGGCACTCAGAACGTCGTGGCAGACACCCTGTCTCGCATGTTTCTTCCTGATGACGACGCTCCCCCTGATCGGGTGCCAGTCGGAGAAGACGATCTAAGGGTGACGGCTAATGCTATTCTTACGGAGTTCCCTCTAGCATTTACTAGCATCGCGACTCACCAGCGGAATGATGAGCATCTGTCCTTGATCATTAAAAGCTTGGAGGAGGGGACGCTCTCAGATAAGTTCGTATTGAGCAGAAATGTATTGTGCATTCGAAATAAAAATAGTCACGATCTGCGTATTGTCGCTCCTTCGGCCCTGGTACCCATGATATTTAAATATTTTCACGATTTTCCGGTTGGGAGCCACCTAGGGATTTACAAAACCTTCCAGAAGATTAAAAAAGAGTATTTTTGGGACACAATGAGAAGGGACATAACGGAACTCGGTAACGGAATGTCAGTGATCTCGGCGTACGTCAATGTGAGCGTTGCGCTCTGAGTAAGTGTGCTCAGAATTCCCGTGTTGGGAAACTTGTGAGCGAGATTCCCTCTGTCCCCATGAATAAAGTGTATATTGACTTTTCTGGCCCGTACCCAAAATCTAGATATGGCAACACTATGATACTAATTTGTGTGGATTCCTTCTCTAAGTTCGTGTGGATGTTTCCCTTAAGGAAAGCTCTTGCTTCGAGCACTGTCCAAGTGCTGGAAAACCAACTATTTAAACACTTTGGCAACCCCTTGCATCTGGTTTCCGATAACGGGCCTCAATTCCGTTCTCGCGCTTTCCGACATATGTGTTTCGTCAAGGGTATCACCCACATAACAACTACTGAATACCGACCACAAGGAAACTTGGCAGAAAGGTATCTTCGTAACCTCTGATCCACCCTCATAACATACCATGCGGAGGATCACACCGGTTGGGATCGCAATATATCATGGATACAGTTCGCCTTCAACTCCGCGCGACATGAAGGACACAAAATCACCCATTAGCGGCCTTGTGGCACATAGATAATTTATTGCCACAAGATACGTCACCGCAACACATAAAAGAAGTCTGGGACAAAGCGAGAAAGAACCTGCAGAGGAGTCTGAATAAGCAAAAGCAAAAGGTCGATAAGAAAACAATACAATGTCCATTTAAGGTGGTGAGTTGGTATGGTATAAGACTCATCCGGTGAGCAAAGCCGGTGATAAGATTACCGCTAAATTGGCGTATCGTTGGGATGGCCCATTCTTGATAGAGCGTTATGTGTCACCTGTGACCGTGAGTCTCTGTGACCCCTCCACCAAAAGATATGTGCGGCGTGCCCACGTTGCCCAATTAAAGCCATTCCATGAACACACTCCTAATGAGAGATGACACTAATTTCGATCTTCGCTAAATATTATTTATATGTATATATGGTAAAACAAACGTTAAACATAAATAAGCTAGGATGATACCATCAGCAGGCATTATAAGGCAATGGAATTAAAAAAAAAAAAGAAAAAAGATATCTCAATTTGGGGTGGGAGTATGTAACGGTTTCTTACATTTCGTCTCCCCCCCCTATCTTATCTAAACAAGTATGCCTCACAGCGAGAAGCTTGGTTAATATATGTGTGTGTAGTGATCCGCGTGACGTCGATGTGAAGTCGAATACGTGTTATCTCACGTGGTTCTGTAGTGACATGTCTGGGGACTGCCTACCGCCGGTGTTGTAGGGGTACTCAGTAAGTAGCGAGAGACCGAGGCCTCCTGACTGTTGCCATCACATCTATGAAATTTGTACTGCCTTACGAGGTAAGGAAACCCGAACATTTGATTAATGAACTCAGAAGTAAGAAATCGTTCAGTTATTAAGTACAATCGATTAACGATTATCATGAACATGTGATTATGTACAGTTTGTAGACGTTCCGTAAAACAGTATGTAACAGATCCATGCTGTGCCAGCAATAATATTATTTAGAGCCATGATACATATTTTAAAAAAGGTTAATATTCAATTCAGTAACTAATAACCTTTCGATAGTAATTTTCTGTACAAAATTTATGGTCATAACAAAATGCATAATCTATCAGCCTCGCTCATTAGACAAAAAGGTATATCCTGTTAGATTATTGCACATGTCATGGTGTTTAAATGAATCTCAATGTGCAGGCTGCAAGTGTATGGGTGGCTAACACGAGGAAGCTACTTGGTTGAAGTCGAGTCCAGTAAACGGTGCGTGTTCCGAAAACTGTGGTTTTGGCACCGTTCTGCCGTTGCACCAGGTGGTCACACACAGTATTCTACCACTTGGGGACATTTCTCGACGTGCGGCTTCATCGTGGGAAACCCGACTATCGGTCAACTCTCAGGTGACATAAAACCAATAATACATTTTGGGGGGGGGGCTAAGTTCGGATACAAATGGAGTGGTACCCTGCAAATGCTAGTGCATCAATAAATTTATGAAATAGAACTGATATTAATTAACTAAGTACTGTGAATTGAATGTGTTGAGACCTACACGTGTAGTGTCGCGTGCAGCGGGGTAACGTGGACCTTTACTAAAGAGTAATACATAAGTAACAGTTGTATATCGAATGTAAATGGTACACTTAGTGTCAAGTATACAATTTTAAGTTGAATAAAAAAAAGTGTATTTTTTAATAACTAGGTGCACCTGTTAAAGTAATCAAAGTTCTTAAAGGAGTAATTCACTTCTATTGTTATTGTAATTCTCTAATTACATGTCTGTCTATGCTAATGTATTGTTAATTAAAAAAGGCAAAACAAAAAGTTAATTATTGTTAATTGTTGTTTAATCAAAAAAATTTTTTTGTAAAGTCAGGAGCCCCAGTTGCTCTCGATTCATTGTTATAAATGGGGTTGTCTGAATAAATAATTATCTATATCACGCGTTAAATGTTTCACTTATAGCAGCCCACTTTGGGTTCACAGTGTTGTGACCCTGGTCAAAGGAGTGGTTACAATGGTTCTGAATGCTGGGTATCAAGACAGAAAGATCGTTACAACATGAACTGGAGGGATCATAGCCTACATTATATGTCTTCAGATAGATTGATGAGGACAGTAGTGGAGTACGCCCCATATGGAAAAAGAAATGTGGTTAGACCGAGGTTGAGATGATGAAGTTCGGAACAGACAGAAATGCCTATACCTGGACAGACCAACGACTTCCATAATAAAACAATGTAAAACGTATAGGCCTACGTATCATATCATACCTTGTACATAAAATGTATGTATCATAACGCATCCATTATTCAACCAATAAATTGCTGTTAAACGGATGCAACATATAATTAAAAAAAAAGTGTAATGTTTAACGAACTTTTTTCACCTCCGTAATTGTCGCATATCGTCGTATTTAATCAACCGACCTTTCACTCACTTTCAGGGTGTGTCGATAGAATGTGCTGTTGGCTACGTTCCGTCACAAGGTCTATACAAACCTGTATAGACCTTGCTCCGTCACCGCATGCATTCCTCAAGGATCTGCCCGCGGTCAATTTTGTACCTCGTGTATTCGAACGACCTCTCCGGAGTTACGCTAACCCTCTTCGCTGACGACGTGATGTTCCATAATAACTCAATCTCTCCGCGGCAAGCGAGCGTAATGTTATAACGCTAGATGGACATTCTTTCGAACTGACTAGGGAAGTGACGCATAGCACAGACAAGTCCGAAGCGATCTGTCTTACGCAGACCAATTTAAAGTAAGTTCACTTCCGCATGCCAATTCTTCTCCTTAGCAGGGAGACCTACCCACGAATTGGTAAAATACCTGGGCGTTCGGCCACACTACCGTTTCAACTTCAACAACCACGTGACTGGACCAAAGTCAGAGCCAAAATTTTCCCTGCAGCCGTCTGGCAGGCAGCAGGAAAATATCAGTTTATGTGCTGGTTTTACGAGCTGTAGTCACGTACGCGGTTCTCGCTTGGCGGATTTCCTGTCGGACACCAACAAGCTTAGACGGGCAGAATTCCAATACCGTACGCTCTGATTCCTCTCTTTTGAGGATTTCTTCTGATCCCAGGCAGCTTATTTGTTCGCAAAAGCCGAGGAATCCTTCTTCCAGTACATTCGTCAGCTAAAAGGACAACGCAACGGTCTTGGGCGCTACCTGACGATCCAACACAGGCGTTCTTCACATGAAACAGCTAGAGCCGCCTGTGCTGCGCTGTCATCCTGTCACCGGAAACCGCTAGGTCCAAGCAAGTGTTTCCTTGCGTAAGTCATCTGCTTCTGCTTCAGCGTAACAGTGCATTGATCCGGTCGACGTACCTATACCTGCGGGAGCTCGGAGGTGCACCTCAGACATGGAGTCAGGCCGGGGTAGTCCAAAGACGCAAGTGCCTACTTGGATGCCCTATCGAACAAAGGGAACCCGCACCATATTGCCCTTGTGCTGCGAACGTATGACTGCTCTGCACAGCAAGAAACGGTATTCATAGGGCTGCGACCCATACAACGCCTGTGCAAGCGCCCACACACACACACACACACACACACACACACACACACACACACACACACACACACACACACACACACACACACACACACACACACACACACACACACACACACACACACACACACACACACAATTCGCGTTATTTCTGGCCTCATTCATATTTATTTGATTACGTTTGCAGGCAATTTAAATGAAAAGTTCCTTAATCGACTTAAACACATAACGACTATCCAGCGTGCTGCGGTACGTGATTACAGAGGAACGGTTCATACACAGAGGTTTCGTCCTTAAGGAATGGACCCTCTGCAAGATGCTTAGAGTTCATGGGCGACGCTGGAGCGTTCCTTCTTTTCCGCGTGCTTCTTCTGTGAAACGTACAGTGTTGTAGATCCGTAGTTTCACTCTGAGCATCGCTCTATAGTGAATGTTGAAAATTGTTATCCACGTTGGACCCCCACATACACAATAAGCTACTCTAATGTTTTGTTTACGGCGATCATAATAGAATATCGGAGACTTAAGCGCTACTTAATGGAGACCAAAATGTGTATCTGACCGTCTTTAGGAGATAAAAATCTATAGGAATTATAGGATTTGTGAAAGGCAGTGAATAACTTAACGTGATAAATAATGAGTTACTTATTTAATGAGTAGTCTATGTATTTGCTTCTGTTATGATAGAAGTGATAGAATAATTACAAACTAATGTGTGTATTTATGTGTGGGTGTGTTTGTATATATGATGAAAAATATGTAATTATTGTCGCTATAGAAAAATGTTTTGCATCACCTGAAAAATGTTTAACCCCTGCCCGCGATAACCAGTTCTGGCTACGAGCTTGTTTGTTGAAATTTTGTTCCAGAAATAAAAAAATATAAATCAGTTGTAATTAGACCTTTCGTTGATTCAAATTCTACTGTAATATTAGAACAATTAAAACAATGATTTGTAAATAAGAAATATCCTTGAGACATATTTAGCCAAAAGGAACATAACGGTTCTGTTTGTTTACACGGGCGAACCAATTGTACCGTAGGCCTACGTCCAACGTATGGCAAAAAGCGTGGGATTTAATCCAAGTGTTTCTCAATCAATATCCGGCCGTTGAGTAAAGAGAAGTAAGGTGTTTATATTGGTTTTTGTTACCAATGAGTTATATGACATTTTAACATACAACATAGCAATAAAAGTGTAAACCCTGTACGCACTCGCACACGGAAATTTACTTTAAATTCATTGTAATAAAAGAGTTTTGTCTCAGTCGGAGAAGTCAACATTACTACAAATTTAATTATTCAACATGATTAATTTTTCACTCATTTGACCCATTAATTTTTCTCAGCACCATCTTCGTTTAGTGTATTAGGCATCTCGCCTATTACTACTTCCATCTCTTTATTAGGTTTGCCAACGTCTTTTTCAGTCTTCTGTCTTTACTGGCAAGCTAGTTTAACAGCATTTAACTTTAAAACTAACCTAACCCAATCTTTTATTTTAAAACCAAACTAATCTTTAATTTTAAAACAATTGTAAATTTAATTTTAATGAAAAGCTGATATTGTTCATAATGATTTTGGAGGAAAAGTTAATAAAAACATACAAAAGAGGATGGAATAGATAAAACCCAAAGAATCATTGATCAATAATTAAGTGACATATTAGTACCACATGATACATACATGCGTGAACGCCCACATGCGTGAGAGAGAATGAGAGACAGACGAGGTCTGTGGCCTTCCTATGTACGGCCACTCTGTCTATGTACAACTGTACGTCTATGTAAAACCCTCTACTGTCTAAAAGGACAGGATGTACGTTTTGCACAGAGTTTTGTTTTTATAAGCCTTACAGTAGTCTACGCGTATACATAAAGTTTACAAATAAAGTACTGTCCAAGATTAGACAAAACGTTTTGATGAGAAGTAGCCATGGCGACGTAGCAACATAGGTCTGTACACAATTTTATTCTCTCATCTGTACGCTTTGCTCCACAATCGTAAGCTACGGTACCTAATCTTCTAAATTACGATCTAAGCAACATGCCAAATGATAAACCATCTTGAAAAAATTACTATTTCTCAAAGATAGGTCGTTTTTGTTTTGCGGAATGTATTCTCGACTCACAAACTGGAGTTTGATAACAAGCGTAAAACTTACGAAGAAACTAGTATTTCAACAGTAAACCGTTGTAACGTTAACATATATTAAAAACACATACACACAAACACACACACACGCACACACTCGTACATATTTTAGTTTTTTTAGTAAAAAATTTTCGAATGCTTTTGCAGGTATTCTCTTTGTTGCTGAATATTCGATATTCGAACACATATACAAATGCATTTTTGTAGTGCAATGAATGGTATTAACAAGGAAAGTGAACAAGGGAAACTGCAGCCAATGTTCATTATGTGTTATCATTCGTCGAAACATGCACCCGCAAACTGACAGATAACATTATTATTGATACAATTCTGTGTTTATACATAACACAACTGTATTGTGTACACCACTTGGTAGGTCGTAGGATTTTGCGTGTTCGTTGGACAATTGTTGCACAATAAACTTTTTTTGTCGTGAAGTGAGACGTTGATGGCATGAAATAACTAATTAAAATATTGAAAATAATAAATCATGGGTTTATTAATTATTACGTAAAAATTAAATAAATATCAACAATTAAAAATGTGAATTCAGATTATTTGATTTTATAAGAATATACAATGAAAGCATGTTATATCTCTTATATGTAACACACAATAATAGCATGTAAACACCAAAAAGTAAAAAACACGCATGAAAAGCAAATTATAAAATTATTAAAATAATTTGTCTGACAAGAGTAAACTCTGAATCATTATTAAAAATTTTAAGTTATAGAAAATCGTTTACAAAAATAGTATTATATTTATTATTTATATTGAAATTACCTCAAGATATTTTATTTTCCTTACTAGGAACATGTTTCGAGAGCTTCGTGTTCTCATCCTCAGCCTTCGCGATTCTGCGTCTAGTAAAGTACGGTACCTATGTGTTGGTCTGTCGCCATCGTGGTCTCCTGTTGGTTTCTGGTATCTCAAAGTGGTATTTTTGTGTGTGATTGTGGTGTATGTATTAGTATTTTGTGTATTTTCGATGTTGAGTGCTTTGAAAATTGTGTCTTGTCTTGTATTGATTTGTATTTCTTCGGGTATTAATTTGTTTTGTGTTTTATGTTTGTATATTTGTAAATTTTCCCAAATGTTCGTTATGGTCCCTTTGTGTGGTATGTGTTTTATTAGTGCCATGTTGGTTGTGTCTGGGAATTTATGTCCCGTGTTTATTGCATATGTGGCTAAATTGGATTTATATATTTCTGGTTTTTTGTATGCGTTTAGATGTACAAAATATATAAAAACAAAATAAAATGGAAGCTAGTCAGGCATCGATAGTATTTAAATACCAAAACGTTAAAATTAAACTATTAAAAACTAACTTGCACATTAAATTCAATAAGAAATGCTTAGAAAATAACCTGATTCCGAAGTACGCCAGGATATACATTAATAATACCTCACCAACTGCAAGAAAAACTAAAGAACATGCAGAACATTTCTGGGTAAAATCGGAAATTAAATACTTGTATAGGAAGAAATTAATGCTGAATAACCGGTTGTACAAATTACACTTACAATTGCTCGATAGCGTCCATCCTGCTATAATCGAAAATATTTTACATTATGTGAATAAATATACATCAGATATAACTTACAGTACATATATAACCCAGAATAAGAAGTTTTCACACTTAGCGAACAAAGGACATAGTAAGATCAATATTGAGCACAAACATAAGTTTTACACACGCATATCTAATCAAACTTCGATCGTCTTTGATAAGGAAGATTTGGACGTACTCAACAAGGGTTTAAAATATAACATTCCACCCAACTTACGTAATAATAACCGCTTTATCAATGAGATTGCCAATATGGAAGCAGCCATTAAAACTGTATCCGACCATCAAATACAAAACGAATTACGTGCGTTAATGAATGTCAAACTAAATAAACGTATTAAGCTTAATAAACCACTGAAAACATACCGTAAACATGCCACAGAAACCAAAATATTAGGACAAATTAAAGACAAACTTACTTCTAATAATGCCGTGATCACTAAAGCCGATAAGGGGAACACAATTGTCATATTAGATACACAGGTCTATAATAACAAAGTACTTGAATTTATAGATAACAATAACATTCGGTCATTGAACAGTGACCCCACCAATGAATACGTCAAACAGCTAAATAGCATTATTAATCGTTGCGGTAGTTTGTTTGATGATAATGTTCGCCGTTATATAAAACCAATAAATGCACGCGCCCCGCAGCTCACGGGACTACCGAAGATACATAAGGCAAATATTCCTGTCAGACCCCTCGTAAATTACACATCTGCACCTGGCTATAAGACGGCAAAGAAATTATATCATATTGTTAAAAATAGTATCGTTTTAAAAAATAATCACAGCATAAAAAATAATATTGACTTTATTAAAAGGGTCCAGGATATCGAACTCTTACCTACGTACAAAATCGCTTCATTTGACATAGTTAATTTATACACAAACGTGCCGGTTCATGACACAATTTCAATTGTAAAAGATCTTCTCATTGAAGGTGAGAAGCTGAATCACAAACAAATAGATGAGTTAATTTTGTTGTTGAATGTCCTGTTGAAGCAGAATTACTTCACTTTTAATAATAATTTTTACCTACAAGAGTTTGGTCTCGCAATGGGTTCGCCACTTTCAGGACTGCTGGCGGATTTATACTTGCATCATTTTGAAAATACTTACATGTTCTCAGAGAATAACAAATTTTATAATAATATTAAATTCTATGCACGATATTTAGACGACACCTTTATAATTTTTAATGGCACGCTACGGCAGATAGAGAAATTGAAACATTATTTGAACAGCCTTAGCAAGAACATACAATTTACCCTCGAAACAGAGGTTGACAATAAACTCAATTTTTTGGACCTGACTGTTACAAAGTATCTTAATAAATTTCAATATAAAATATATAGGAAACCCACTACCACAGATATTACAATACACGCCGATTCTCATCACCCATATAGTCAGGCGGCTTACAACAGTTTTGTTCATAGGTTGGTAACGATTCCACTTAACCAAAAGGACTTTCAGGACGAATTGGATATAATAAGGCACATAGAAATAGCGAATGGTACAAGAGTTCGATGATAGATAGACTTCTTAAGCGACACCTATATAAAACTAGATCCCACCATAATACCATCGATGATAATAAAGTTAACAATAATAAAATAATAATAAAAAGTATATAACGACAGTGTACGGTAGCCTTTTACCTAACATTATATCCAATGTGTTCTCTAAATTCAATATAAAAGTCGCGTTTAAAACAAATAATAATATTTCTAATTTGTTACGCATAAAACAACCATTCCCGTTAGAAGAGAAAACAGGTGTTTACAGGATGTCATGTGATGATTGTGATTGTTTCTATCTGGGTCAAACTGGCAGGTCTTTCTTGAAAAGATACAAAGAACATCTACCAAGGAATGATTTAGACAAGACCAAATCTAATTATGCGCGCCATCTAATGATGCATAACCATAATTACACAGATTTCAATACTAATTTCAAAGCAATCGATGTATGCGGTAAGGGTAGGTTAATGGACGCTCTCGAGGAGTTTGAGATTTATAAATCATTTAAAGACAAGAATATCAACAATAACAGTATACTAAACGAACAATTAAGGTTTCAATCTCACTCACTATATGATACAGCCCTAAATATAATCGCGCATGACGGTAATGACTGGTGATAAGGATTGACTTAGTTCAATTAGTGGCTCGGCAACTACACGCGCGGTCGGACCGGTCCAACGAAGCCGAAGTTACATCGTGTTATGTGTGTGTCGTTATTGTAATTTAGTAAATATGTGCAAATTTGTTTTTATGTGTTTTATGTGAATTTTAACATTTGACGAGGATTACTGATGATGTGACACATGTCACGAAACGCGTTTATATAAAAAAAGCTAGAACGAAGTCACTGACGGATACAAGGTAATTAAATTACAAAATAACGTTTTTTCTGCTGTTTTTTTTTGTCCTATGTAACATTTATTTTAGTCTTGGCATTCAATTTTGTATATACCGTTAGTAGTTGTATTATCTTTGTTGTGTGGGTTATTTAGTTTTTGTAAATTATTTTTATTAGTTTTGTATGTTATTTTGATATCTGTGTTTTTAAATAATTTTATTAGCTTTGTCATTTTATTATTTATGTATGTGAATGTGACCCACTTTTTGTTGTTGTTATTATTTATGTGTTGTTCATTTTTATTAGTTCTTAATTGTTCAGTTTTTATTTTATATTTGATTTTATTTTGTATTTTGTTTACGGTATTTTTATTGTATCCATTTCATGAGCAATTTGGTTTATTATATTTCTTTCTTTGTGTGTTTCTTGTTTGTTTATTTCTTTGTATGTGGTTGTTGTTTCTTGTGATTGTTATGTCTAGAAAAAACAAAAAAGGCTATTATAATCAACAAAAAACTCAACACATTAAAACAACAAAACGAAAATCAAGAACAAAAAACAAAAATAAACATACATTTTACCCTCGAACCATAAGCCTAAGCAATACAGAATTTAACAAAAAAGAAACAGAATATTTAAACAATATGTCAAAAACTAACCTCACTCAATACACAAACAAACGCCTAGAAAATTTAATAGTAGAAACAGAATTTGCCATTAACCTAATAGAAAACAATATACAAGAAGAAAGACGAACAGAAGCAACACACATAATTAAAAAAATAATCACTAGTGAAATGAAAAACAAATATAAATAAAAGAAGGAGAATAAAACAATAAAAGAAATTAAAAATAAAGTAAAGAACAATAATTTAATATTAACTAAAGCAGACAAAAGTCAAACAACAGTAATCATTGACAAAGTAGACTACATCAGAAAAACCGAAGAATTCATCAACAATAATAAATGCTTACAACTAAATAAAGACCCAACAGAAAAATATATGAAACAAACAATAAAACTAATAAAAAACAAATAAAAACATTTTCAACAATAAAAATACTGACATATATATAAATAATTATCCAGAACCACCTAAAATGAATAGCCTAATAAAAATACACAAATTAAACAACCCAGTACGTCCATTAATCAACTTCAAAAAAGCACCTACATACAAAATAGCAAAAATAATAGCACAATAACTAAAAAGTAACCATCTAACAAATAATCATCATAACATAAAAAACACATATGAATTAATAGACAAACTAAAAATAATAAATATAAATGAAAACACATTTTTCACACCACATGATATCACAAACATGTACACCAATATCCCAGTAGATGAAACAATAGACATAATAATAAACAAACTTAAAGAACAAAATGAAGACACAAATTATATAACTGAAATAAAAAACAGCCTCCAACTAATATTAAAACAACATTACTTTGAATTTAATAGCAAAATTTATCAACAGCAAGAAGGTTTAGCAATGGATCTCCATTATCCAGAATAATAGCAGAAATATTCCTACAACACAGACACCAAAATACAAAATATTATAAAATCATTTGATCCAAATGGCATATGGATAAGATATGTAGATGATGGGCTATATGTATCAAATAACAAAAACACATATGCAGAGAACATACTAAAACAAATCAATAACATAAATCCAAAAATACAATTCACAGAAGGAAAAGACTGTTAACAAATAAAATACTGTAAACAAAATAGAAACTAATATCAAATATAAAAAAAAAACTGAACAATTAAGAATTAATAAAACTGAACAATTAAGAATTAATAAAAATGAACAACACATAAATAATAACAACAACAAAAAATGGGTCACATTCACATACATAAATAATAAAATAACAAAGCTAACAAAATTATTTAAAAACACATATATCAAAATAACATACAAAACTAATAAAAATAATTTACAAAAACTAAATAACCCACACAACAAAGATAATACAACTACTAAAGGTATATACAAAATTGAATGCCAAGACTGCAATAAATGTTACATAGGACAAACAAAAAAACAGCTGGAAAAACGTTATTTTGAACATCTAAACGCACACAAAAAAACAGAAATATATAAATCCAATTTAGCCACACATGCAATAAACACGGGATATGAATTCCCAGACATAACCAACATGACACTAATAAAACACATACCACACAAAGGGACCATAATGAACATTTGGGAAAATTTACAAATATACAAACATAAAACACAAAACAAACTAATACCCGAACAAATACAAATCAATACAAAACAAGACACAATTTTCAAAGCACTCAACATCGAAAATACACAAAATACTAATACATACACCACAATCACACACAAAAATACCACTTTGAGATACCAGAAACAAACAGGAGACCACAATGGCGACAGACCAACACATAGGTACCGTACTTCACTAGACGCAGAATCGCGAAGGCTGAGGATGAGAGCATGATAGCTCTCGAAACATGTTCCTAGTAAGGAAAATAAAATACCTTGAGGTAATTTCAATATAAATAGTAAATATATTATATAAATCAAGAAACGGACTCTAGCAAATAGAGTTTGAAAAAATAGTATTATATTTATTAAATTAAATTGAATGTTTAGTAATAATGTTTTTATAGAATAATCTTTAAGAAAGAAAATTATTGCTTACAACAGAGCACCCATTTTTATAAACATGTTCCGTAAGGAAATGGAAAATGGTGATGGCGAAAAAATCGTGTTCGAGATAAGGGCTGATTCTGATTGTACTACCCTAAAAACATGAAGAAAAGTAATTTTCCTAAAAGTGTGTGTGCGTGTGTTTGTCTGTCTATCTCTCTGTGTGTCTGTGTCTGTATGTAGAATTTTTTTTATACCGAACGATAACTCCCGCAAAATCAAACAGAATCAAATAAATTTTTGTATATGTGTCCGAGTTGTAGAGGATTCAAGGCCTATTGATTTTGGTGAAGATCAGTTAAGAGAGAAGTGTAGTTTACCTACAACGTTTTACGTTTCTAACAAGAGTAAAGTACTTAATTTTGATAAATAAAGTATCCTGAAAAGAAGGTCATAATTATCCACTGTAGAAAGGTAGATGAAATGTACAAGGGCCGCTGATAAGTAATGCACAGTCGCATGTAACTCGCAAGTGGAAAAGGGTAGTCAGATGAAACAAATATGAAATAAAAGTACATTTTATTTGTTACAAAAACTTACTTATTTTTTCACGTAGTCACCATTTACGACTACACATTTTTCCCAACGGTGAACCAGTTCTCTCATCCTGTCAATGAAGAATGCCGGTGGTCTTTCCTTGATCCACGTCCTCACTGCGCCTTTCAGTTAATAATCTATGGTGAAATGAATACCCTTAATATCTCTCTTTAAATGCGGAAAAAAGTGAATATCGCAGGGCTCCGAATCTGGTGAGAATGGAGGGTGTGGAATGGGTTCAAATTTCAAGTTCACAAGAGCCTCGGCGCGGTTGCAAGCGATGTGCGTGGCCGAGCATTATCGTGTTGCAGAATTATCGGCTCCTACTCGTTCTTTCGATATGCCTATCTGGGTGGCGATCCGTTGTTTTATGATGCGACGATTATTTTGAATCAGTTCTTTCACCTCCATTTGGTGCTTCTCATCAATCACAGAAACTGGTCGACCACTGCGAGATTCATCCTCAATATTCGCTTTGCCAGCTTCCAATGCACAAACTTTTATTGCCCACCTACTCACGGTACTTCGATCAACAGTTTCTTCACCACAAACGGCTTTTAGACGACGATGAATTTTCACTAGCTTTCACTTTTTCAGATGTTAAAAATTCAATCACTGCACGTTGTTTTTGACGCGTTGACATAGCTGGCGTACTCGACTACCTAACAATGGCGACTGACAGAAAACGAGGAGTTGGTCAACGAGATTTGGGACGTCTGTAATACAAGAATGTCGCTACAAGAGGGCAGCATGCGTCGTGCTGTATATTGTTTTGTTTTTCCGTTATATGCGACTGTGCATTACTTATCAGCCGCCCGTATATTAATTGTATATAAATGAAAAGGGTATTTGAAGGGGAAGGGGTTAATTTTTGCAAAATTACCTTTCTGATGTCGAATAAACTACTTTATTTTGAATGATAAGATATCTTAGTAGTTATATATGATGAAACTATTACTTAATAAAAGTGTAAATATAAAAAATGGGTTGTTTGGTTAAGGGGAGGGGTAGTTTATCCGCATTTTATGTGTTTAACAAGAGTAAGTACTTAAATTTGATAAATAAATGCCCCGAAAATAAAGTTATATTAATCCACTGTAAAATGGTAAATCAGATATTTATAATTGAAGTGGGTAGTTGGAAGGAGAGGGGTGATTTTTTGAAAATTACTTTGCTGATATCAAGTAAAGTACGAGTATTTAATTCTGAAGGATAAGATACCTTAGGAACGGATTTATATGTTATCTACTCATTCTTTGAACTGCCTGTTCTTTGAGATTCCGCGAAACGTCTTTGTAAAAGTGGCAAGTGTTTTTCAGTTCTACCAGTCAGAGTGAGTCATTTCTGATTTCCAGAAATTTCCCTCTCTTTACTTTTCCATTTCTATCTCACGATCACTCTTGTCCCTTCCCCTTCCCTTCACTGACTCCCTTCAGTTCAGTTACTGTTTAGCTCCTTAAGTGTAACGTCATTCGGCTACAGCTACAACATGCCAAAAACAGCAGCAAAATCAAGAGACCTAGTGGACAAATACCTCCGCGAGTTTCCGAACGAAACATTTGTAAGTGATGCAAATCTTTTATACTGTTCGTGTTGTAAGAAGGTGGTTTCCGTATCGCAACGGTTTCAAGTGACACAACATATCGCTACCGCGAAGCACAAGGAGAACAAAGAGAGAAAATCAAGGCTGAAACAAACTTTTATAACAGGTTCTTCCACTGATTCCACAGGAAGTGGTAAGTCAACTTTTAATACAGATCTGTGCCGAGCTTTAATCAGAGCAGATATACCAATTCACAAAATCAACAATCCTGATTTCAAGAGTTTTTTAGAAAAATATATTAATAAAAAAAATGCCTGATGAAAGCACATTAAGAAAAACATGCACACTGAGATGTAAATTAACATGGAAACTCTTAATAAAATTCGAGATAACATTAAAACTGGGACTGTTTGGGTTTCGATTGATGAAACGACAGATGTTGAAGGCAGATATATTGCAAATATAATTGTTGGAAAATTGTGCTCTGGCACACCGTCAACACCATTTCTCTTAAATTGTGAAGTTTTGGAAAAATGTAACCGTGCAACCATATCACGATTTTTTAATGACGCCACAGTCTTCTTTGGCCAAATGGTGTCTTACATGACAAAGTTTTACTATTTTTGTCGGACGCTGCACCTTACATGGTGTGAAAGGGAGTAATGCACTGAGGGTGTTTTACCCAAAAATGATACATCTAACCTTGGCCCATGCAATGCATAGAGTCGCTGAAACTGTGAGATTGATGTACCCTGATGTCAACTGTTAAAAAAATATTTGTAAAAGCTCCGAGCCGAGTTGCAGTTTTAAAGCAAAATTATCCAGACTTATGTTTACTCCCTCAATGGACGAGAAAAGGAAATACATTGCGCTTATGGGTTTTACGTTCACTACTGTTACACGACTTGAAAACCTCGACCGATAACAATGAAGTACCGTACTAGATAAGTCAACAAAATGTAGTATACACAGTAGTAACAGTATTTTAATTAATTACACGATGGGGCACTTGGTTGGAAGCAGCCCAGTATTATTGTGACAATTTTAATGAAATAAAAGACGTTGTTTCTAAACTTCATCCTGATTCAGCTAAACCAATACAAATAGCGACATATTTAATGGATAAACATGGCTTGAAGAACGATTTGGCCTATATTTCTTCAAACGCTGTTTTTTTAGCACTTACAATAACAAAACTGGAGGCTCAGAACATATCATTAGTGGAGAGCGTTTTTATTGTCAAGGATGCAATCAAAAAGTTAGAAGAAACAAAGGGCGAAAATGGAAATCAAATAAAGAAAAAAAAAGAATGACTGTCTGGAGAAAAACCCTGGGTGGAAGGATGTGAAACTCATCGCAGACATCCATGCCGGAAATGAGGTCAACGGACAATTTGATGTCGACTTGACTCCAATGGACATAGCGTCTTTCAAATATGCTCCTATTACATCGGTAGATGTAGAACGTTCTTTCAGCCGATACAAAATTATTCTTAGACCTGATTGGCGACATTTCACATTTGAAAATTTAAAATATCATGTGATTAGTAATAATATTAAATGTTAATTTTTTTAGTAACTTTTGTGCTTTCTTTTTCTTAAATATGCATCTTTTTTTTTAAATTTTCAGCAACTTTCAGGCTTTTTTTTCTTAAATATTTATAATTTTTTGTTACATATTTGTGAAAAAATAATTACATATATATGTACATATTTGGCTTTTTATTTTACATGAAAATCCGTTCCCTAGTAATTACATATGATAAAATATTACTCTATGAAAATGTAAATATAATTAATGGTGGAGATTTGTTTAGGAAGAGAGATGATTATTTGCGTAGTTCAATTTCTTTATAAGAATTAAGTACCTAATTTTTATATATAAAGTGACTCGAAAATAATATTATATATTAAACCCCATAAGAACAAATATGTCTATAAATAGTGAAAATAGTTTGATTGTGGGTGAATTTATTTAGAAATTATCGAACCAAATTGAAGTAAATGATTTTAAATATAAATCTTAGAACATGTATGGTTCTCTATACAGACTTTTTATATGTCAACAAAGAAGTAGTTTCTATGGAAATATTTCATTTCAGTTTGTCAAACTTGTAATATTTTTAAATTTATACTTAAATAATTTTAAATATAAATCTTAGAACATGGAAGTCATGTATGGTTCACCATACCATTTTTAAATTAACTGGAAATTCTATTTTTTAAATATAACTTAAAGTAACATATTATTTATTTTACTTTGAATTTGTAAACTATTTACAGTCATGAATTGATTTTACTCATAATCTCATATTTCAGTTCATATTGTTCTTTCTTTGTTTAAAATAATTGTTCGTTTGTCACCTGTCCATTTGTTGAGTTACCGTTGAGAAGCTATAATTGTGTGTGTGTGTGGCTCCTGGATGTGGATGATGACGACTACGACGACGATGATGATGATGACGACGATGATGATGTCCTCACTCTCTTGTAGCTCGTGAGTTGTCTTGTATGATGATTATGTTGATGATGCTCCTTAGTCGATCGTGGTACGTTCTGTTTACTGTTTCATGATGTTGATGATGCCGATGCCGATTGTCTGTCGTTAATCGAACCGAGATAGTGTCCCCGTGAGAAAATAACAAATTGTCCGTCTGCCTCTCGTTCAAAATTGTTAAAAGTCAGTAGCGTGGCGTCCTTGTAACCGCTGTTGCCGGCGGCAACAGTACAGGAAATTAAAGAAAATACGATTAAATATATCAAAGAGTAAATACCGTACTTTAGTTACTGATTAATTTGAAATGTGAACAATATTAGTAAGGAAATTTGAAGACAAGAGTAGTATTGCTTTCGTACCGCTGTGCGCTTGCACTGTCATTTTAATGTTGTGTTGCCGGATCAGACGTCGGTGACATTCGACTGCGAGCGGTCATTGATTGATCTTGTAGTATTTGTCACTGTACAGTACATACAAGTGAAGCAGACACGTTCGTCCGCCCGGTGTGTTACAGCTGTATAAACCGGCAAAACGCTCAGCATGTACCGGTTACTACTTGCACCTATTTCTGATTTGTTCGTTTAGCTATGTGTTTCTGTGCGTTACTGTATTATTTGTAATTCAATTATTTGTATTCTGATTTATTCTGTGTAATTATAACAGTCTCCGGATTCCGTTGAACCAGGATCCTCTTCTTCTGCCAGTGAATTTAATTGCGTGATGCAAAATATACCACACTAAAAAATCTTTTGGTTCGCGTACGTTTATGGAAATGTGTGTTATTATTAATAGTGGTAGATTTACTCCAAATATAAAGGCTTTAAAATCAAAATAATCTGGATGTTATCATCGGCATTTTAACACTGTATGATGCAAGGAATATTCTTGGCAATGTGGGTGTACTAAGATGAAACGTTCCTGCTGTATTTTGTTTTCAACAGAAAAAAGTGCGTGAAGTAGTGATGGTGTTGGTGACACGGATAATCTTATGACTACCGTAGTTGACAGTGAGGAGTGGAATGCCGAAACACTAGCTTGTGAAGTTGGTTATTGTCAGAAATTTGCGACATTTGCTTTTAAATTTTTACTTCGAAAACTTTCTGTTATAATTAACTTAAGAATTTTTTTACCTTGTATAATCCACTAGGCGATCTCAGTCTTTTACATACATGTTTTGGAGTTACATACAAGTTGACGATCGGAGGTCGACCGGTGCATCGAGTCGCTTTTAACGTGTACATGTGTTTGTGTTATATGTTAATTTATTCAGTGATTTTTGTGCGTGTGTTTTTATGTATAAACATTTTAATCATTTCGACGACCCCTATGTATTAGGGGAATAATAATTTTTTACTGTACCTGAAGATGGGGATTTAGCCCCCGAAACATGTTGTATGTAAAAAACTGAGATCGCCTAGTGATTATACAAGGAAAGAATTTTTTAGGTTAATCATAATAGCGATCTGGAGACTGCAAAAAATGTATCTTTCTGTTATATTTCCGAAGTCTGTTTTGTTCAATACTTGACAATAAAATATAATAATGTAACAGGCAAACCTGTAAACGTTTAAGCATTCATTATCTATACATGATACTTTTGATAAAGTTTGGCACAAGATTGAAACGTTAAATGAACCGGATGAAGCCGAGGACTTCACCAATGAGCTGGAGGAAGCGATGATACACAAATTGGACTTGAGTAAATGAAATTAGTATTTTTGCTGATGACACAGTTTCCTCCAGATGGCTTTTGTTTGAAATAATTAACATTCTGAAAGGCCAAATTACTGTTATATATTTAGATATTGATAAACTGGAATCTCTTGCAGTACTAGATTGCAAAAAATACGGTGGTTTTTAAAAAACAATTTCCAAACAAAGCATTTCGAGTGTTAATTAAAAAACTAAATAGAATCTTTAATATGGCCTGTTTGAAAAATGATCTTTTGTATGTACACATTTTCGATAATTGAGAGACAAGTCGATATATAATGTACATCTATAATTACATGGCAGTAGACTTACTAAAGCATTATAGGAAATTACAGAACTGTGCGCCTTGTTAGTTACAATTGCTTTTCATTTAATGGCTCTTTTATATACCTCTTTCTAGAGAGGACTGCCGAATCGAGCTGCAGTAAAAGTAGTCTACAAATACAACTATAAGATAAGGTACAAGTAATTAATTTTTTTCCTACGTGTTAGGCCGACCAGCAACCGGCAACAGCTGTTATCGTACGCACGCCACGCACTGTCAGAGGTATTTATCGTCTATAGTAATTCTGACATATCAGATATCAAAATATGCCGTTTATAACATGTTCAATTTGGTCTGTTAATGCATAGCGTCACCTTTTCGTTACATCACTTTTTGTTTGTGTTTGCAGTTAACGGTAGAATTGATGTTTAAGCTAGAAGTTGCATTAAATGCGCAATTTTTCACACGTTATTTGAATATAACACAATTGCTTATTATTATTTCTTTTATGAATTTGCTAACTGCTATAATTTTTATTGTTCGACTAAGTTTTTCGTCATCACTGACATCTTCAGGTCTTAAACAACCAAATTTAAGACCTAGGTTGTTTAAGACCTGAAGATGTCAGTGATGACGAAAAACTTAGTCGAACAATAAAAATTATAGTAGTTAGCAAATTCATAAAAGAAATAGTAAGGATGGCTGCTAATTTAAACAATGCTTATTATTAGTTGATTACGTTCGTAATTAACTTTAGTTTATAATAACCCTGTTATTATTGCACTTTTTGCAATAATTTTACATCAACATACACGTCTAAATACAATTCTTCCGATATCATTGTCTGAATTGCAAAATGTGTTTTGTAAAATGTAAATTGTATTAAATAACCATCTTTAGTTATTGTTATTAATTCATTTTAGAACCGGAGTTCACTAACAAAAGTTAAATACACAAGTACACAGGGACTCCCCTATTCATAGCACAACGCATGTTTTTGCCGGTAGCACACACACACACACACACACACACACACACACACACACACACACACACACACACACACACACACACACACACACACACACACACACACACACACACACACACACACACACACACACACACACACACACACACACACACACACACACACACACACACACACACACACACACACACACACACACACACACACACACACACACACACACACACACACACACACACACACACACACACACACACACACACACACACACACACACACACACACACACACACACACACACACACACACACACACGTACACACATACAGTTCGTCACCCCTCAGTAACGTAGGTTAACATTTGGTCAAAACAGGTGTTTAAAAACTGGTCCAGAATTGTCAGATCTCACCTGTCTCTACTATTTAAAACTACTTTACAACAGTTTCTATCTCTGAATTATTTTTTTGCACAAAAAATATTATCCTGGGCGTATATGAATATACGTATCGTTGCAACAAACTATACAAACTAGTTAGAGGGTATATATGTAGGCCTATGTGCATGTGAGACAAATTTGTGATTATAAATTTATATTTTACATATAAACTGTAACAGGTTTTAAGTAGTTTAAAACCGTTATACCGTTTACACGTGCTACGTATGCCATACAACATACTTACGCAGGTACACAATAAGGGTAGTCTGCCAAGTTTGTGTACGTGAGGCCTGCATTATGAAACTAAAACAATGCATTATTAAAAGAGAATTTTTAAATTAAAATATGAAATTGCGCAACGTTACGGAGAATCCAAGTGAGGCATTATAAACGCCGTGTTCATATGCCTACGTAGATGCTTGACGTGCAAAATTCACCCAAAGATGAACGAGTTATTAAGTTAAATTATTATAACTTGAGAGATTAGTTAATTATAATTTATACAGAAACGTCAAATGAAAAATAAGACATTCAATAGGCGTAGTGGTTTTTCGTCAGAAGGGCGTGACATGTGGAAAATGACATTTTTGAAAACTTGAATGAAAACCAGAGTAGGTGCGAAAGTCTGTCTGCCTGTCTGTCTGTCTATCTGTCTGTCTGTCTGTCTGTCTGTCTGTCTCTCTCTCTCTCTCTCTCTCTCTCTCTCTCTCTCTCTCTCTCTCTCTCTGACATTCTCTGGACTTTCCCTGACATTCTCTGGACATGAATCTTGGTTGCTCTGCTTATGTTTTTACATTTAAATATTACTTTTATGGAGAAGTAACATCTGTTACCAGCAGATATCCTTTCTTTTACTTTTTTCCGCCATAATGTTGTCCTCTGTAAGTAATGTGCCCAGGTATTTAAATTTTTCGACCTTTTGAAATTTGTGCCCTCCAATTACCAGGGGTGCTATTCTCTCTTGCATTTTACTGCCTGTTAATATGTATTTGTCCTTTTATGTGTTTACTTTTAAGCCTAAATTCCTTGGGGCCTCCTCAAGACTCAAAGAACCGTCTTTTAAGTCTTGTTGGCTTCTTGAAATAAGTACGTACTCTGTCATCAGCATAAGCGAGACACTGCAGCATTCTGTTAAATTTCGTGCCTCTGGGTTTATAAGCATTTGTCTTACCACTTTTTCGAAAGGCAAGTTAAACAGAATTGTAGAGAGTACATCTCTGTTACCTATTATTACCCTAGTACTATGTCGGTAAAAACAACGGTTTATTTAAAAACTGTTATTTTCACTTTTTATGTCAGACCCCTTTCACTTGCAAAGGAAACGTAATAACGTAACATAAAATTGTCATTCATGAAAGTATAATTTCTTTTCATCAATGTTCTTTAGTTTATCGTGTCAATTAAAATCCATCACAACCAACTGTTGACTTTATAATTGTGTTTGACAGCTTTTTTGTGCAAAGTTTCATTTGAATCACACAGCGGTGAGCTGTGTCAGTTACATGCGAGCTGTGGAAGTCTGTTAGAACTAAACAACCCTTTTTTCAGAAAAATTGTTTCGTTTTACAAATTAATTATTAAATATTGTTTGTAAAATAACTACATCTAGCTTAAATCAAAGTCTCTAACTTGTTTTTGAATCTGTAGATTGTCATTATTTGATAACTGCACCGGACAAAATTGTAGCCAATCCCAGGAATTCAGATTTTTCAACATACAAATATATTCAAATACGACTTCACGAATAGTCTTTTCTGCCACATATTACTTACAATTTTGTTTTCTAGTAGGAGCACACAATTTAAAAAATGAATGACTTTGAAAATTATTTTTGCAGCTTTTCATTTGTTTTTGCTATATCGTGGACGGCGTGTGGGACACTAATTTGGTAAACTGTACTTTCAGATTCTTATTATTTAATACTGAATTAGTAGTTGTCAGAGTTTGCAATAGTCTCATTACATTGGAATGTTTATGAAATATTTCATTTGCAGTGTACATACAATATAAAATCTCGAATAGTTATGTGATGACATTCATTGTCATCACACGTGTGCAGCACTAGATAAAATAATATATAATCACTATGTGCATAAAGAGCACACACGGTGCTGTAATAAAACATGCTAACCATCGGTTAACGTTTCAGCCTACTGCCATATCTCCAGCTGTGTGTATTTAAAATTCCTGAATGTTCTGTTACTCTGGCTTCACTTTATGACCTTTCACGTACGTCGGGTATTTACATGTCGCGAAATGATCCATTACCCATGTATTAAAAATCACCGACACTCTTAATGTAGTCAGCCTATTGTGAGTGCACTGTGTTTATTAAAAAAAAACTATTTCTTTCTTTTGTGATAAGATACGATAGGATAGGTGACGTGACGCGGCGGGTGAAAATGGATTAAAGTACACACGCAGAGGGTGTGTAATAACTCGATCTGATAATGAGGGATGCGAGAAGTGGTTGTCGTGTGTTTTTTGTAGCAGAAAATGACATACGAGGAACAAAGTATTTCAGTGACAAATTCAAAGCCAGGTCACATGGAAACAACGTACTCAAGAATCGTATGTTATGTTCGACAAAACCCTGTTCACACCCTTTTGTTATGTTATTACTAGAGAGCATTTATTGTAGTAGATGAATTTTAAATATGGTTAAAGGACGCGAAAGAATTAACGCATTGCAGTTGTTTTCCATTTAATAAATACATTTGTTAAATAGTTAAATATAAATATAAATTAATAAGTGGAAATTATAAATGAATAACAGTAGAGGGATAATGAGAGTTCAAAGCCACAAAGGAATGCCGCCTTCTTAAAAAACAATAAAAAACGATAAAAAACATGATCTACGAGATGACGCCGCCACCGCTGGACCCGCAGCATCCCAATGGACCACAGCACCGCGAATTTCCGGGAATAAATTTTTTTATTTTTTTTATTTGGTTTTTTATTTTTTTAATTAAATTGATTTGCATATCAAGGGGGTGGGATGAGGTTCAATGGACCACCAGCATCCGTGAATATAATTTTTATTTTTTTAAATAAAGCTTATTTGCATATCTAGGTTTTTTAATTTTTTTAATAAGGTTGATTTGCATATCAGTGGGTGGTGGTGGGTGGGAGGTTCCAACTCGATGCATTATAGTGTATATTAAAATATATGATCAGGTGTACCAACCTTTGCATGAGTTCAAATTTGTCGTGTGTTATAATGTATATTAAATCTATATGATCAGGTGTACCAACCTTTGTATTATTATTATTATAGTGTATAGATATTTTATATGAGCAGGTTTGTCAACATTTTCTGTGGCGGGGGGAGGGAAATTCAAATATGTGTTATATAGTGTATATATTAAAATATATGATCAGGGTTACCAATCTTACATTATTGTGTACAGAGCAGGTCTGCCAACATTTTTATCTCTTCTGTGGTGGGAAATTCAAACTATATGATCATGATTGTTACTCTCTCTCTCTCTCTCTCTCTCTCTCTCTCACATTTGAATGTAAGTAAAACTATCTCTCTCTCTCTCTCTCTCTCTCTCTCTCTCTCTCACTCTCTCTTGTTGTCAAACGTTATGTTCAAACCGTTCTCCTCTCTGTGGTCATTACCGCGCATCTATATGAAATTAGAAAGTTTATATTTATTCGACAAATATTAACGCCCTCTCTCTCTCTCTCTCTCTCTCTCTCTCTCTCTCTCTCTCACTCTCACTCGTTTCAACTGTGCAAGGTCTCATACCGTTTCTATGCAGTCAGTGTGATTGATCCTTGTTAGAAATATATATATTTGGCAAATATTAACTATGTATGTGTGTTGTTGTCAATGAACTACTTACCTGTGCGTGGTGCTGTTACAGATGACAAATCCATACGTTAACGGCTTAGCAATCTTCAATACGCTCTTCTTCATGTGGTACAATACTTCTGTTTTAAGGTTGCAGTTTACACACACACATAGGTTCAGTGGTGTATAGCGAAATAAATTAAAATTATACACACATGAAAACGGTGGGGGTTGAAATTCATACAAATCTTCTGATGTAACAGTTCCCACAAGTAATACAGTTCACAAAAAAAAAAATCAATTGTACACATGTTCAGAGGTGTATAGTGAAATAAAATAAAGCCATAATTTGTTTAAATGATTAAATATATTTTAAAATTCACAATATAAAATTCACAATTCATAATTAAATAAATACATTATAAAATTGATATTTTTTCGAAAGTTTATATATAATTGTGTCGTACTTGTAGGAGAAGCAACCTGCAACATAACAATACAACAATATTAAAATCATGTTAAATATCACACACACACACACACACACACACACACACACACACACACACACACACACACACACACACACACACACACACACACACACACACACACACACACACACACACACACACACACACACACACACACACACACACACAGATATAGTTGGCAGAATCAACGCTTTACGCGAGTAACTTCTTAAATTATGTGTCATTCTCTCTCTCTCTCTCTCTCTCATAAGTTAATGTCCATTCATCAAAACTTTGTAAATTAGAATCTGCACTACATTCAAACACATGCACACACAGTGATAAAAAAAAATTGTTTATTAAAAGTAGTTTGTTACCTTAACGAGGTACATGCAGAACTAGTGCTGTTACAAAATATATATTAGAAAAGCCCACAGAAATAGTTATCGCCTGAAAAAAGAAACCACACATTACGAACTAATATGTATAAACACAAATATCGTTACAATAATAATAATAATACATAAACTTACGTTTACTGCCGTCCGAACTGAAGTGTGGAGAGGCGATAACTATGGATATCACAATGAGAATTTTTGTTGTTGTTGTTTTTGTTTTTAACAGGTGGTGTAACATGGAATTTTAGCAGGTGGGGGAGCAGAGTCGTCATCGTCGTCGGCACGTATCCGATAATGACCGTACGAAAGTGTATCACGGCCATTGTCTAGTATATAGCGCTTATCATCATACGGTGACAACGCTTCCTTATTTACGCGCATCGTGTACAACGTATGATGATTGCTACGTAAACACAGCGCACTGACAGAAAACTGACAATGATCAGTGAGACACTTGCGATACATATCGTGTCGCAGACTCCTCTTAATAGCAACTCGAGGCACACCTTTACACACACGTTTTTGACACTCATTGCCGGGATCTTCGTGGGCCACAAGGAACGAATAACATTTCGCTCTGAGACCTACGAATTCTCTAATAGGACGACCACACGTTTCATCCTTGAACAGCCCGACAACCTTTTTGTTCTTAAGGCTATAACAAGGATGAGAGTAGGGTAATCCGAGGTGTCAAAAACGTGCAAGTCCTTCTTCATATCTGCATACAAGTCTGATGTTTGAATATTATACATCAGACTGTCTGTATCAGTCATTAACAATTTAACGTTGCGGCCGTACTTGGCGACAGCATAACGATAGTGAAAGTCGTACATTATTGTTTTGCTAACGTCAAGCACCGTGAAGCCGACATACACGGGACGAGAAAGAACGATGGATTTTTTACGGAGTGAGAGCCCCACCAGATCGTTCGTATAACGAATCATACGTTTTAGCCTAGGTGTGGAAACTAGTTTTTGAAGCCGTCGTTCATCCGAGACTAGTTGAAAGTCTATATGTTTCCGTACGTTCTCCAGCGACTTACCGTATACGGCGTTGTTCATCAGTTTGAAAAGGTCTTTTTCAAAGCTGTTGACGGCTGCTTGCCTCTTGCGGGTGTTGAAATCGATAAACGGTTTCAACCAAGCGCTTTGCTTAAAACACAACACCCTATGAGTCGCTTTCAGCTCTAAACCAAGACTTAAATACAATTTCAAATTTCGATAATGGAGAACGTAATTTTGTTTGTCCTCCAAAGTTGTTAACAACTTCTCTACGGATGACCCTGATTCGTTATACGATGATCTGTATATACTCTCGTGTAAGCGTTTGGAAAAGGGAGAAAGGATATCGTGTGTTACGCGCTGGCGCACAGGTGCAAGCGGGTAGTCGGAATGCAGGTCGTGTAAGGTAGACTTCGATAGTGTAGGTCGACTTCGAGGATGTACCCGATGTCGGAATCATCACTCACATTACGTACGTCCAAGGACTCGATTTCGTTACGATCGAGCCATCGGAAGTCTGCGTAAGGGAGTGGTTGCGACATGGCTGCACCGTATAAATTGTTACAGTCCGTATACAGAATGAAGGAGGTCGGTTTCGAAACATCGTACTGATCTAGAATCAAAGGATTGTTAGCGACTGCATGACGGTTGGATATCATCGCGCAGCCTCCGCGGACCCCAGACTCGACGAACAGATGTAGATTTATTTCTGTCAACAGCTCTAATTCGACCCCGGTCATTTTTAGCATCGCGTTCCAAGCGAGTCCGGGAAGCGAGTAAAAATGACATGGGTCCAAGCAGTAATCGCGTAAGGCCATGTCTCGAAAACTTTCAAAGACATCGGCCAGCAGCATTACGTCTGTCAACAAATACAAATCATGGTAATCTCCAAACGTACGCAGATTGAATGCACTCCACACGTTTTGCGCGTGCTCGTAATCTGCGTCCGAAATAGATGATTCCATCAACCGGTTATCAAAGTGTTCACGAGCGGGTAGACTTGTTTCGTTGAACCGATCAATACTGTCAACGTAAGCGTATGGGTATACCCCCTTGCGTACAAGCAGATTGGTCTATTCATCGAAACCCCGTCTAAGCATTTCCTCTCTAAGCAAAGGAAATTGGCTCCCGGACGCGGACAGATTGGTAACGAGTGTGTCCAGAGAGCGATTAAGAAATTGAAAGGAGTCTACGAAACGCAAGGGACCCAGGGAGAACGACACGTAACGCTCGCTGGATGTTGCGATGCAGGATACGCGTTCGTCCTTATATTTTCCCAAACCCTGCATTAAATAGTGACAGTCGTAGCCACGAAGGTTGTGAAAGAAGACGGGGATATGACGAAGCATCTTGTAGCTCAGATTACAGCTATTATGGGCTGCTCCCAAGAATTTTTCCGTAAGATGACAATGATTGCGTACCTTGTCATCGTCTGTCAAAGGACGCTCACACAAATGACAAACGGTGGCGTTAGTGAACGCAACATTGTCATCATCGGACATAATTAATTGTACGTTATGTCGTACTACCTTCATCATATCCTCGGCGTCTTTCATCAACCACGAGAAGAACGTGTCTACAACGTTTTAACCCCGATAAACTTTAGCCTCTCTCCAGAGGCTGTGCGTGTGATCGACGATATCATAGGAGAAACCTGACGGAATATGCATCGCTTCGTATGATGTGGACGATACAGGAGGAGAAGTTATTTTCTGACGGGCACCGCTGCTATCGACGGAGTAGAATTCACCTAACTCGTGCACTGTCGTCGGGACGTTGTTACCAGGTGAACACGATTGAAGCGGAGTGATGAGGGACTCGAAGTAGGCGTAGACGGTGAAGGGTACTTTAAGACAGTGCGCGTAATTTTTAAAGGACATAAACTTCTCCTCCTCCGTGGGCATTTTGGTTTTCTGCTCGCCGTAAGGTGTGCAGTAGGGGAGATGATCGGACAGACCATGTTCTATGGTGAAACGATGCAGGCAGTAGTCACAGTAAAATGATTGACCGTTGTGTTGTGTTAGGGATGATAACAATCTACTCATGTTACTGATAAGACAGTAATGTTTTCGGCTATTTGTATCGGTCAGAAGCAAAAGATTAATGTGATGCGACCTGTCCTTATTCGAGGTAATTCTCAGAGGGTAAACCTCATTTTTTGATTCTTTTCTGATATTGTCTTCTATATCATAGCCGAAAACGTTTATAGAAATGTTAGGATTCTGTGCTTCAAATTTGGAAATGGACTTTAACGAAACCGGGTACTCGATACCGGACATATTTAATGTGTTTATGAATGGGATGTATTTTGAAGCACGGTCTCTATGTTGTTCTTGAGGGTGTATATGGGCTAGAACAGACCACAGAAAACACATTTCATCGTGGGGGTTCTTGATGTTGACTACTGCCCTGGTGTGTGAGAGTTTTCGCGGGGTTGGAAGGTAGGAGGACGCTGCTAGAGGCTGGTACCGTCCAACAACCAGTTCCAGCTTAAGTACAGCATCCACCGACCATCCGCTCCCGTCACGGGTAAAATTAGATATGCTATTGAAGATTTTATCGTAGGATTCATCGAGTAGACAATTCAACTCGTCGCTGTCGTCCGCGAGCAACGTGCGACAACGTCCGTGGAAGACGGCGTCTTTCGTTACCTCTTTCTCCTCACCACTGTCACCATCTACCACAGTTTTGGTAAAACGTATCCTGCACGCAATATGCCACTTGATATTGCGTAAACGTGCCTGCTCTGCCTGAATATCCTCAAGGACGTGCCTCAGTCATTACGAATACTATGTCATGATCCGACGCGTTGACGTTCACTGGAAGGTAGTCGAAAGTTGTGATGCACCCTCGGACACTACTGTTCCTCTCGATATAAAACCGAGTCACAACTGAAACAATAGAAACATGAGTATTATTAACCAATAGGAATGATAAATAACGTGTACACAAATTCATGTTTGTAGTAAATAAATAACACTGTCGGGGTAATATGTCAGTTTATTACAAACCGTGAAGATGTCGGCTACTCCTGATTTTAGTATTGAAAGTGAAAGAATAAAATCATTCAAGTATTGGGAAGTGACGTTTATCAGCCCCGACGAGTTAGCGTTTGCGGGTTCTACTTCTACCCTAGAAATTTCGATGTTTGTGGGCATAGTATGTCATTCGTAGACGATAGAGTTAAATGCTTTTGTTGTGGAATTGAATTAGTTGATTGGAAAGAAGGTGACAAACCTATGAAGGAACATGAAAAATTTTCATCTACATGTCAATTTCTAAACGATGTTAAGAGTGAGACTTTTCATACACACCAATAGACATAGTATGACTCAAACGTTAATTCGCATCAGCAAGTTTGCACGCTACATAATTACAAAAAAATAATTTCTTAACTGTGACAATTGGTATTGAACTTTTTACCTTGTTCAGTCTGCTCCTCCCCACGTTCCTGCTGGAGGTTAGCCATGATCTTCAAGAGAGAGAGAGAATGAACGAATACTGAAAAACAAAAGGTACTGTTATAACGCTGGTATTATGTTAGTGTATCTTAAACATTTTATATATCAATTTGTAGCACATGCATGTGTGGTAAGTAAGACGTTGTTGCAAGTGAGTGTCGATATGTGTGCAACTGTACTAAAAAAGCTGTTATGCGCATACGCAAATAATTCAAATACACTTACGTAGATGACTGAAAAAGAGATGATTTACATAATACATGTACGCTTAGACCAACTATTTGTTAGATCGAGAAAATTAAGTTTATTTTCGCACAAGCACACGCAACGTAACCACACACACACACACACACACGAACACACACAGACGCACACGCAACGTAATCACACACACACACACACACACACACACACACACACACACACACACACACACACACACACACACACACACACACACACACACACACACACACACACACACACACACACACACACACACACACACACACACACACACACACACACACACACACACACACACACACACACACACACACACACACACACACACACACACACACACACACACACACACACACACACACACACACACGCACGCACACACGCACACACACACACACACACACACACACACACATACGACGTGCACACGTTTGGGTTGAATCATGTTACGTTTGTTACATGTTGTGTCGCACTGATCTGATATTTATAGATGACTTCCATACAAAAGCAGATAACAGATTTAACTAATAATTTCATGCTTACAGTATACAACCAATGTACACAAACTTATAAAGCATCAAACTATATATCCTTCGTTGGGTTGTAATTATTATTAAACAGTAAAAATGCTTAGAATGAAAATATTTGACACACACACGCAACGCGCACGCACACACACACACACACACACACACACACACACACACACACACACACACACACACGCAACGTTATCACACACACACATACGACGTGCACACGTTTGGGTTGAATCATGTTACGTTTGTTACATGTTGTGTCGCACTGACCTGATATTTATAGATGACTTCCATACAGAAGCAGATAACAGATTTAAATAATAATTTCATGCTTACAATATACAACCAATGTACACAAACTTATAAAGCATCAAACTATATATCCTTCGTTGGGTTGTAATTATTATTAAACAGTAAAAATGCTTAGAATGAAAATATTTGCTATGATTTTAGTAACATATAACAGCGTCTTACATACCACTCGAATCTATATATACCGTTCTGTTTCAGATAATAATAGTTTGAATATAAAAAGACTGTGTATGAATACAAAGAAATATCAATTATTTGAGTGAAAGTGATTGTGAGTAGGAAAACAAACGAACCGGTAAACATTATGAATTTCCATATGATTACAACAACAGCTTAACTCAAGAACGCACGCTTAAAATTCAGCTATACCTAAAATACATCTTCAATTAGAAGTGTGATATAAAAAGTACAGTAAGAATATATTTCAGAAATTGTAATTTGATCACACACACATACACATACATGTATTAAATCAATAAATAATGAACTTGATAAATTATGCTGTACACTCACCAAACTAGTGTATGTTGACTACACAGGAACTTGTGTATACTGAGACGCACAATAATACAAGCAGTCTTTCAACTATTAAAACTGCTGAGATAGATTTATCAGCGCACGCGAGCAGTCAGTGTGAAACCTCTAAAATTCAGTTATACCTAGAAATATATATCTTCAATTAGAAGTATAATATAAAAGGTACAGTAAGAATATATTTCAGAAAATTGATCCCCCCCCACACACACACACACACACACACATGTATTAAATTCAAATATATATCTTCAATTAGAAGTGTAATATAAAAAATACAGTAAGAATATATTTCAGAAATTGTAATTTGATCATACACATACATGTATTAAATTCAATAAATAATGTTTTACTGCAAATAATTTTTACGTTTAAATAAAATCTGTACATACAATAAAATTATGCTGTACACTCACCAAACTAGCGTATGTTGAATACACAGGAACTTGTGTATACTGAGACGCACAATAATACAAGCAGTCTTTCAACTATTAAAAAAAATGCTGTGATAGATTTATCAACGCACGCAAGCAGTCAGTGTGAAACCGATAAAATTCAGTTATACCTAAAAATATATATCTTCAATTAGAAGTGTAATATAAAAGGTACAGTAAGAATATATTTCAGAAAATTGTAATTTGATCACACACACACACACACACACACACACACACACACACACACACACACACACACACACACACACACACACACACACACACACACACACACACACACACACACACACACACACACACACACACATGTATTAAATTCAAATATATATCTTCAATTAGAAGTGCGTTAAGAATAAAAGTACGTTAAGAATATATTCAGAAAATTGTAATTTTATCATACGCGCACGCATACACACACACATGTATTAAATTCAAATATATATTTTCAATTAGATGTGTAATATAAAAAAAAAAAAATACGGTAAGAATATATTTCAGAAATTGTAATTTGATCATACACATACATGTATTAAATTCAATAAATAATGTTTTAATGCAATTAATTTTTACGTTTAAATAAAATCTGTACATACAATAAATTATGCTCACTCACCAAACTGGTGTATGTTGACTACACACAGGAACTTGCGTATACTGAGATGCACAATAATACAAACAGTCTTCCAACTATTAAAAATGTAGTGATAGATTTATCAGCGCACGCAAGCAAGTCAATGAGAAATTATCGCTAAATTTGTTGCGTATATATTGGTCTCTGGTGGTGGGGAAAGCAGGTGTTTGTTTTGGAAGTGAATACTTTCTAATCCATAATTACTTGCGGTGGTGGTGCTAATGAGTGTCATGTGTCATATTAGAAAGTGAAAGGAGGATTTAGCGAATACACAATGGTTTATTTCGGTATAACCCTCTGAACATACATGCAATTAGTTGTATAGTAATCAGAAATGCGTGTGAGAGAGAGACAATTTAATAGTTTGAATTTTATACCACAAGGTAAACTATATTTTTTAAGTCGTGGGTTGTTTCCGAAAATTATTATTTAAAACTGATAATTGTTTTATTAAAATCTTAGCGCTATATACTAGACAATGGCCGTGATACACTTGCGTACGTGCCAAATTAATTGCCGACGGCGACGACGACTCTGCTCCCCCACCTGCTAAAAATTCCACGTTACACCACCTGTTAAAAACAAAAACAAAAAAAAAATTCTCACTGTGATATCGTTAGTTATTCTCTCTCTCTCCACTCTTCAGTTCGGACGGCAGTAAACGTAAGTTTGTGTATTATTATCATTATTGTAACGATCTTTGTGTTTATAAATATTAGTTTGTAATGTGTGGTTTCTTTTTTTTTATAGTATAATGGAAAACGCTGCTGTAATAATTGACTTTCACTGCTTTTATGATGACAACGGCAATTATATAGTAAAGGAGTTGTCGGTTATGGACGTAACACGTTTTGCATGCAGACATTGGATTTTCGCCCCGCCTGCTACAGTCGTTACGAATTCGAAATACACTAGAACCAACTGTTGGTTAACGACAAACTATCATGGCCTGAGATGGGGTGAAGGAGAGACACTGTACGAAAATCTTGTTTCAGTGTTAACAACGTATACGAACATATATAAATATGTGTTTGTGAAGGTTCTTGAGAAAAAACGTTTTTTAGAATCGAAAATAATCCATCATCATATAATAAATCTTGATGACATTGGTTGCCCTAAAAACATACCATATCTATTTCCCGGTACGTTATGTCTTACACATTGCAATTCTTCTTCTACACAGTGTACAAATCATAATGTGTACGCACTTAGAGAGTGGATAATTAATGATTTTTCTGTTATACAAACATTTTTAATGTGAGTGTCTCATAGCATTGTTAATTTCGTTAGTAAACTTGTATATGCCTGCAGGCGATAACTATTTCTAGTAGTCTGTGGGCTTTCCTAATATATATATTATGTAACAGCCATAATTCTGCATGTATGTACATGCAAAGCTTCAGGGGATGAAAAATTTCCTGATAACTACCACCACCACCATTACATTCCACTAGTCTTCTTTGTAGTCATTGTTTAGTTCCGCCTCCTTTGATACAGACGTCTTCACTTCTAATAATGTCGTTTATCACAAAATTCAATGCAATTTCTGCTATTGAGTACAAACGGTGTGCAGAATTAACAGTGAACAAGCAGTATCCGATCGTTAACATGGTGCATGTGGACACAAGATATGGGAAGTCTGTGCTTGTAACGTGGAAGATGAGCTACGCTATCGTGTATATCTACCTAAGAGATATGCTTGCGTCTTTACAGATGAAGAGCTCCGTCATATAAGCCCCAGCGACCTACATCTCGTGTTTCGAGGCATGAGGAACCAAACAGTGCAGGTGGAAATAGTATCTCGTTAAGGTAACAACCTACATTCCTAATTTTTTTTATCACTGTGTGTGCGTGTGTTTGAATGTAGTGCAGATTCTAATTTACAAAGTTTTGATGAATGGACATTAACTTATGAGAGAGAGAGAATGACACATAATTTAAGAAGTTACTCGCGTAAAGCGTTGATTCTGCCAACTATATCTGTGTGTGTGTGTGTGTGTGTGTGATATTTAACATGATTTTAATGTTGTTGTATTGTTATGTTGCAGGTTGCTTCTCCTACAAGTACGACACAATTATATATAAACTTTCGAAAAAATATCAAATTTATAATGTATTTATTTAATTATGAATTGTGAATTTTATATTGTGAATTTTAAAATATATTTAATCATTTAAACCAATTATGGCTTTATTTTATTTCACTATACACCTCTGAACATGTGTACAATTAATTTTTTTTTTTTTTTTTGTGAACTGTATTACTTGTGGGAACTGTTACATCAGAAGATTTGTATGATGGCTTTGTCATCTGTAACAGCACGCACGCACAGGTAAGTAGTTCATTGACAACAACACACATACATAGTTAATATTTGCCAACTATATATATTTCTAACAAGGATCAATCACACTGACTGCATTATAAAACTATTAATTAATTATTTAATACATTGAAAAATGAAGACGGCGTTTTGACAACGAGAGAGAGAGAGAGAGAGAGAGAGAGAGAGAGAGAGAGAGAGAGAGAGAGAGAGAGCTAAAATTATTTACTCATCACACCGACTACTCAATGTACACGGTAAGAGAGAGAGAGAGAGACATGAGAAATGGTATGAAACCTTGCACAGTTGAAACGAGTGAGAGTGAGAGAGAGAGAGAGAGAGAGAGAGAGAGAGAGAGAGAGAGAGAGAGAGAGAGAGAGAGAGGGCGTTACTATTTGTCGAATAAATATAAACTTTCTAATTTCATATACATGCGCGGTAATGACCACAGAGAGGAGAACGGTTTGAACATAACGTTTGACAACGAGAGAGAGAGAGAGAGACATACACAACGAGTGAGAGAGAGAGAGAGAGAGAGAGAGAGAGAGAGAGAGAGAGAGAGAGAGAGAGAGCTAAAATTATTTACTCATCACACCGACTACTCTACTCAATGTACACAGTGAGAGAGAGAAAGAGGAGAAACGGTTTGAACATAACGTTTGACAACAAGAGAGAGTGAGAGAGAGATAGTTTTACTTACATTCAAATGTGAGAGAGAGATAGAGAGAGAGAGAGAGAGAGAGAGAGAGAGAGAGAGAGAGTAACAATCATGATCATATGGTTTGAATTTCCCACCACAGAAGAAAAAAAAATGTTGGCAGATCTGCTCTATACACAATAATGTAAGATTGGTAACCCTGATCATATATTTTAATATATACACTATATAACACATATTTGAATATCCCTCCCCCTCCACCACAGAAAATGTTGACAAACCTGCTCATATAAAATATCTATACACTATAATAATAATACAGAGGTTGGTAAACCTGATCATATAGATTTAATATACATTATAACACACGACAAATTTGAACTCATGCAAAGGTTGGTACACCTGATCATATATTTTAATATACACTATAATGCATCGAGTTGGAACCTCCCACCCACCACCACCCACTGATATGAAATAAAAAAAAACCTCCCACCCACAACCACCCCCTGATATGCAAATCAGCTTTCTTAAAAAAATAAAAAATTATATTCACGGATGCTGGTGGTCCATTGAACCTCATCCCACCCCTTGATATGCAAATCAATTTAATTAAAAAAATAAAAAAATCAAATAAAAAAAATAAAAAAATAAAAAATTTATTTGCGGAAATTCGCGGTGCTGTGGTCCATTGGGATGCTGGGGGTCCAGCGGTGGCGGCGTCATCTCTTAGATCATGTTTTTTATCGTTTTTTATTGTTTTTTAAGAAGGCGGCATTTCTTTGTGGCTTTGAACTCTCATTATCCCTCTACTACTAATAACTTATATTATTATTGCTAATAATTAGTACATTTAATAATTAATATAAATATGATTTTTTTTTTAGAGGGGAAAAATGCTTTATGCACCGTTAGAGGAGGCGTGTGCTTCCTCTGGTGTGTGGGACTCTCACCCACTAAAAAAAACACGTCTAATTCAGGCATTCATATCCATCCTGGAACCACTTAGCGCATTACTTCAGGATGGAGCCTATTGTGCCCTTGTCGGGATCCTTATAGATGTTCCTCATCTTCTACTGCCCGTTGGGTGGAAGTTGGGCCTGTCTTTTTTTTCTAGTAGGACCCACTGAATAAATGCATTGATGCGGTCCCATTCCGCCTTACCACGAAGCATAAGCGCAACTACACTCTCGGGCGTGAATTCCCCGAGCTCCATTTCCAGTACCATCCTCTGTCTTGCGAATCTGCAGCACTTGAAAAATACATTAATATTAATATAATTATTATGTATGATATAATTTCAGTCTGTTTTTTTACTCTTATAGTCTGTCCACTATAATTACGAGGGTCATTCAATAACTAAAATGTTTGTTTAATCAGTATGACGATTTTTTTCTTTTCAACATAATCCCCAGCAATATTAATACACTTATCCGATATCTGAAAAGCTTTTTTATGTCTGCTGCAAAGACATTTTTGCGTTGCCGTCGGAGCCATTTTAGGGCATTTTTTGACCTCGTCGTTGTCATAAAACTTCGTACCATGTGACGCCTCCTTGACTGGACTAAACTAGTGAAAATAAAATGGAGCCAAGTCTGGACTGGAGGGAGGGTAAGGTAACGTCTCCCTAGCCAATTTATTAATGATTACACTTGTTTATGAGATGTATGTGGACAGACGTTATCATGAAGGAGAATGACGTCATTGCGCAGAAATCCAGAACGTTTCTGCATTACTGTCGGTTTTACTTTATTGATGAGCATGTCAGAGTAGTATGTACTGTTTATTGTCCGTTGAGCTTTAACAAAATCACAAAAACTGGGTCTGGAATTGAAACTTCACTGGACGTCCAGAACAGTGCTCGTCAGTTACTGAAATTTGACAATTTTTAAACTGTCCTACCCATTTATGAATATTTCCAGGATTTATACATATTTTCTTATTGTTCAATCTTAAGAGGATAGATTTTAATCGTTTTTTAACTTCAGGTAGCAAAAAACGGATCACTGCACGTTGTTCAACTAATTCTGAAACTTCAGAAGAACTCTCCATCGTTAAATGCCGATTTGAGGTTATAAACAAAACAATTCTAATCAAACAGCTGATCTGAACTCATTTCAGTGATGCCAAATTACGATTCTGAAACTATCGTACTCCGCCTACCAAGCGTTTTTCCTCTAAATCTATTTGTCTCTTTATTATTGAATGACTCTCGTAACTATTTTTCTCGTAATTTATTATTACTAACAATTATTATAATTATAATATTATTCATAAATTGTAATTAATTATATACAACACTTTTATTTACGCCTTGTTCTAGCTGAAGCACCTAACAAGTAAATCCCTGATCTAAAACATTCTGTTAATGAGAACACAAAAGTATCTTATTCTTCTTCGTTGCATTTTTAAAACTGCAAGTGAGAAAATTTTATTTCTAATTATTTCAGAACATCAGAAATACTAGACACGGTCAAAGAAAAACTGAAGGTAAGTACTAGACTGCACCATGAGGAACGCCATTAACATGGTGTTGTGATGCAGCTAGTGTGGGATGTAACACTTAGATCAGGGAGCACAAGTTTTCCATTTTTCATCAATCAAGAACCAAGAAATAATCTACTGCTGCCTATGTATCCCCAGTTACCTGTGTTACTGTGATATCTGTTTGCGATTTAAACTACGACCTGTTACGTTCTGTTTAATCAGAACCAGTCCTCTCACAGAACGTCGCATCATATATCATGTAGTGTTTATAGCGTCTGATGCTCTGAACATATCTGTTGGCATCTCAGTGCTAGTACTCTTGCATGCCCAACAGTTACAGCACAATGGATATTCATACCGTTTAAGTTATTCTTGACTTGAATTTATACAATATAGGTCTGCGATTAGTGTTTAACTAAATAGTATGTCTGGTGTATATGCGGAAGTTAACCGTGTTAGGCGAAACGGTTAAGTGAGAAGTAGTGAATTGTTTGGCACCTATGTTACAATTCACTTGACTTGAGTGTTCGTTTGACAGGGCAGTGTAAACTGACACTAAAGTGAAGTGTCAGTTTAGTGAAGTGCCTTTCAAAACCTTTACCAATCTCAGACAGAACTTGGAAAAGATGTGACCTGAATTCACGATTCTCCTTAAGTGCCTACGCTCATCCGCTAAAATACTAACAATTTTAAGCTCACTAAAACACACACACACACACACACACACACACACACACACACACACACACACACACACACACACACACACACACACACACACACACACACACACACACACACACACACACACACACACACACACACACACACACACACACACACACACACACACACACACACACACACACACACACACACACACACACACACACACACACACACACACACACACACACACACACACACACACACACACACACACACACACACACACCCACACCCACACCCACACCCACACCCACACACACACCCACACCCACACCCACACCCACCCACACACACACACACACACACACACACACACACACACACACACACACACACACACACACACACACACACACACACACACACACAGGTCGTGTGGGTGTATTGTTTCCAGATCATCATTTTATAAATTTTATAATTTCAAATCAGTGAGATAGAACGTCACTGTCTAAATAAAATAATTAGGACGAGTGTAAATGAACAATGTAAGGAAAAACTGTATTCAGGCAATTCTTGGTGATGGAAACAGGTGTTAAAATTACCAAGAGACAAATTCTCTACCTTTCCCTTTTTCTGCTTCAAAACTGGTGCTTATGTTGTCACCGCAAACTCAAATGATACGGCAAAGCCGATAACCGCAAAGTAAGTCAGTTATAAAAGTATTTCAAAGCCATCAATGTCCTTAAAAGCATCCATTTAAAAATTTATTTTAATAAGCACTGACTTAATGTGAAAATATGTAAGTATGTGTAGCAGAGGGGGTGAATGGGATGAAGAACTGTGGTTCCTAGGCACATGGTAAGACTATAAACGCAAAAGTACCATATGTACGTAGTTTATTCATAATATGCCTTAAGGTTTCATTTGGCTAATGGTTAAACAAACATTTGCCTCACATGACTTGATAACCGTTTACTTGAACGGTTTTAAATATTTAGCTAAAATATTTTTAAACCTCTTGTGTTTGACCATATACTCTACAGATACGATGACACATTAAAACATCAATTCCAGTACGTAGTAAAATATGCTTCATACTGAGTTGATTTTTAATTATAACAGTTAGAATATGTACGGTTCTTTTTTATTACTCTACTAGTCTGTAAAATGAATAAAGAGTTAATGACGGAGAACTGTTTAGTCAAAAATACGTCATATTTTTATTTTTCAAAGTCGAAATAGAAAAAGCGTTAATATAAATTAAAATGCAATTACTTTTCGTCAGTGTTCTTTAGTTTGGCGTGCCAATTAAAATCCACCACAACAACTTATTGACTTTATAATTGCGCTTGGCAGATTTTTGTGAAAAGTTTCGTTTAACTCACAGATAAGCTGTCACTTGTAAGTATATTGTGGAGGTCTGTTAAAAACTAAATAAAGCTTTCTAAAAACATATTTACGATTAAATACATTTTGCAAACTAATTACACCAGCTTAAATAATATTCTTTATCAACATCTGAGTAATACATCTGCGAATGTAGAATGAATTTATAATCGTGAAATTAGTATTGCAATTATTTCACAGAAATAATATTAAGGAAAAGGATCACATTTTATTCTACATAACGAGGTCAGGAAACATCGGCAAAACCGTTATTTAGCTACAGTGTTTTGAAGTATGAAAAAACTGTAGTTTCTATTTTCTAGCGGAATGCTTAATTATAAAACAGTAAAGATCTTCACCCTTAAGAAATTTCCTATTAGGTAACGCACACAATGAAAACATAAACATAACTACATAAACAAACACAGGTAGGAATTTTTAACTCATAACTCGGCGCGTTTTTTTAAAGGTCCAGAAAAAAAGAAATCTCATTTACCTTGTTTCAAATGTTCTTGAATGAGAAAGCGACATCGTGTGTAAAAGCGAACGCGAACTTTATACCAAAAGTAGAATTTCTTTACTTATCTATAAAAATCTACAATGTTTAAAATTTTAACAACCGCATTCATTAATAAACGACATTATTTAAACAAATGTTCATTTTTTACAATAA
Source organism: Magicicada septendecula (assembly GCA_034769895.1). NCBI lineage: Eukaryota > Metazoa > Arthropoda > Insecta > Hemiptera > Cicadidae > Magicicada > Magicicada septendecula. The sequence continues at coordinate 270,722,933 of CM068367.1, forward strand.
ATTTGGTTTAAACATTATAGTTTAACATAGCAAAAATAGTTTTTTTTTTAAATTCAATTCTGTCGATCTAAAGTTGTTACTTGACAGATGATATAACATCAGAACAAAGCACGGTGTCTGGCAGTAAATAAAGTAGTCAAATTCATAACTTACATTTTGCCTTCAAATTAACGTCATGCAGCTGGAATTCAGTAAATCCGCTCAAGAAAATTAAATAAAGCAGTGTGAACGAGTCACGTACATAATTGTCGAGTTCGTTTGATGTTTGTCACTTGGAGAAGAGGGGTCTGAAGTTGTCATTAGAACACTTATAATTGCTTCTCCTTTAATTTTCAGTCACGAAACTCGACACTTGCTTCTTAAAGCGCCTCCATGTAACAATAAGAATTAAATAACATCTTTGTCTGTCCTTTTGCTTGTAATCGTTATTTCACTTTATTTTTGCGGCAGAGTTATTATTCATGTATAAAACATTATATATATATATATACACAGTATATTACAATTTAATTTTTATTTGGTTACTAATATTCCATTTGTATGTGTTTATCGAGAGTGGAATATTTCTAATGGTTAGTTATGTGCAGGTCCTTTGATATTGTGCAGGTTTCTTTAGTTTCAGCTGGAGCTTAGATTTCACTTTTAATATTTGAATTTTATATTCTAAAGTAGAGGAAAAGGAACAAATTGTCACCTACTTGTAACATGTATGAACATCAAAACCTAATCGGATCCTCTGTTTGGTGAGGGAACATAAAAATATAAAAGTAAATATATACAAAATATATAAATAATATAAAAAAAAAAAAAATAGGTGGGGAAGAGGAACAAAAACTATATTGAATAACGTGCTACTAGCATATACATCGTTGGAGAGATCATTTGAGTGGTACATTTAAAGATATTAAAACAAGAACAGATTTTCTACATTACTTAACTTTCGAATTTTTTTGCGTTTAGATATTTATTCTTAGGTACTTTACTGTACATTAAAGAAGTTTCTTCCCTTTAAAGCCAATGAACCAATGAAATTAATATCTCTAATTTTGCTTTAAAATGAATTTACATTATCGCTTGTAATTTTCAAACGTATTTTGTACCTTTTTTAACAGTTTATAATCAAGTTTAACATTTCACAATTTAACCGCAACCGATTTGTAATATAATCTATAAGAATTTTTCTTATACTGATAACACGTACAATGACGATGTGTACGTAAAAAGAATTATAGGCCAATACAAGATACAAGATACAAGATATTACCAAAATTGTAAAAAGCGTGTGTTTACGAAACGGAGGTCGTGACCCGGACAGGTTAAATGTAATTACTTCGGGCGAAATACACTACTTTGTTGGAATGTACTTAAGATTCTTTTCTTAGAGGCTGTATTTGAGGGAATAACAAAGAATGTGGCAGCACAGCGCGGCTTACTAACCAGTATTTACGGTGAAAAGGTAAAGTAACTGGAGGCACTTAGCAAATATAAAGGTTTTTTTGCTCTTTGAGTTAACGTTTCACCGTCTCGTTTACAGTGAAAGGATTTCCGGTGCTTCGTCCACAATTTTGATATTTTACAGATTCTTAAATTGTATTAAAATTCAAGATAATTAGGTATACTGTACATTAGCAGAAACCTGCAATCAGAAAAAGGAGAAGTAAATTTTCTCAGTTTCAAATAGGAAGTGTGATTTTTTCACATCTTAAAGTAAAGGTCACAGTTTTCACCTTCGTATACTATCATATAATTATAAAACGTGTGTTATTGGTGTGCTATGATTTGATTTAATAAGTGATTGTTAAATAGAAATTAATTTATATTTCTGCAATCATGCTAATTAAATTAAACAATTAGCGAATGATACGTTACAATAATAAAATAGGAAGACGCGTAACCTCTTGTACGTACTATTTCAACTCTATAAAAGTGCGTGTGTAAGTAAATATATCGTACAGTAAAATAATAAAATATTAATTTACAGAAGAAATTTTTTTGTTTTGATAATTATAGTAAATACTTAAAGGTTGAAATGTTACCGTAAAGAAACATTTATATACATATAAAATAGTATGTGGATAAGTTTAGTTAATAGTAAAAAATGTTCTCTTTGTTTAACACTTTGAAACGATAGTATAGTCTATGTTGTATCATTTAAATTATAATAAAACATTTTAGCGTATAATGGTTTTCAGCGTATCGTCTATAAACTTAAGTCGTAGTTGGATTATGGATTACAATTCTGTAGTGTGTATAGTCAGGAATGATCAGGTCTGATCAGGAGGTGTGCGTGCGGTGTGATTTACATTATGTGTAAAAGTTTAATAAATAAATTTATGTATAAAGAAATAAATGTTTATTTCTTTATAACAAAGTATGTTTTTTTACATCGGAATATTTCACTATTTCCGTTAGATTTGTATATTGTTATCTGAATAATTAGTGTCTAATGTCGTAAAATAGGTTCACTTCTGTAATTCTGTATTTATACCCTGGCGAGATGGGAGAATGTATGTTGCCGCTTTCTGAGCGATCTGTCCAGAATAATTGCGCGTTCCAATCCATACTACATCGCCGCAAGTCCACGTGACGCACATGCCACGCAGAATTTTTATTCCATAGTAATAAGAATACATTACTTTTTTCAAGGTGCGTAAGAGAACCCCAATGTGTGGAGCGTCATAGTAACTAGTCAGTACACGATGACTCATCAGGTAACAACGTCATGTGTAAGTACTGAAAATGGCCAAAAATTGATACAAAATTAAATTTTGTTTTCGTCCCAAATTTTTCTGTGGGTAGTTCTTTATATAAAAAAACACACTAAAACATTTTGTTTCGAAATATTTTGCAGGCAAAAACAAATTGTTTGAGAAAACCTAGCACCTAAGCGATTTACATTTCACTTAGGTATTATAACAAAACAATATTATTTATACCATATTAGCTGTTGGTATGGCAATTTGTGAGTACAACTCAGGCAAGCTGGAAACTATTACTGACATGCAAACCATATGTGGCATTAGTCCTGGTAAGTTCGTTCACTGTTGAAGTAGCAAGAAAAATTTACAAGAATGACTGAAATTTACTGAAAAAATAAAAGCAAGTAAGTACAATGAATACAGATGAAAAAAGAAGTATGCTATGTTGAAAGAGGAAGTAAGAAGATTGGAAATAGAGAACCTAACATGTGGACTAGGTGAATTTTAGTAAAAATGTAAAATAGTGAAATGTGGACTACAGAGACATGATCGATAAGAATATTGATAAGGACAGCTGTAGAAAATATTTGTTCGTATAATTTATTAAAAATGTAAAATAAAATATTTTATTCTTTATTGTATTAGAATTTACTACGTTAATACCAATAGAGTAATAAAAAGAATCATATAAAACCTTTGTACTCCATAAATATTGAATTTTCCGGGTATACACCGGATACGCAGTAGGTCATAATCATGTTGTTATTTTCTGTGCTTTCACTGGATTTCTGATTCTGACTGGCATACATTTTAATTGTTTTGTTTGTTTTGCACGGACGCACGCCGTGCAACCTTATGCGTTTTTTGGACCGTGTTCATTATCTTGGTTATCTTTAGCTATGGACGCGACTTTATGATTACCAAACTTCGAGGAATTTTGTTCGCGATCAGGCTTTTCCCACTGTTTACTTTTATAGTAATTTTGTTTTTGTGTATTATTGATGTTTATATGTTTATGTGCACTGTAAGTTTCAACATTGCTATCAACATTTTCCCATTTTGTAAGCAGCAACAGCAGCTCTTCTAAAGTTTTAATTCCTTGGGTAATTACTGCTATTTATACTCCTCTGCTAAAATGGTGGGCCAGCTTGTTGACGATTTCAGCTTCCGACATCTCAGGCTTTAGATATTTTGCCTTCGCTACAAGTTGAATCAGGTATTTCTCCTTGGTACCTTTACTCGGAGTAGGGGAGACCGGGGCACGTTTGCCATAGAGGCACGTTGGCCCAACGGCTTTAGTTCCCCTAGCAGCCATCAGAATGCTCCGCGAATCATACTGAACGTTGCCTGACCTGTCGCCCCCCTCCTCCGCGACTGCCAGTTCGTTTACTGTGATCTGTCAGGAGTGGTACCAGTTATTCGATTTTGTTGTATTTCTAGTAATTTTTCTTGAGTTAGATTAAATTGTTATATTTCTCTGCAAACACTGATCAAGGAAATAGGTAAGTAGTGTATTGAAAGCTCAATAAGTAAGGATTTTAGTGTAACAACTGAACTGAATGTTGTGTAGGTTTTTCTAAAACTGTAAAACTATTTCAAACATGGCGATGGGGCAGGTCGGGCCACAAGCATCGGGGTACGTTGGCCTGGCGGGCCAACGTGCTCCGGTGCTTTTTGTTACAAAATTAGTTATTTTGATAATAGCACTCTTTAATGCTAGTGCGTTTTGAAACACATTTAATTTATATTTAAATTGCAAATATCAGGATTGATGTTTAAATACAGAAAACGACAACTAACTTATATCTTTGTCTACATGTATTTATTTTTTTTCAGTTACCATGGTTCGCAACTATAAAAGAAACACTGAAAGAGGGCTTGTTTCAAAAGAAACTATGATGTTGGCTGTTATTGAAGTGAAGCAGTATAAAAGGTCCGTGAGGAGTGTAAGTGAAGAATTCGGAATTCCTAGAAAAACGTTAGGAAGATACTGTGATAAATTTGAAGGTACGCCTACACTTGCTGAAGAGTCTGTAGTTACCGAAGTGCCCCAAGAAGTGCCTACAATAGTGGCAGAAGTTACCAAAGTTCCTATAGAAATGCCTACAGAAAATCAAAGTGTTTTAGTTACCAAAGTGTCAGTGGAAGTGCATAGGCCTACAGTTACCGAAGAGTCTTCAGTTACAGAAGTGTCTTCAGTTACCAAAGTGCCTTCAGTTACCGAAGTGCCTTTAGTCACCGAAGAGTCTTCAGTTGTTACCGAAGGGTCTTCAGTTACCGAACTGTCCAAAGAAGTAGCAACAGTCCCCACAGAGCCCATGGAAGTAGGTCTCCCAACAGTTGGAACTTCGATGGCAACTGTAAGCCCTTCGCTTAGGCCTACTAGATCTCCCGGAGTCTTCCACACATTTGGTTACACAAAACGGTTTCAGGTAGGCCTAAATAAAAAATAACACTGTTATTAAATAATTTCAGTTCTTTATATTATTATTTATTACGCTTTAAGCCTTTATTACGCTTTAATTGGCAGTAAAGTACAAAATAAACAGAATTTTTATATGGTTTAAAATGTAAAGTAGCTGGATATAAAACTAAATTAAAAACAAAATGTAGGCTTAATGAAATTTAGTTTTACGCGTGTAACTAATTCGAACCGTTTATTCTGTCCAGGTGTTTGAGGCGGAGCAAGAAAACTTGTTGGAAAACTACCTGATGAAGGTAAGCGACATCTATTTTGGTCTGTCACCCAAAGAAGTCCGGCGATTTGCTTACACGTACGCTGTTGCATGTAACAGGACCATTCCTAACTCGTGGAGTGAATTTGAAATGGCTGGGCCAGATTGGTTTACAGGGTTTTTAAAAAGGCACCCAAAATTGTCCATTCGTACCCCTCAAGCCACAAGCTTAGCCCGTTGCACCAGTTTTAATAAACACAATACAGGTTTATTTTTTGACAACCTGAACAATGTCTTATCTAGACTAAAGGTCACAGCAAAAGATATTTGGAATATTGGTGAGACAGGTGTTACGACGGTTCAGAAACCCGACAGAATTGTCGCACGTCGAGGTTTCCGACAAATAGGATGTGTGACCTCAGCAGAACGTGGTTCCTTAGTTACAATGGCATTGGCAGTGAGTGCAATCGGGAACAGTGTACCCCCTTTCTTTGTTTTTCCTAGGGTTAACTACAAAGAACATTTCGTTCGAGATGGCCCTGCTGGATGTTCTGGCGATGCTCACCCATCAGGATGGGTGACGGAAAATGGGTTTTTGCAATATATAAAACATTTTGTTGGACACGTCCATAGCTCTAAAGAAAACCCGTGCCTTGTGTTAATAGACAACCATAGTTCCCATTTGTCATCAGATGTTTTAGACTATTGCAAAGAAAATGGATTCACACTGTTATCTTTTCCAGCACATTGCAGCCATAAGCTGCAACCCTCGGACCGAAGTGTTTACGGCCCTTTTAAGAAGTACGTGAATTCTGCCTGTGACAGTTGGGCGACAACAAACAGACGTCCAATGACAATTTACGGTATACCTGGTATCGTGAAAACTGACCTCCCACACGCAGTCAACCCAGTAAACATAACAGCAGGTTTCCAGGTTACTGGAATATGTCCTTTTAATAAACATATTTTTACCGACGCTGATTTCATGCCTTCGTATTTGACTGGTAGACCAGATCCTTCAAATATGCCAAACCATTCAAGTGTTCTTTCAGAAGAAAATACCAACCAGATTTCATCATTTGTTATCCCAGCAACCCCTTCTACTTCTTCGGAAATAGGCGTACAGCAAACCTTCCCATCACCAGGGGAAGTAAGACCATTTCAGAAGGCAGAACCCAGGAAAGGAAAGAATTCAAATAAAAGGAAAAGAACATCTGCCATATTGACAGACACTCCTGTAAAAGAAGCATTACAGCTTGAACAAAGAGCAGCAAAAGAAAGAAATAAGATCAAAATAAGGAATAGGCCTACAAAAGAAAAATGAGAAGAAAGAGAAAAAAATAACAAAGACAAGCTATCTGTTGCGAAGAATTTGTTTTGTGACCACCCGGAACAGCCTGGTGGTAGTGGTCAGAAGCGCCGAAAAAGGACTACTAAAAAAGCAACAAAAGTAGAAGACGACGATGAGGATGACGTTGATGATGATAATTAATGCTTAAGTTGCTTGAAGGCGTTCAATAAAAGTACGCCTGGGGCGGAATGGATCCAGTGCACCAGTTGCAAACGTTGGACACATGTGCAGTGTGTCAAAGGAGAAATAAAAGGGGTGGTTTTTGAATGCATTCATTGCAGTGACCCTTTAGTAATGGAAGACAGTGATTAAAACTTTATGCATTAAGCTAAACATAGTCTTATTTTCTTCTATGTAAAGAATTTTTGTTTTAAAAATTATATATAAGAGTTTGTTCAGCAAATTGACTTTTATTTAGCTCCTAAAACAACAACAAAAAGGTAAAGTGCTAGGTGGGCCATCATGCCCCACTAGCTGGGCCAACCTACCCCGTGCCCCCGTGCACGGGGTAGGTTGGCCCACATGACAAAGCCCATAAATTATATTAATAGAGCCTTCAGTTGTGCAAATTTAACAAACATAGAATTTTTTATTTGTAATAAAAGATATTGGAAATTTTTAAAAATTATTACCACGGTAAAAAAACAAAAACTCTTTTTTCTAAAAATAAAACAAAAAAAACTGGGTCAACGTGCCCCGGTCTCCCTTATACTTACCGAATTCCAGCTGCACACTTACTTTACGCTGGATTTCGTCATTCCAGTAGCGTGCCTTAAAATGGTCAACAAGATCTTCATATATTACTATTTTGTCTTGTATGATGGAAAACCATTCTGCAGCTGTACCCTTTAGATGTCGAACTACCCAGTTTATTTTGTCAACATCGCCAAGATTGTCGTTGATATTTTCCATACTACGTTGGCATTGCTTAAGGAACTGTACGGGATTCTCGTGTTCAAGGGCATAAAATTTCATGTGTGTGTTTATGTCGTCGTGAGTTTTGTATACATAAGTAATCTGGTTTGCGGGTATAGCAGTTTGCTGTATTTTTACTTCCATGTTCCATAAGGAAATGGAAGTATGGTCATGGCGAAAAAAATCGTGTTCGAGATAATGGCAGATTCTGATTGTACTACCCTCAAAACATGAAAAAAAGTAATTTTTCGAAAAATGTGTGTGTGTGTGTGTGTGTGCCTGTCTGTCTATCCGTTGTGTGTAGACTTTTTTCTATGGCAAACGATAACTGCCGCAAATTCAAACGGAATCAAATAATGTTTTGCATACAGTTCTGCATTGTAGAGGACTCGAGGTCTGTTGATTTTAGTGAAGGTCGGTTAAGGGGAAGGGGTAGTTTACCTGCAACCTTTTACGTTTTAACAAGAGTAAAGTGCTTAATTTTGATAAATAAAGTATCCTTAAAAGAAGGTCATAATAATCCACTGTAGAAAGGTAGATGAAATATCTATAAATGAAAAGGGTAGTTGAAGGGAAGGGGGTAATTTTCTACAAATTAAAATGGTAGTTGATGAGGGAGGAGATAATTTTTTATAAGTTTTATATGTGTAGTACTACGTTATTGACAACAAAGAATGTTTCTATGGAAACATTGTATTTCAGTTTGACAAAATTCTATATTTTTTTAGGAATTATCGAACCGAATTCAAGTAAATGATTGGAACTGTATGAGTACCCGCAATACATTTCGATGTTTTTAATATGCGATTGTATAGATATATTACGGTGTGGAAAAGAGGAAGTGTACTAATTGTAAATTGCCCTATTTCTTAATGTAAAACAAAAATACGTGTTGTTTTCATTTGGTAGTTAGGTAATAATGGTTTTGGGTCTTTAGTTTACTGCTAAAATAAATAAAAGCTGTGGTTGAGAAAACACATTAAACGTGTAATACAATGTATATAACAGAGTAACACTTAATATAAAGAACCTAACTTTTTTATGTTTACAAATTGGAAAAAACAACAGCAAATACAAAATGAAAAATACAAATATTTATGGTTAATGAAAAAACAAAAAACACTGTATTAAGGAATGACAACATATGCTATCCAAATTGTACATAATGGATGTTTGTTTATTGTTAGTCACAAAACGAGTACTTGTCGGAAAACGAATTTTACCAAAAAAACGAGTTCTGCCACAAAAAAGTTACATGTAGGCCTATAATAATAGGCGAGGGGTTGACCCTTGGGCCACTCCAGCCTTACTTCGAGTTGGGTTTTTCGTGGTTTTAGAAAAAAAAAAATAGTTTTACATTACACACGTATTGGTTTCCATGTATAATTCATGTATTCATGTAGTTTTCATGTTAACCTAACATAATCAATTTTTGGTGTCACAGCCACGACCCGGTGATAAGTTACTACTACAGTCATTTACCATTAAAATATGAAAAACGAAATCAATTGCAATCACCAACCAACTATTACAACATACAAAATTAAAATTTGTATAATTCTTTCACTACATAAAATTATTTGCGATATTCACTACATATCTAAGCCCAAAAATCGCATTATCGAAATAACTGCGTGTACGCATAAAGGGAGTACCAAATGATTATATATATAATCTGAGAACATGGAAGTCATGTATAGTTCTCCATACCGATTTTTCCATTTGTTGTTCTAAAATTTCTAACTTGTTTTCATGACTATTTATGAAATCATTTATCGCGGTCGTCTGCGATTGCATTCGCTCTTCTACTGATAGCATGGTCGTTTCACACTCAGTTATACGCGAGTTATTTACTTGAAGCGCGGCTTCACAATCAATGCGGATAGACTCAACCTTTTCAGTTATTTTCTTCTCGGCCGCTTCAACGATACTTTTACTTTGTTCGTGTACGGCAGCGAACATTTTTTTATTTTCCACGTGAATACTTTTATTTTGATGTTTACTGTCGTCACGTACAGATTTTAAGTTTTCTTGTAATATTTTATTATCTTCGCGTAGCTGTTTATTATCGTTACGTACCGCCTGTATGTTTTTATTATTTTCGTCGCGTACGGACTGTATACTTGCTAAAATTGCATTAAGCGTGGATTGCAAATCAGCTGATTGTGTTTCCGCCATCTTTAATAACGATAACTCACAAAAACAACAAAACAAAGTTTATCTTAGAGTACTGCCTTACGCACGGGCACACTTATTGTTACGTTGTTAACGTTTAATGTTCAACTGTTCTTATATATTATAGAAACGCACAGTAATCAGTCAGAAATCATACAAACACAATGTCCATACAAATACTTAACTCAACATGCACAAATTAAATATTTCACTCCAGATAATTTCCCTATACTATGCTACAGTTCTAACCTAAAAACAGTCTTTCAGAGTATATGCAAATATTAAGTATACACACTCTAAAGACAAATTTAACACAGTTCAATAATACTAAATCTTTACAATATACTATTTACTCGTGCCAAGCACGTTAGGGCGCCATTTAGTATTATGCAACAAAACAAATATAAGGCATAGTATTAAAAACACAATAATAATAGTGTCTTTTATCTGGAGTAAGGTATATATTTAAAAAAATTTAAAAATGGTCTGTGATTGAAAAAATTATTTATTCTAATTTGTTAACGTCTGTAAATGATTTGAAAGTTTTAAATGTCTATTTTTACTTGGTCGTTGAATTCCTTTTACGACACCGTTGAACCGTTGTACTGCCTCCTCTCGCGGGTTTCACTGTTGAATCTGCTACCTTTCGCTGCCTGCTGAAATCTGTTGCTGTGATGACACGTGGACACTCCGCTCACACGCACGCACGCCAATACACCGATAGCGTTTACCTCTTTCCTCAGGGCTCGATAATGGGTTTTAATTTAAATTAATGTGGTTTCGGTGTATTTTACGTACACCTTCCCAAGTCTTGATGTGTCCTCGCATTCACACAGATGTATTCCGGTAAATACACCTCACCCTATGAGGATATCTTGACTCTCGCGAGAATAGCACTATTTAAATTAATCATTTAATTTTATTATTTAAGTTCTAGTACCCAATAGGATTTTAGCAAACGGGCAACTCTTTGCTCAGATTCCGTACTCGTAACCCTTATGTAGAAACGTATACTGATACGAAAAACTCGCACAGAGAGAACGTCTGTTAAGGTCGAGCTGGTAGGTGGAACTAACTGAAACTTCCTTCGCGGAGACCCAATCTGAATGAAAATAGGGGTCTCTGATTGGTCAAACCCCTAGCACGTGATTGATGGGTTAAATTGACAGACAGAAGTCCTGCTCAAATTGGCTGAAAACTGCAAAAGCAGGTACAGATTTTATCAAAAAGTTTTATGACTTTCAGAAGATAAGGATTTTTTAAAAAGATGAATTTTGTTAAAAACTACATATTAAAATAATATGTTTCGAGTCTTTGACATAAGAAAAATGTAGCGCTAATTTAGAACCATGAGCTGTCCAAGTCTCAATTCAATACGTTAATTTAAACCAGAGTTATTCATGTAAATACGAATAACACGCGCACTCACGCACTAAATTCGCACTTAACATGATAGAAAATAAATTTATGGGCGTTTTGACATACAACAGTTATTTACCAATTTCTTAATTCAAAACTTATAGCTATTATACAAAATTTAAACAAAATCAATTTTCAACATGTCTATAACGTGATAAATTAGTATAAAAGCATGTAGTCTTAGCTACGAATACACTTTCTGGGATGTTTCATTGCAATAATATATATATATGTGTGTATATATATATATGTATGTTCAAATATCAATTTGTCACTCGACGATGGGCGCGCGAGTACCCTCTCGTCATTGTGGCCCTTAAGAGGTCAATTTGTGGGCGATGAAAACCTGTAAGTATCGAGATGTTTTGGAATAGTTGGGTGTTCCGTCTTCATCCTGGCCTGGGCCGTGCTCGGATGTTTGTGAGCGGCCTTTTTGTCCAGCTGCAGCGTTTGAGTGTGGCGTCCGGTGCATCTCAATCCGTGGGGACATAGTTTTTCTTCCTTTTTATCTTTATCTGCACCGTAAGAATCCTCCCGGCGGAAGAAGACGCGAGTTATGCAGTGACCGATCTCTATTTGGATTCCTGTCGCTGGAATAAATCCACCGGGGTTAATAAAGCTAAAAAACTGGGTCGCTTCCAAGAGTCACGTGGCTTTGGATGATATTTGCCGAGTCTGGTGATCGGGGGATTGTGGGTAAGTTCGGCCGCCTGACCACAGAACCTGTGCGCCAAGCGCCTCAGTTGAGCCGAGTTCTCCAATATTGTGCCACCGCCTCTTTTGAGAGGTTTAAGAGTTGAATAATCTATATTATAATCGTACCTGTCTTAAATTAGTTTTCCAAGAACGTTTACTTCTCGGTATCAAGTAGAAAGAGATAATCCATACGCTCCAGAGAAACATTACTTGCTGTGTTTTGTTCGAAACATTTCTACACGATTATTCAAATGTTGGCCTGACTGTAACCAATACCTGCTCCCGTTTAATACTTACAAATGAACTCGTGTATGTATTTATGAAGTCAATTACAACAGTAATTATTACAAAAGTCCAAATCATTTTAAAAATTGTAAGAAATTTAAATGATCACAAAAGTCTCATAAAATCAGAAAAACCTGTGCTCATTTAAAGTGATGAGGAAAAGGATAATAAATCCTGCCACTTCATACGAAAAGGTTTAGTCTTATACAAGATTGTTTGATTATGACGTTATATAAACACGTAATACAGTTTACCAAAAGTAGTCATATGTATGTGTTAATCGAAAAATAAAAAGTATATAGATATGTAGTTTTTTTAAATCATAGCTAATTATTCAAAGTATAACACAACGTACAGTGAAACAAGAAAAGGCAGCATATTTCAAACGCATAAAAAATAGAATTTGTCATAATTGAATTATGCTAATAAAACTTTCATGTTATAAATAATTGGATTCACAGTAAAAATAATTTTCAAATAACTGAACAGACAGTTAGAAAAACGTACAGTACGGTTTAAAATGTTTTAAATTTTACTATATAATTCTTCAAAATAGGATCAGTTGTAAAGCAATTATACAGATAATGTTGTTCCGTAGATTTATAAGTTATGTACTGAAAATTGCTAAATGATTTGATCAAATTTAATTTCTTGAATAAGTATTTTTGTTTTACACATCGGCTCACTACGATTTATTGAAAAACATGTTAAAGCTAAAATAAAAGGCCTGTTAACAAAATCTGAGTAAATACTGATAGTACAAAAAAAAAAAATTGAATGCAGGAGGTTTTATAATTATTAACAGAAAACAACTTAAACATCTTACAGTGCGGTAGTAATTATTAACGTGAAAGTTTTAAATAAAAATGATGAGATAATTTTTTTTTTCAATCTTAATTTTATGTTGCTGTCATGGAAACAAATTTAATTTTCAATTGTTAGTTTGTTTTATTGTTAATATATGTTTTTGATATTAAATGATTTTTTTATATTATTCATTTAAGGAGAGATAGACTTATGTTTCTGAGACAATTAAAATTATGGTTTATTTAAAATTAATGGAAGAGTGGTTAAAAATTGAAAGTTTTTACCCTTAATTTAATTTTAAAATTAGTCTGTTGACCAAACAAAAACTTAAAATTAATTGTCTTTAGATTATTTGTATTTACACAATTTTAGTCTCTAAAAATTCATTAAAATATCGGTATGGAGAACCATACATGACTTCCATATTCTAAGATTTATATTTAAAATCATTTTCAGCCAAACAGCCAGGGAAGGAATTTTAACAAAAAAATACTTCTTTGTTGCCAATAACGTAGTACACATAAAAAAAAATTATCCCCTCCCCCTTCAACTATAATTTTGATTTATAGAAAATTACCCCCAGCCCGTTCAACTAGCCTCTTCATTTATAGATATTTCATCTACGTTTCTACAGTGGATTATTAAGATCTTATCAGGATACTTTATCAAAATTAAGTACTTTACTCATGTTACAACAAAAAATGTTTCAGGTAAACTGCCCTTTCCCCGTAACCGATCTTCACCAAAATCAACAGACATTGAGTTCTCTATAGCTCAGGCATATATGTAAAAAATTATTTGATTCTGTTTGAATTTACGGCAGTTATGGTTCGTCATATAAAAAATTACCCATGTTAAAACATAAAACATGAGATTTATGAAACATATCTAAGATTTATATTTAAAATCATTTTTGAAATAAAATATTTTCATAGAACCTACTAACGCTGGGGAAATCTGAGTAGCCAATCAGAGTTGGGCCTACCTGTCACTCTGCTGAATTTGGTGGAAAGCCCTGTCACTGTCGTCAAGTCCCCACCTCAATGAAGAACCCATTGTTTTATAAAAATATATTTAAATTTTGAAAACTGAAAATTCTTTTCTTGTAAATATTTATATTTTATAATCAAAATGACTTTATTTTTGTTACCTGGCAACAAAATTATTTTATTTTCAACAATTACCATTGTTTCAAAAAGTTTAAATAAATTTTCAAGTACTTTACTCTTGTTAAAACGTAAAAGTTGCAGGTAAACTACCCCTTCCCCTTAACCGATCTTCACCAAAATCGAAAGTCCTTGAGACCTCTACAATGCAGGGATGTATGCAAAAAATTATTTGATTCTGTTTGAATTTGCGGCAGTTATCGTTTGCCATAAAAAAAAACGTTGCAGGTAAACTACCCCTTCCCCTCAACCGATCTTCACCAAAAACAATAGGCCTTGAGTACTCTACAAATCAGGGCTGTATGCAGAAAATTATTTGATTCTGTTTGAACTTGCGGCTGTTATCGTTTGCCATAGAAAATACCCTTGTTAAAAAAACGTTGTAGGTAAACTACCCCTTTCCCTTAACCGATCTTCACCAAAAACAATAGGTCTTGAGAACTCTACAACTTAGGGCTGTATGCAAATAATCTTTTGATTCTGTTTGAATTTGCGGCTGTTATCGTTTGCCATAGGAAATACCCTTGTTAAAACATAAAACGTTACAGGTAAACTACCCCTTTACCTTAACCGATCTTCACCAAAAACAATAGGTCTTGAGAACTCTACAATTCAGGGCTGTATGCGAAACATTATTTGATTCTGTTTGAATTTGCGGCTGTTATCGTTTGCCAAAAAAAAAAAAATTTCCCTTAATAAAAAAAAACCGTTGCAGGTAAACTACCCCTTTCCCTCAACCGATCTTCACCAAAAACAATAGGTCGCGAGTACTCTACAAATCAGAGCTGTATGCAAAAAATTATTTGATTCTCTTTGAATTTGCGGCAGTTATCGTTTGCCATAGAAAAAAATCTACAGACAGACACACAGACAGACAGACACACAGACACTTTTCGGAAAACGACTTTTTTTCATGTTTTGAGTGTAGTAGAATCAGAATCTGCAATAATCTCGAACACGATTTTTTTTGCCATCACCATACTTCCATTCCTTAAGGAATATGGAAGTAAAATTATGATTCGAATGTTACTGACCATGAAATATAATCTGAACTTTCCTGGTACTTAGACTGAAGGAACAATGTCCGTACTAGTAATGCAGCTGCTTGTTATTAATTCATGTAACTTGTGATCTCCAGATGACGTCTTGCTGCTTGATATTCAGTCGTGCTGTATGCCTGTAGAACATAGGTTGTATATCTTCTTAACATCCCTTTCGGGTTGTTAGTGGATACACTAGTATGCTCCTTGAGCTGAAGAACTCGCTCACTATTCTGAACGAAAAACATTATCCGATAAATGTTGACATCCTTTAAATTATCATAAAAGTTACAAAAATCCCAATTACTTCACTACTTTTTGTTTAGTAAAGTAATCAAACGCAAAAAGTTCCACACAATCGGATTTGTGTTAAAATTACCATACTCGCAGCTGGGTTTTTACAATTTTTCGAATTTCTAATCCCGTTAGATTTGACCATGGCCCTGTGGTAAAAAAATTTTAAATTTCTAATACCGTATACTCAGATTTTCAAACTCAGATTTTGGTTAATTTTTTTTTATTTGATATCCCACATCGAATTTGCGATTTTATGTAACTTATTCTCTAATTTTTGGTTCTGGCGCCCACAAATTTTGAAATTTCCAAATTTAACACAGCATTTTGATTTTGGTTGAAATTCCCTTTAATTCATGTGCCACATTGACTTTTACGATTTTTTTAAAATGCCCCTGAAAATATTTGCCTCTTGCTCCCTTACTTTTTTAGGAGCTATCTCAAAAAGAATAGAGATCTGTAGAGCAAAAGTATGGACATGGCAAGTTTAACGAAAATCGGTTGATGCATCTAAATATTATCTTAAGACATACACTAAATAGATAGATAGGCAGACAAATTCCAAAGAGTAGAGTAAAAACTGAGACTCACTTCCTTCGTTTAGTAATACAATTTACCCAATTATATATACAAAAAATTTTATGTATTTTATATATATATCGCTATGGTCTATTAGGCTTACACCAAATCCAGCCTCTTCAGTTATTTTCTGAAAGGTCAACGCAGGCAATCTTCCATTCTCGCGAAGTACATTCAGCTTTAGACCGCGGTCGAATTTATACTTGCAAAAGTATTTTATATATGTTCAGAGGTGTACGTATGCATACACAGGTGTATGTATTTATGCACAGTTCCCGTCCCGTTTTTTGAGTGCTTATTAGGCTTGCCAAAATCGATGGTCTTTTTACTATTCTCCCATCTTCGGTTGTTTTTAGGATGTTCTATGGGTTTCTGCAGAGCCATATTAGCACTGCTAAACTCCAACGCTGCACTCTGACCCGATACTTACTCCTCATGTCCTCCTGCTGTGGTAGTAAGAACAGTAGATCTTCCAGCCTGTTAATACCTCCTGTCATGACGGCATCGTGGATGTTCTGGTCACAATGATAATTTGTTGACTAGTTCGGCTTCGCTAAGCCGTGGCAACAGGCGTTTCATCCTGGCCAGTTGTTGAATAACCCATTGTCCCTTAGTCTTTCGGCATAGGTTTTCTTTCTGAACTCAAGCCTGTCATGTACATTCCGTTAGATGTATTGGTTTCGAACCTGTTCTTAAATTCCAGAGTAGGTCGCTACATGAACCCAGACAATGGTGTTACTACTGGGCTGATCCATTGAAATATCTTAATCCTTAATCAAATTCATTATGTCTTAATGCGTCAACTGGTTGCCCTCAACTTTTATATTACCTTTACATTGACTCAAAAACTCTATTTGACCGGACCTATTTTCTAGGTCTATTTTCACTCTTGCTTCCATAGACTTCAGTGTGCTGTGCCATATTCTCGTATACAGAAGTCATTTCATTGAGAAATCCAGAGCCTTTTCATGTTCTCAAAATATCTAGTCTATTTTAGTAAGTTTTGTTATACGTATACTAAGTTTATGTTCATGTAGTGCATAAGTTTCCTCTATACTTATCTAAAATTTATTCAACTGTGGTTGTAATGAATCAACTAATGTTGTCGTGTCTTTATTCTTTTTTAAACCCGTCTAGCTGCATTTTAATTAGATTCTCTTGTCGTTTGATTGCGACTCTTTTTTTTATTCATTTACTCTAGCTGCTTTAACATCAGGAAAATATAAAGAGTTTTCACTGAATTTTAAAAAGACAACATACTGGTATATTTACTTTTCTGTTTACTCCAGAATGTATTGTTTATGTAGTATTTATTTTCCTGGTTAACACTGAACTTATTTTCCTGGTGTCTTGTTCTTGAAAGTGTAAAAATGAACAACTCTATAGACTACTTGGTTTGTGGTTATCTAACTTTGACTTAACAAGTCATTTTATAAGTGTGTTTTTACACTATTGTAACATTTTCAGTTCTCTTTTTTAATTCATTTTTTCGCTAGTTTTGTTACGTATTTCACCTTTCCGTTTACTTACTAGTAATAATAATGATTATTTTTTCTTGATTTGTTGTTAAACTCTTCTTATTTGATGTCGTCTTGTCAAAGAACTACTGTATATTCGAATAGCGTTCTTTTGTAAATTTAGAAATCTAATTGTTGAGCAAATCTCTTTTCTTCACATGTCTTAATATTTGTTCTTATAATATACATTCTTTATACAATTTCACAAGTATTATTTGTTTATAAAAATTATTACATGATTTAACTTTGGGTAATAGTTAAAACAACTTAATGCACTATTTCTCTATGTTATGACTGCAAGTATCTTGCCATTATTTCTAGATTTAAAAATATTTTACATTTAAATATTAATTTTTTATAATTGAAAAAAACAAGAATATACTGGAATTTTTAATTATTTGATTAGTACTTTTGAAATAACATAATTATTTAACATAAATTTAGAAAGACTATTATTATATTGTTACGAGAAGCCTACCGAACAACCCAGAACGTTCTCCACTCCCCCCGTCCAATGTGGCAGCTGTTGCGTCATTCAAGTAGGTGATTCTAGTGAGTTCCTGGAACACTTGAGATATGCATTAAGCCGTTGGCGTGGAGTAAGGAGGGAAAGCTGTACTGGACCTCAGCGCGGCGTATATAAAGCCATAGCAACCGGGTTGTCAGTTCAGTTACGTGAGCGATTTTTGCCAGTGCGGATTGAGTGTTTGTCGAAGTGAAGTAGTATTGTGTTAATAATTGTGTGAAACTCTATTAATAGACATTGTTATACCGTGTGGACAAATCTAACTGGAAGTATTGTACCAGTTAATTATAAACTGTGTAATTGTGATAATTAAAGCTGGTGATTAGTGACGTAACTGGTGTCATGTATTTTGTTTTCCACTGTGCCTACGACGATCAGTAGACCGTCGTAACAATATATTAGTACCATATTTTCATAATATTGTAAGAATTCAATGTAGCCTAAAAGTTTACTTCTCAAACATAAATATTTAGTAAGAATCACAAATTTTGGTCACATCGATAACTACAGTATTTACTAATGGTTTTATCTCCGGTAACACACACACACACACACACACACACACACACACACACACACACACACACACACACACACACACACACACACACACACACACACACACACACACACACACACACACACACACACACACACACACACACACACACACACACACACACACACACACACACACACACACACACACACACACACACACACACATATTTACATATAAATATAAATATGATATAAAATATTATATAAATATTGTAATAAAACAAATAAATTCTGTTTTTGTGTTTTATTAATTGTTTAATAAAATTTTATTTTTTATTATTATTTATTATTATTATTATTATTATTTTATTTATTAAATTAATTTTTATTATTTAATTATGTTAAGTTTTTTGTTATTTTGTATTATTATTATTATTATTATTCAATTAATTAAAATAATAATTAGTAATTAGGTATGACTTGGTGAAGAAATATTTGTTTTCACCGCGTCAAATAGATTGTCGTAGCCAAATCGACTGAAGGTAGCGGTCAATTCAGTGCCTTTATTTCTTCTTCTGCTAGTCCTTTTCCTTCAGAAGTCCTCGTTTATGAATTGAGAATTAACGTATTTTAATTTAGTTCTTAACTAATCAATAAAACGAAAATTTAAAACAAATAATTATGTTTATTATGATCAATGCGATTGTTCGACTTGCGTCGACTATTGCACTCGGAGTCGAGACTGATCTCAGGTCGATTAATACATATTCCAAAATTAATTCAAATTAAATTATTATTTAACATGGATTCTTTGAACTGTCGAATAGTCAGGAAAGGCAAGTTAGAGAATTCAATACTTACAATTAGAAAAAACTTATTCTTTAACAGATAATAATAAAAAAATATAGTATATAGTAAAAAGATATTCGTCACGCCTTCTTCGTCTCGGGCTGGTTGCAATTAAAAGATGGCTGCCTCCTTGCGTTGTCCCACGCTAACGATCTTTCTCTGAGATTTTACTTCAATAAAGTGCAGTAGTTGCTAAATTCCTCTTCTGTGATGTAGTTATTGTGAGATCTTCAAGTTGTAGTGTTTGGTTTTTGTCCTCCACTGGATTTCGTCCGGTAATACGTGTGTAGTGTTGAAAGGTTACTTCGAATCAGTTGCTGTTCATATATTAGGTTAGATTTATAATTCCATTGTGTCCATACGTTCGGGTAGTTCGTTTAGTATTTCTTAAATAGGTTTTATTATTCCAATGATTAATTAAATTGGATTCGTTGATTTATTGTATGTACTTCATTCTTTCATATTTCCATAGTACATATTGGGTTTAGTTAGTTGAAAATTTTTAATTCAGATTTCTTTCTCAACACTCTAACACGTCCGTTCTGCTGGGAGTTTAACAATCAACTAATTTTATTTGTTTCTTCATATAGAAAATCCTGTAAGATTTTGGTTGCATTTTTCATTGTTCACTATCAGTTGTTTGACTTTTTATCAATTCGATTTTATAGAAATAAATGACATTTTTTATATTTTACTGGCTATAATTTAGTTATTTAGTATTTTTATGAAATTTTAATTACATAACTATATTCCTGCTTTGATTTTATACAAATCAATACTAAACATGACCTAGTTTGGTTTGAATTAAACTCAAAAGTTACTTTCCTTGAAATTTACTTCTAGGCCTTATCATGATTCAAATAATTACCCATTAAATGGTTTGCACTATGTTTTATGTTACCATTGTCCTAAAACAAGATCACTAATTAAATCATTATAATTTGCCTTTATTACTTTGTCATTATACTAAACGTTTACTGATTTATTTTCATTTTACTTGTACTTGCTTTACTGCTTAGGCATTATCTTGTACAATCATTATTTAAGTCAATTTTACCTCTGACTCTTTTAATTACTACCATAGGTTGTTGTGATAATTATAATAAAGTATTTGTATGCTAAAGGGAATAATTTATATCAATTTGGTCTAGTTTTTCATTAATTTATCTCATCTGATTTGATTACAGGGTCAAAGTTGAATTTGGCATGATTATCAATTTTCATTTTTCCTATCCATATTATAATTATTTCACATTATTATTATTATCTTTTTTGATTCAATATTTATAAGACATTTGAATTAATATATTGCCTTTCCTTCCTTAACAAAATTCAGACATAAACTAACATTCTTTAAATGCAATAAACACTTATTTTCTAACATCTAGTATATACTAATATCATGATAGTATGTATTGAATACCAATATAATAATTAACTATAATAACTAAACAAATAAACAGATTACGGTCTTAGCCTAATTACAGTCTTTTGCTGTCCTTTCAAAACTGGTTTGGGCGTTTCTCCTTAATTAAATACTGTTTTATTCATAATTAACTTTACATTAGATCAGACTACTGGTATTGTATTCTCTTACTTTTTCATATGGGTTTCTAAATTTGTATAACAACTATAGTTTAATTTCATTAATTTATTTTGGTTTACTTTGATAGAGTGTTCTGTCTTTAAAATAGGTTTTGGTACCTTGGAGATTTTTCATTTTAATTAATTTGTTCTTGGCTGTATTTCCTTACTGCTCCTTATCTTACTGGGTATACTGATGATGTTACTGGGATAATAATCATCCTATATGGTTTAACACATTTTGTTCTGAATTGAATGTATATAATTTCTTTGGATCGAGAGTTTTTATATCTCAGTTAAGGCATTTTATTTATTATTGTGATTACTTCTTTTATGTTACTTTTATCTAAGTTTATTTTACTCATTCCAGATTGCTTCTTCCCTTCTTTTTCTATGTGATATTAAATTGTAAAACAAGGCAAAATTTCCGTTATGCTACAATATATGTTGATACATATTTGCATATACTCCCAAGGTAATATTGTTTTGTTTGTACATATAATTCAGATATAGAAACTGTTATAAACAGTTTTAAATGATGTAAGTGTGAAGAAACGGGCGAGATCAGACAATTTTGGACCCGTTAAGTAACACCTGTTTAAACAATTATGTCTCTGCGTTACCGAGCTACGTTTTTGTGCAGTATATTGGTGTGTGTGTCTGCCAGCCCAAACATGATTTATTCGGACAGAGTACATATTTCTGTGTACATACGTATTTACTTTGTGCAAGTAAACTCCGGTTAAGGCAGGTATAAAAAACGGACAATTAAATATTTCTTATTTAATAAAATTCCAGAGTTAAATGACACGCATACAGACGCAATATTAGTGCGAATTACGCTGAATAAGTGAACCATGTAAACACAAATTGATTACTCCTGTAACTATTAATCGTATGCAACTACTGGTTTGCATATCAACACTGCCATTAGTGCAAAAACAGGCGATAAGTGATTGTGTAAAACCGACGCTATCAGGCCAGAACAGAGTTTAACAAGACAAATAGTGAATTTCGCCAAATCCGACATGTCGCTTTACACCACCACCACCACCACCACCACAACCATCATCATCATCATCATAATGTAGTAATCAACGCAACGATCTACGCAGGAACAACAGAATCACCATCATCATCGTCATTATCCAGCACACACACACACACACACACGCGCGCGCGCGCGCGCGCGCACACACAACAATAGCTTCGCAATGGTAACACAGGAGTAAAAGCGTTGAAAAATGAACAATTATTTTTTTTAAACAGAGACTATAAAGAAACTGAAATATAATATAAATAAAGAATAAATAAATACATAAATTTACAAATTTGAATAATTTTGCATCCAATTTTAATATTTGTCGCTAATTACTTGTCTCTTAATAAAAATGGGTGCGGAAAAACTAATATTTTTTGAACTGAAATAAATATTTTTTTTATTAAACTATTACGAGTAAGCTTTACGTAATAAATATAAATAGTACGTCCATATATATGATTTGCAGCATTTAAAAGTAATGATTCAGGTCCAATATTTTATGTCAGACACCCAAGCAACTGAAGTACTCGTATTTTAATAACTGGTTTTATATACGTGTTTTTATATTTGTTGTTTGTACAGTCTTTCTATGTGATGTACAATATGTGAAATATATTTTTTTGTTAGCTTCTTAAAATAAAGAAATTATTTAATTTATATTTTTCTTTCACCGTTTCCATTGTATTATGTGTTACCAATCAGTGATTTTTATTTTTCATATTTAATTAGTTTTTTCATGCCACTGAAATCTTGCTCCTCCATACAAACAAAAATATTTATTGTGCAACAGTAATATTGAACATAATGAATACATACATTCTACGACCTGGCCGGTGATTTATACATTTCTTTGGTGTTTGGTATTACAACAGAAATGACATTATATAACTGTAATGTTGCAATATATATTGCAACGAAACATTGCAGAACGCTGAGTAAGAAACATTGTAGAATTCCTTTTCATGCGTATAAGCAGGTATAGACAATTAGTTTATTGAAATTTATTATTTTAAGCATCAATATAGTATTAGATTTAAGACTGTGAAGTAAGGCAACTCAAATTGTTCATAATTTATCCCTGTATTCATATATGTATTGTTTGCTAGTGTGTGCCTGCGAGATTCCAGTGCGAGGTACCGCGAGCTAAGCGCTACTTGGGAACTCAATTATTCTTAGAATTTACAAATACCAGTCTGAGATTAACAGACAGCTTTAAATCCTATATTATTGGGATATAATAATAATATGAGATAATACAGGTCTGTGTCTAATAGCACTATTCGTTTGAGTGAAAGACGTTCGCTTAGGTAAGTTATACTTCATCCGGAGTTATAACTCAAGTGTTTACGAAAACACTTCAAGATTGCGATAAGTGCAATTTCAGCTGACTTGAGTAATTAAATTACAAAACCCGTATAAACGAACCCTGAGACAATAGTATTGTTAACTAACTAATTATCGGATCCAATGGATAGGTGTGCGAAGTTAAGTGAATCGACAGCGGATCGCAGAAACAAGGCGCTCAAACAGAATGAAGCTAAGTGTGGAATTCATCCGTCAAGTAACAGTCCACAATTATAAATATTCATAAAGCGGTCATTAATACTTTAATTATAATTTATATGTGCCAAAGGCAATAATTTAAATTGATTTACTTAAGATTATTACAAACGATATAAGAGAATTTAGTTTGGAAATTTTCAGTAAATATCAACCTCCATAATAACGAATTTTTTCCATTAAACATACGCAACCTGTTATGTATCATTGTTAGATGTAATGCATACGTATGTGTGTGAGAGACCTACTTTCGCTTTTTTAAATTTAACATTTAGAATTTCTGAAAATTGATGTTTACTATTTAGACAGTGTTTAGCTAAATCTGACTTGTAGCTATTTGGCTTTAAAAACGCTACTATATTTATATTTTAGACGAGAGCTTCTGGTTCGTAGCACATGGATCAATCCTAACTTTTGACCATTGCATCTTGTAGAGGACGTCGAGGCGAAGAGAACAGTACCCTTTTCGTGGTTCTAGGTCTACCCGTAGTAAAGGTTCCTTCAGCACGGCAATGCGTTAAATATATGTAACTATATATGATGTAACTTAATTGAATAGTTATCTTAATAGTTTAAAATAGTAGTTTTTATTATAATAGTTCAAAATTAGTCTTTCAAAATTACCAAACTTTTGCCGTGACGTACAATAAAGAATAGGATAAATCATATGATGCAGTAAAAGATTTGTTGCATTTTGTATGATGCATAGTATACTGTAGTTGCATAGTATATGATTCCAATGAAACACTATGTATAACTGTGTATCCGTGGCTTATGGAACCGTATAATATATATGGGCACATAATGTTCATATAATCAATGGTGCAGCAAATATAGTTTTGAGGGTTTAAACCATCCTCCTGCAGAGAGATAAAGAAAAATTAAACGGTCGATAAAATAATAAAATATGTCACACGAATCGAATTAAACAATTAGGCTAATTTCTTACTTGAGTACGAAAATTTTAAATTATAGTAGGCTTGCGAGTGCAAAAAATTGCCAGTTGACTGATTGTTGAGGGATGGTTCAAATTGAGGGAGGGGAAGGGAGACAGTGAGGGTGAGAGGGAGGGAGAGACGGACAAATAAATGCCAAAGGGTCGAGTTAAAACTGAGAACTCACTTCGCTCGTTCAATCGTAATGAAACCTTAGCCTATAATTTAAAACAACAAAAAGTACTGTTAGTAAACAAAGAGTGTAGATTTAAAGAAGTATTATAAATGTGCAATAGTACAATAGTTCTGTTAACGCAAAAGTTTTGTTAAAAGTGAGGAAATATTATTTTTAATTAAAAATTTATGTTGTTATCATGGAAACATTTTTATAATAATTGTTAATTATTTTCATAGTTAATATTTCTTTTGACATTAATTACATTTCATTTTACTTCCATATTCCTTAAGGAATGGAAGTATGGTGATGGCAAAAAAAATCGTGTTCGAGATTATTGCAGATTCTGATTCTACTACACTCAAAACATGAAAAAAAGTCGTTTTCCGAAAAGTGTGTGTGTGTGTGTGTGTGTGTGTGTGTGTGTGTGTGTGTGTGTGTGTCTGACTGTGTGTCTGTAGATTTTTTACTTCCATGTTCCTTAAGGAAATGGAAGTATGGTGATGGCAAAAAAAATCGTGTTCGAGATTATTGCAGATTCTGATTGTACTACACTCAAAACATGAAAAAAAGTCGTTTTTCGAAAAGTGTCTGTGTGTGTGTCTGTGTGTGTGTGTGTCTGTGTGTGTGTCTGTCTGTAGATTTTTTTCTATGGCAAACGATAACAGCCGCAAATTCAAACAGAATCAAATACTTTTTTGCATACAGCCCTGATTTGTAGAGTACTCGCGACTTATTGTTTTTGGTGAAGATCGGTTAAGGGAAAGGGGTAGTTTACCTGCAACTGTTTTTTTTTATCAAGGGTAATTTTGTTTGTTTGGCAAACGATAACAGCCGCAAATTCAAACAGAATCAAATAATGTTTCCCATACAGCCCTGAATTGTAGAGTTCTCAAGATCTGTTAATTTTGGTGCAGATCGGTTAAGGGAAAGGGGTAGTTTACCGGCAACGTTTTATGTTTTAACAAGGGTATTTTTTATGGCAAACGATAACAGCCGCAAATTCAAACATAATCAAATAATGTTTTGCATACTGCCCTGAATTGCGGAGTTCTCAAGATCTTTTGGTTTTGGTGAAGATCGGTTAAGGAAAAGGGGTAGTTTACCTGCAACGTTTTATGTTTTAAAAGGGTATTCTATGGCAAACGATAAGAGCCGCAAATTCAAACAGAATCAAATAAGTTTTTGCATACACCCCTGGTTTCGTGAGTACTAAAGACCTATTGTTTTTGGTGAAGATCGTTTGAGGGAAAGGGGTAGTTTACCGGCCACGTTTTTTGTTTTATCAAGGGTATTTTGTATGGCAAACGATAACAGCCGCAAATTCAAACAAATTCATATAATATTTTACATACAACCCTGAATTGTAGAGTTCTCAAGACCTATCGTTTTTGGTGAAGATCGGTTAAGGGAAAGGGGTAGTTTACCAGCAACGGTTTTTTATCAAGGGTAATTTTTACTTCCATATTTCCTTAAGGAATGGAAGTATGGTGATGGCAAAAAAAATCGTGTTCGAGATTATTGCAGATTCTGATTCTACTACACTCAAAACATGAAAAAAAGTCGTTTTCCGAAAAGTGTCTGTGTGTGTGTGTGTCTGTGTGTCTGTAGATTTTTTTTTTTGGCAAACGATAACTGCCGCAAATTCAAACAGAATCAAATAATTTTTTGCATACAGCCCTGATTTGTAGAGGACTCGCGACCTATTGTTTTTGGTGAAGATCGGTTGAAGGAAAGGGGTAGTTTACCTGCAACGGTTTTTTTTATCAAGGTAAATTTTTTTATTTTGGCAAACGTTAAGAGCCGCAAATTCAAACATAATCAAATAATGTTTCGTATACAGCCCTGAATTGCAGAGTTCTCAAGACCTTTTGTTTTTGGTGAAGATCGGTTAAGGGAAAGGGGTAGTTTACTTGTAACGTTTTATGTTTTAACAAGGGTATTTCCTATGGCAAACGATAACAGCCGCAAATTCAAACAGAATCAAAAGATTATTTGCATACAGCCCTAAATTGTAGAGTACTCGAGACCTATTGTTTTTGGTGAAGATCGGTTAAGGGAAAGGGGTAGTTTACTTGTAACGTTTTATGTTTTAACAAGGGTATTTCTTATGGCAAACGATAACAGCCGCAAATTCAAACAGAATCAAAAGGTTATTTGCATACAGCCCTAAATTGTAGAGTTCTCAAGACCTATTGTTTTTGGTGAAGATCGGTTAAGGGAAAGGGGTCGTTTACCTACAACATTTTTTTAACAAGGGTATTTTTTATGGCAAACGATAACAGCCGCAAATTCAAACAGAATCAAATAATTTTCTGTATACAGCCCTGATTTATAGAGGACTCAAGACCTATTGTTTTTGGTGAAGATCGGTTGAGGGGAAGGGGTAGTTTACCTGGAACGTTTTTTATCAAGCGTATTTTATATGGCAAACGATAACTGCCGCAAATTCAAACAGAATCAAATAATTTTTTGCATACTGACCTGATTTGTAGAGTACTCGCGACCTATTGTTTTTGGTAAAGATCGGTTGAGGGGAAGGGGTAGTTTACCGGCAACGGTTTTTTGTATCAAGGGAAATTTTTTTTTTTGGCAAACGATAACAGCCGCAAATTCAAACAGAATCAAATAATGTTTCGTATACAGCCCTGAATTGTAGAGTTCTCAAGACCGTTTGTTTTTGGTGAAGATCGGTTAAGGGAAAGGGGTAGTTTACTTGTAACGTTTTATGTTTTAACAAGGGTATTTCCTATGGTAAACGATAACAGCCGCAAATTCAAACAGAATCAAAAGATTATTTGCATGCAGCCCTAAATTGTAGAGTTCTCAAGATCTATTGTTTTTGGTGAAGATCGGTTAAGGGAAAGGGGTAGTTTACCTACAACGTTTTGTGTAACAAGGGTATTTTTTATGGCAAACGATAACAGCCGCAAATTCAAACAGAATAAAATAATTTTCTGCATACAGCCCTGATTTGTAGAGCACTCAAGACGTGTTGTTTTTGGTGAAGATCGGTTGAGGGGAAGGGGTAGTTTACCTGCAACGTTTTTTATCAAGCGTATTTTCTATGGCAAACGATAATTGCCGCAAATTCGAACAGAATCAAATAATTTTTTGCATACAGCCCTGATTTGTAGAGTACTCGCGACTTATTGTTTTTGGTAAAGATCGGTTGAGGGGAAGGGGTAGTTTACCTGCAACGGTTTTTTTATCAAGGGAAATTTTTTTTTTTGGCAAACGATAACAGCCGCAAATTCAAACAGACTTAAATAATGTTTCGTATACAGCCCTGAATTGTAGAAGAGTTTTCAAGACCTATTGTTGTTGGTGAAGATCGGTTAAGGGAAAGGGGTAGTTTACCTGTAACGTTTTATGTTTTAACAAGGGTATTTCCTATGGCAAACGATAACAGCCGCAAATTCAAACAGAATAAAATAATTTTCTGCATACAGCCCTGATTTGTAGAGTGCTCAAGACCTGTTGTTTATGGTGAAGATCGGTTGAGGGAAAGGGGTAGTTTACCTGTAACGTTTTATGTTTTAACAAGGATATTTCCTATGGCAAACGATAACAGCCGCAAATTCAAACAGAATCAAATAATGTTTTGCATACAGCCCTGATTTGTAGAGTACTCAAGACCTGTTGTTTTTGGTGAAGATCGGTTAAGGGGAATGGGTAGTTTACCTGCAACCTTTTACGTTTTAACAAGAGTAAAGTACTTGCAAATTTATTTAAACTTTTTGAAACAATGGTAATTGTTAAAAATAAAATAATTTTGTTGCCAGGCAATAAAATTAAAATTTTTTAATTTTAATGTAATATAATATTTTTCATTTATTACGGCAATAAAAAGGCAGGTAAGACACAAACACACAATTCACGTTATTTCTGGCCTCACTCATGTATATTTTCTTACGTTTGCACGCTTTTTAAATGGAAAGTGCCGAAACCCACACCAACATAACGCGTGCAAGCCGAAAAAATGGACATCAATTTGCTTACTGGCGAAGCTAGTAGTTAATGAATGGGTAGGCAAAAATCTTATCTTAAATTTTTTTTAAGGAATCACTAAAAGGACGGTGGGTCAAATCGGACGCTGAGGTAGAGTTTGCTGTAACCGAATGGTTCCACAAACAGCCGTAAGAATTTTACTAGCAGGGAATCTACAGGTTAGCGCAACAGTGGAACTCATGTCTTAATGTTATTGGAGACTTCTTTTAAAATCGTTGAATAAAAAATGCTTTACAGCTCTATACGTGTGTCTATTGAACAATCCTTGTATTAGTCATACACAATAATACAACTGATTGAACTTCAAATTTTTAAACTTGGTTAGTTTCTATATATATGTTTAATGTTACAAATAATTCAAATAACAATCTTGATCATCTGTTAGTTCAGCGGAATAACAGTGACACTTTTAATAACCGCTTAAAATAAACACTTAGAAACAACACAGGCGCTTTAACTTAACTGTTTGGACCACAGAAGTGAGGCATGCCTCAACGCTCTATGTGTACAGCGCGGGACAATCCCCCCTCCCTACACTTCCCTATCACACCACTACATTGCTTACATACGATGTATACAAAAAACGCTGAGGCAAGTTCAGGTTGCCTCATTCGTTTTAAACGAACTATGCCGAATCTCACCTGTCACCATCTAGCGGTCGCTCAATAAAGCACGTTTCGGTTTAATAAATTTGACAGTCACAGTAACAATGTATAATCTTTACGTTATGTAGTTCATACGTATTTATAATTTTTATTCTACAGAATTTGTTAGGGTAGGCATTGCCTCAATTGCCTCCATGTAACTTCGCCACTGATATATATGTGTACAACGTTATCGGCAACAAAGAAGTAGTTTTTGTTAAAATTCCTTCCCGGGATATTTGGCCGTAGTCCAATGTTTTCTACAAAACCAGACATTTCGGCAATGCCATCGACTTCCATCATCAGTGAAAATCGAGTGCGATAACGTGAGGTGGTATACGTTAGTGACCACAGTACTGTGGTTAAGGCTGAAGCAGTAAGTAGAAAGAAGTAGTTTCTATGGTAATATTTCATTTCGAAAATGATTTTAAATATAAATCTTAGAATATGGAAGTCATGTATGGTTCTCCATACCGATATTTTTCTTTGGTAAACGATAACAGCCGCAAATTCAAACAGAATCAAATGATGTTTTGCATACTGCCCTGTATTGTAGAGTTCTCAATACCTATTGGTGTTGGTGAAGATCGGTTAAGGGAAACGGGTAGTTTACCGGCAACGTTTTATGTTTTAAAAGGGTATTTTCTATGGCAAACGATAAGAGCTGCAAATTCAAACAGAATCAAATACGTTTTTGCATACAGCCCTGTTTTGTTGAGTACTAAAGACCTATTGTTTTTGGTGAAGATCGATTAAGGGAAAGGGGTAGTTTACCAGACACGTTTTTTGTTTTATCAAGGGTATTTTATATGGCAAACGATAACAGCCGCAAATTCAAACAGAATCATATAATATTTTGCATACAGCCCTGAAATGTAGAGTTCTCATGACCTTTTGGTTTTGGTGAAGATCGGTTAAGGGAATAGGGTTGTTTACCAGCAACATTTTATGTTTTATCAAGGGTAATTTTTTTTTGACGAACGATAACTGCCGTACATTAAAACAGAATCAACTACTCTTCTGCATACCTTTTTGAATTATACAGAACTCAAGGTCTGTTGATTTTGTTGAAGATCGGTTAAGGGAAAGGGGTATTTTACCAGCAACGTTTTATGTTTTAACAAGGGTATTTTTTCTATGACGAACGATAACTGCCGTAAATTCAAAGAGAATCAACTAATGTTTTGCATACTGCCCTGAATTGTAGAGTTCTCAAGACCTATTGTTTTTGGTGAAGATCGGTTAATGGAATAGGGTAGTTTACCAGCAACGTTTTATGTTTTATCAAGGGTGTTTTCTATGGCAAACGATAACAGCCGCAAATTCAAACAGAATTAAATAATTGTTTGTATACAGGCCTGAATTGTGGAGTACCTAAGACCTGTCGTTTTTGGTGAAGATCGGTTAAGGGAAAGGGGTAGTTTACCTGCAACGGTTTTTTATCAAGGGTAATTTTTTTCTATAGTAAACGATAACAGCCGCAAATTCAAACAGAATCAAATGATGGTTTGCATACAGCCCTGTATTGTAGAGTTCTCAATACGTATTGGTGTTGGTGAAGATCGGTTAAGGGAAAGGGGTAGTTTACCAGCAACATTTTATGTTTTAACAAGGGTAATTTTTTATATGACGAACGATAACTGCCGTAAATTCAAACAGAATCAACTAGGTTTTTGCATACCTTTTTGAACTAAAGAGAACTCAAGGTCTGTTGATTTTGTTGAAGATTGGTTAAGGGAAGGGGTAGTTTATCAGCAACGTTTTATGTTTTAAAAAGGGTATTTTTTTATGACGAACGATAACTGCCGAAAATTCAATGAGAATCAAATAATTTTTTGTTTCCCCTGAGTTGCAGAGAGCTCAAGGTCTATTGATTTTGGTGCAGATCGGTTAAGGGAAAGGGGTAGTTTACCTGCAACATTTTATGTTGTAACAAGAGAAATGTTTCCATGACGAACGATAACTGCCGCACATTCAAACAGAATCAAATATTTTTTTGCATGCTTCCCTGAATTGTAGAGGACGGAAGGTCTGTTGATTTTGGAGAAGATCGGTTAAGAGAAAGGGGTAGTTTACCAGAAACATTTTATGATTTAACAAGAGTAAAGTACTTAATTTTTATAAATAAAGTATCCTGATAAGCTCATAGTAATCCACTGTAGAAACGTAGATGAAATATCTATAAATGAAGAAGTTAGGTGAACGAGGTGGGGGTAATTTTCTATTATTAAAATTATAGTTGATGGTGGAGGGGAGAATTTTTTATATGTGTACTACGTTATCGGCAACAAAGAAGTAGTTTTTTGTTAAAATTGCTTCCCGGGCTCTTTAGCCGTAGTCAAATGTTTTCTGCAAAACCAGACTTTTCGGCAGTGCCATCGACTGCCATCATCGGTGAAAATCGAGTGCGAAAACGTGAGGCGGTATACGTTAGTAACCACAGTACTGTGGTTAATGCTGAAGCAATAAGTAGAAAGACGTAGTTTCTATGGATATATTTCATTTCGAATATGATTTTAAATATAAATCTTAGAACATGGAAGTCATGTATGGTTCTCCATACCGATTTTTACTTCCATATTCCTTAAGGAATGGAAGTATGGTGATGGCAAAAAAAATCGTGTTCGAGATTATTGCAGATTCTGATTCTACTACACTCAAAACATGAAAAAAAGTCGTTTTCCGAAAAGTGTCTGTGTGTCTGTCTGTCTGTCTGTCTGTCTGTGTGTCTATAGATTTTTTTTTTTATGGCAAACGATAACTGCCGCAAATTCAAACAGAATCAAATAATTTTTTGCATACCGCCCTGATTTGTAGAGTACTCACGCCCTGTTGTTTTTGGTGAAGATCGGTTGAGGGAAAGGGGTAGTTTACCTGCAACGGTTTTTTTTATCAAGGGAAATTGTTTTTTTTGGCAAACGATAACAGCCGCAAATTCAAACAGAATCAAATAATGTTTGGCATACAGCCCTGAATTGTAGAGTTCTCAAGACCTATTGTTTTTTGTGAAGATCGGTTAAGGGAAAGGGGTAGTTTACCTGTAACGTTTTATGTTTTAACAAGGGTATTTCCTATGGCAAACGATAACAGCCGCAAATTCAAATAGAATCAAAAGATTATTTGCATACAGCACTAAATTGTAGAGTTCTCAAGACATGTTGTTTTTGGTGAAGATTGGTTAAGGGAAAGGGGTACTTTACCTACAACGTTTTTTTAACAAGGGTATTTTCTATGGCAAACGATAACAGCCGCAAATTCAAACAGAATCAAATAATTTTCTGCATACAGCCCTGATTTGTAGAGTACGCAAGACTTATTGTTTTTGGTGAAGATCGGTTGAGGGGAAGGGGTAATTTACCTGCAACGTTTTTTATCAAGCGTATTTTCTATGGCAAACGATAACAGCCGCAAATTCAAACAGAATCAAATAATGTTTTGCATACGTCAGTGAATTGTAGAGGACTCAAGGCTTTTAGATTTTGGTGAAGATCGGTTAAGGGGAAGGGGTAGTTTACCTGCAACCTTTTACGTTTTAACAAGAGTAAAGTACTTGAAAATTTATTTAAACTTTTTGAAACAATGGTAATTGTTGAAAATAAAATAATTTTGTTTCCAGGTAACAAAAATAAAGTCATTTTGATTATAAAATATAAATATTTATAACAAGAAAAGAATTTTCAGTTTTCAAAATTTAAATATATTTTTATAAAACAATGGGTTCTTCATTGAGGTGGGGACCATGTCACTCACTCCATCTCAAGCCTCTCCCATTTTGCAGAAAAAGAGGACCCTGTCAAGGCTGATACTTTGACGACAGTGACAGGGCTTTCACCAAATTCAGCAGAGTGACAGGTAGGCCCAACTCTGATTGGCTCCTCAGATTTCCCCAGCGTTAGTAGGTTCTATGAAAATATTTTATTTCAAAAATGATTTTAAATATAAATCTTAGATATGTTTTATAAATCTCATGTTTTATGTTTTAACATGGGTAATTTTTTATATGACGAACCATAACTGCCGTAAATTCAAACAGAATCAAATAATTTTTTACATATGTGCCTGAGCTATAGAGAACTCAATGTCTGTTGATTTTGGTGAAGATCAGTTACGGGGAAAGGGCAGTTTACCTGAAACATTTTTTGTTGTAACATGAGTAAAGTACTTAATTTTGATAAAGTATCCTGATAAGATCTTAATAATCCACTGTAGAAACGTAGATGAAATATCTATAAATGAAGAAGCTAGTTGAACGGGCTGGGGGTAATTTTCTATAAATCAAAATTATAGTTGAAGGGGGAGGGGATAATTTTTTTATATATGTGTACTACGTTATTGGCAACAAAGAAGTATTTTTTTGTTAAAATTCCTTCCCTGGCTGTTTGGCTGAAAATGATTTTAAATATAAATCTTAGAATATGGAAGTCATGTATGGTTCTCCATATCGATATTTTTCTATGGCAAACGATAACTGCCGCAAATTCAAACAGAATCAAATAATTGTTTGCATACAGCCCTGATTTGTAGAGTACTCACGACCTGTTGTTTTTGGTGAAGATCGGTTCAGGGAAAGGGGTAGTTTACCTGCAACGGTTGTTTTTTATCAAGGGAAATTGTTTTTTTGGCAAACGATAACAGCCGCAAATTCAAACAGAATTAAATAATGTTTCGTATACAGCCCTGAATTGTAGAGTTCTCAAGACCTTTGGTTTTTGGTGAAGATCGGTTAAGGGAAAGGGGTAGTTTACCATCAACGTTTTATGTTTTAACAAAGGTATTTTCTATGGCAAACGATAACAGCCGCAAATTCAAACAGAATCAAAAGATTATTTGCATACAGCCCTAAATTGCAGAGTTCTCAAGACCTCTTGTTTTTCGTGAAGATCGCTTAAGGGAAAGGGGTACTTTACCAGCAGGATTTTTTTATCAAGGGTATTTTGTATGGCAAACGATAACAGCCGCAAATTCAAACAGAATCAAATAATTTTATGCATACCGCCGTGATTTGTAGAGTACTCAAGACCTATTGTTTTTAGTGAAGATCGGTTAAGGGGAAGGGGTAGTTTACCTGCAACATTTTTTTATCAAGCGTATTTTCTATGACTAACGGTAACTGCCGCATATTCAAACAGAATCAAATAATTTTTTGCATACGTCACTGAATTGTAGAGGACTCAAGGCCTTTAGATTTTGGTGAAGATCGGTTAAGGGGAAGGGATAGTTTACCTGCAACCTTTTACGTTTTAACAAGAGTAAAGTACATCAAAATTCATTTAAACTTTTTCAAACAATGGTAATTGTTAAAAATAAAATAATTTTGTTGCCAGGCAATAAAATTATAATTTTTTCATTTTAATGTAAATCTGTACATAGTATAAAGTAAAGTCGGTGCGTTTTCTCTCTGTGTTTTAAATCGCTAATCTCAGGAAGTACTGAACGGATTTTATTCAAGTTTTCGCCAATAGATAGAGTGTCTATCGAGGAACATTTATGTGTATAATTAATACATATATGTTGTACATTAGCTTAGCTATCACGGTTTATGTCAAGTAAGTGGTATAGTTTACATGTTATATATAAACATGAATGTTTCTTTGTTTGTCCCGTATGCGTTCCTATACCATTCATCCGATTGCGATGAAACTTCGGTGAGTTGTTGTGCGCACGTCCGCGAAGGTTTCTTCCACATCTCCTCCTAAACCACTGTACCGATTTCAACCAAACTTGGCACAAATATTTTGCGCAACGGGAGAACCTACATAGGATAGGTGTTTTTTCGATGGGGTCCTTTTGGGGGTTCTTTGGGGTCTTCCACATCGCCTCCTAAACCACTGGACCGATTTCAACCAAACTTGGCACAAATATTTTACGCAAAGGGAGAACCAACATAGGACAAGTGTTTTTTCGATACGATCCTTTGGGGGGTCCTTTGGGGTCTTCCCCGTCTCCACCTAAACCATTGGACCGATTTCAACCAAACTTGGCACAAATATTTTACGTAACGGGAGAACCAACATAGGACAGGTGTTTTTTTCGATACGATCCTCTGGGGGGTCCTTTGCGGTCTTAAAAAACTATTAGATCTGGTTACTATGGCAACCCAATAGAATAGATTCTGTTCTAAATATATTATCGCATTAAATTGAAGACCACGCGAACGAAGTTGTGGGCAACAGCTATTTATTTTTAAGAAGCCTACTTTAATTAAACTTTCTTAATTAAACTAACATTTTCATTACGTACAACGTGAAACTCCGTAGCGAAGCACGGGTATTCTGCTAGTCATGTATAAGAGAAAATATATCGTGCGTGGCAGGCAAGCATATCTCAGTTGTGTACTGTTTACGTTTCCATTTTATTATTATCACTACCGCAATAAAAAGGCAGGGAAGACACACACACACACACACACACACACACACACACACACACACACACACACACACACACACACACACACACACACACACACACACACACACACACACACACACACACACACACACACACACACACACACACACACACACACACACACACACACACACACACACACACACACACACACACACACATAATTCGCGTTATTTCTGGCCTCATTCATGTTTATTTTCTTACATTTGCACGGTTTTTAAATGGAAAGTGCCGAACCCATACCAACATAACGCATGCAAGCCGAAAAAGTGTCCAGCGTGGATAGCGATTTGCTTCCTGTGGATCGCTGGGCAGTGTAACTGCACGTGTTTACAGAGGAACGATTCATAGACAGACTTTTCGTCTTTAGGGAATGAACCCTCTGCAAGATGCTGAGGGTCCATGAGTGACTTCGGAGCGCTCCTTCTTTTCCGCGTGTTTGTTCTGTGAAACGTACACTGTAGATTCGCAGATTTATTCTAAGCAACGCTCAATAGGAAATGTTGAAAATTTTTGTCCACGGTGAACCCTCATACACACTAAACCTGCTCTGATGTTTTAATTACGGACATCATAATATTAAAACCTTGGAAACTTGAGCACTACTTAATGGAGATCAATCATTAACTTATACAAGCCATTAATTTTATGCATATTTTATATATATATATATATATGTGTACAACGTTATCGGCAACAAAGAAGTAGTTTTTGTTAAAATTCCTTCCCGGGATATTTGGCCGTAGTCCAATGTTTTCTACAAAACCAGACGTTTCGGCAATGCCATTGACTTCCATCATCAGTGAAAATCGAGTGTGATAACGTGAGGTGTGGTATATGTTAGTGACCACAGTACTGTGGTTAAGGCTGAAGCAGTAAATAGAAAGAAGTAGTTTCTATGGTAATACTTCATTTCGAAAATGATTTTAAAAATAAATCTTAGAATATGGAAGTCATGTATGGTTCTCCATACCGATATTTTACGTACGCATATAAATATTAAAGTGTATAATCAATTGAACATACATTTTAAATGTTGTGTACTTACTGTCATTAAAGTAGATTGTTTCGTTGATATTTTCATGTTATTTTTTACGTTGATTTGCGTACCGTATCTTTAATAACATTTACTGCAACTGAACGTTTGTCTCAGCATTGAATATTATATCGAGAGCATAGCACATTCATTTTGTTTCTGCATTCCGAATTTTATATACTTTTTTTGTCTTAGGTTACCTCAGTTACTTCGTCCACACAAAGCATACTTAACATGTCTCCATGTCAAATAATTTAATCAACTTTATCAGTCTAAAACTTCTCGATTCATTTTTATTGTATTGTTATCTCGATATATGTCTGGTACGTATCAATTTATCTGATATTTGTTTAGAAATTCCTTTTTTGTACTTGCATCTGATATTTCAATAAAAATGTCTTGTCAAATGCTTCCTCCTTATCGAGCATCTGAGTATATTTTTGTTTATTCAGTTTGAGTGTTGTCTTTATTATTTACTATATTATATAAACAATTCTACATATTCCGATGTTTATCCGATAACAATATCCTCTCATTTATACGACTTTTCGCACGTATAAAGGAACAAAATATTTCATAATGTAGGCCTATACAAAATTCACAAGTGCTCTAAAAATACAAAATTTTAATTGAAGCATATACTTATACGCCATACTGAATGCAGTAGGACAGACAGGTGACTAGTTGTCAAGTCAGGGACGGGTCAATGATAGGCAGTCCTGTAGCAAGACGTACATTCTAAACCTGAATGTCAAATCCAGACGTTTCACGGCATTGAAGACTGTTTCAACGTAAGCTATAATTTGACAGGGAAACCCGAATACAAAGTGGATGCTAAGGGGGAACACGTCAAAGAACAAGACACCCGACAAACGAGATCCAGTCTCAAAGGTTTGTTTCGTACTTGCTTTACTTTTATTCTTTCTAAGACTTGTATTTCAGTTGTTAATTGCGAAAAACTAACAAAAGTCTCTATGTATGTAAACTAACATGCACGAATACACACAACATTCAATTCGACTTTTTATTATGTAATGAATATTTTCTGATAATAACGTTGGCATTAAAGTAGTTTATTGTTTTAAATTTTAGAAACACAATAGCTTTATGATTATTGTGTTAAAAAAACATCATTCCAATTTAACACGGTAGTACACAACTAATTTCAACTCGTTAGTAGCACACATCTTAGTAACTAAATCATTTTAATTTTCAACGTTAATCAATCAAATGGTTATCTAGACCAATAGCCTCAAAACAGGAGTACATTTAAATTATAAATATCAGACGAGGACAGAATTCTAATAGAGACGACTACCAAACAAGTAAAGACGGATACATAATTAATTATATCCTCCTCTACGCGTAATGTGTGCAATCGGTAACTGAGAATGTCGTCAGATGGACAACAGAATGGAGTACGCTAACAAACGGAATGAGGCGGTGTGTAGTCATATCGAATTCACCTACAGGAAAACAGAACGTTTACCAATTGCAATCGGTCAGCAAAGAATTCTACATGCAAATTCAATAATATATTTGGGAATGGCTCTGGATGTTAAACTTATGTGTAAAGAGCGTGAAGAAGAAGAAACGTGAAGAATTTGGAGTAGAATTAAAAAAAAAATGTGGCAGCTAGTGGTGTGCAACGTTGGGATTGTGCAAAGAAATCAAGCAATAAAGTAATTGAGAATTTTCAAAACAAAGTGGTTCTAAGTATTGATATTATTCAATGGTTTGTATCCCCCATCCGTCGTGACTTGAACATGTGTATGGTTACTGACATGATTAAATGGTTTGCGGCTAAATATGAGCGTACGTAAATATCAAAACAATGAATTATTACTGATGCATTTTTTCGGCGGTTGCTGATACAAAAATCGTCTGAACTGGCGAAGGCTAGTAAAGTGTATAATACGAGTGTCGTTAGGAAAATAATTTCCGATTGCGCATAACTTCTGTGCAGTTAAGATGATCGAGTTCGAACATTCCCAGTATATTAGTTTAGTTATGCCGAGTCCAGCGAATACACATGTTTCATTGTTACTTCGTGTACGGAGACGGTATGTTTATTAAAATTGAGTAATGTCATCGAAAATTTCGCGAAGCTTAAAGTTAGTGCTGCGACAGAGGACGAGAAAAAATTGAATGTGGTGGAAATTCACTGCCAATTTACTTAGGAGTGTGGTGAATATGTCATGAGTGACAGTAAAGTGCGGAAATGGTATCGGAAGCTCTCTGACCATGTCATCAAGAAGACAGTAGTGGGTGACCTTCAATTGTCACTGACGAATGCCAGTGAAAAGACGTTTCACAATAAGCGAATTAATTGAACATTTTCCTATGTTCCTAAAATCCTATGAATTAATTAAAGTATCACTAAGTGTTCTGTATGAAATAGCCACAGAAAACCTTCATTATGTCAAAATCTATGCCAGATGGGTGCCAAAAATGCTCACCGAAGCCCATAAAAGGCAGAGAACGGCAGCGGCTAGGAAATTTTCGGACCAGTATCGTGCTGAAGGAGACGAATAC
Organism: Magicicada septendecula; assembly: GCA_034769895.1. Lineage (NCBI taxonomy): Eukaryota > Metazoa > Arthropoda > Insecta > Hemiptera > Cicadidae > Magicicada > Magicicada septendecula. The sequence continues at coordinate 270,762,360 of CM068367.1, forward strand.
CTCAACCGTACTGTACGGCGTATTGCGTTCTCAAAAGCAATAGGGCTGTATGGGATGAAAGTATGAACACGCATGTCAGGTTTTTAGAAGTCGGAAAATTCTTTCAAAAGTTATTTTGAGGCATACTCCAAATAGATAAACAGACAGACATACAGACAAAAACTGAGAGAGAGAGAGAGAGAGAGAGAGAGAGAGAGAGAGAGAGAGAGAGAGAGAGAGAGAGAGAGAGAGAGAGAGAGAGAGAGAGAGAGAGAGAGAGAGAGAGAGAGAGAGATGGACAGTTAAATGCCAAACGACGATCGAGTTAAAAATGTGACCTGCAGATGAGACTTGAGTCTCTTACGTAAACACAGAAGCAAACCATAATCGATGCAATGGAGGGTTATACCACATCACCTAAACCAAAGAATTTAAGCCAACACTTTCTGACAAGAAGATTATGGCTTCAATTTTCTGGAACCCTATTACTCTTGGAATTCTGGACTGCTATACGACAATAAATTCTACAGTGGTGTAAAACACTAGAACAACTGATAAAGTTGTACAGAGTAGCCGGCGCGGCCTGTTGTCTTCAGGAGTCATCCTGCTTCACGAGAACACGAGAACGCACGACCACATAACGTCGCTGCCACGTGCGTAACTCTTCAGAAATTGAAACAGAATATTTTTGATCACTCACCCCCCCTTTGTAGTCTAGACTCAGGCCCAAATGTTTTTTATCTTTTTATCGACCTGAAAAAAGTTTTTGACTTCACAGAAATTCATAAACGACGACAAACTCAAAAGTGCTGTGGAGGGATGGTTGGAAAAACAAGCGGCAAGCTTCTTCGAGGACAGCATGAAGAAGCTTGTCCCATTCTATAATAAGTGGTTATATCATGGTGGCAACTACAAGGAAAAATTAATTAGGGTTAAATGTAATATGCACTAGTAATAAAATATTTGTTTAGTTAAAACATTTGTTTTAGTAGTCTACTGGACCTTACTTTCTGACTGCTCCTTGTAAAAGAATCTGTAATCCATGAACAACGAGTAAACTGTGTACACGTTCAATGCATTTTCCTTCCCATCAGAAGTATGTAATATTATAAGAATATTGTAAACTGTGTAAAGAACAACAGCCTACATTGACACTCTCTCGGTTTGAGCAAACATTAGCAGTAACATCTGTAGCAACAATTCCTACAAACAAATCCGACCGCAATAAATGCAGAAATTCAACCGCTTACTTTAACATGCTGAGGAAAAGCCGATTGTTTAATACATAATTTATATTAAACTTGCGTACTGTTCTATTATACTTTCTCTATACACACATTTGCAATTACAACTTTAAAATATGAATATATGTCAATGGAAGCACATCATATATACAGTCTTAATTTATTTATTAGAAAAAAGATACCAGACCGTTTGTAAGTAGCTGGAATATAAATAAATTTAAAAAAGCAGTCATGTACTGAATTCCCCCACACGGGCTTAATTGCGAGGTTGAGTCTTTGCGAAGAAACAAGCCATCTGCTTTATATGCATTGCTTGCAACCCGCACAATGCTTGTGTAAAGGAAGCACTGGTAATCTCTTACAGTAATGTATCCTATTAACTGGTGTATGCTACTCTGTTACTGTGTCTGTGTTTCTAATCAAGGCTTGTGTCCTGTTTAGGAATTCTCAACTGTAACTACGCGATGCAATGCCATTGTTGAAATTGGAATATTACCAACCTAACAATACTGGTATAAATGATTGACTCGGAACTTAAAGGAGATGTGAATACAAGTTTGCAAAAGACAACGGATAAAATTTTCATCATCATATTGTTTACTCTTAAAAAATGGATATTGCGTTGAAAAAGTTAGCTAAAACTCACAGTACATGATACAATTTGTTTTTGCCAATTTGTTTTACAATGGCAATGTGTCGGTAACAAATTTACAACTCAATGTCTATGCAGTGACACAACAAAGACACCTGATTGTCAAGGAGTATGTTTACTCAACTTAAAAAGAAAGAAAAAACTTGAGAAATACTCAATCCGTATTAAAATTTACATAGTACGGATGAAATAATAATACAGTGTAATAATTTTTTGTTAATAGTTGAATGTGCTCGAGCTGTTAACGTAGATGGATTGTTGATGATACTGTTTTAGCACATGTTTCTTCAAAAGAAAACAGAACATTGATTCATATTGTAAGATTAACCGACAATAATGTTGATTATCTGAAATTATTGAAAATTGTATGCCAAAAAGTTTAAATTTCAACGGAAGACGAAAAATTAGATATTAAGCAACGTCTTCAAAATATACACGTAAGAGAAGGAAGAGAAGTTGGTAGTGACTAAAATACAGAAAACGTAATGGAATTGCGAAAGGGGGTAGATAAAACTAAATTGACATTAGTGCAGGAAACTAGACGAAAATTTACTAGTAAGTTAAAAAAATCAGGTGGTCAGATAAAATGTAAAAAGGTTGTCTGACACATAGGTCTATAGTTTAAAAATATGATGAGTGACCGAATAATGGTTTGGTGGGAGGCAGAAGATATTTAAAATATTAATTGATGACTCGTTGGGCACTTGGTGAAACATACTAATACAAAGGTTTTGTAAAATATTGTTACGACGGTCACTCGATCGTCGTAGGTACAGTGGAAAGCAAAATAAGTACAAGACACCAATTAAGTCACTAATCACACCTTTAATTGTTACAGTAAAACAGTTCGTAATTAACAACACAGTCTCTACAACAAATCAAATGAAAATTGTTCACATGCAATAAAATGTCCACTACTATTAAAACTCAATTGTTTTAAATTATTTGCTCAATTGTTTTAACTCAATGAAAAAATCACTTCATAGATACAAAAAACATAACACTACTCCACAACATACAAAAAGGTAAAAAAATGAATTTGTTAGAAATTCTAGAAATTAAAAAAGCAATAAAAATAACAAAAATTTAACAAATGGACAAACTGAATTCTGTTTATCCCCTTTATTAAAAGCTGTTATTTAGTTTAGTTTATTTTATATTTTGCATTCAGATTATATTTAGTTCGGTTAATTTTATATTTTGTTTTCAGATTATATTTAGTTTAGTTAATTTTATATTTTGCATTTCATGATTGTATTTAATTTTTAAAGACACCTGACCTTCCCTTGTCTCTTGCACACCTCCTCTCCATCTCAACACAGATGTTCCAGATACGCCCTAAACAGATGTCACTACCACCACCACGACCTTTACTCACATCCTGTGTTTAGTAATTTCACTCATTAGCCTCTTTGACAATGGCTTAGGTAGCAGAAACAGCTGTTAGAGTTAAATAAAATCTGTGAAACTTACCAAGTGTTTTTATATATTTTCCAAAACCTTTATATTTAAAATAGCTGTAAAGCTGTAAAGTGTAAAAAAACGTTTTAAAACAAGTTAAAACGTATCACCGTCACCAAACATTCTACAAGTATTTTTATAGATTCTACTGTTGTGTGCATTGTGTTTATTCTTTCTCTCTTTATAGTAAAAATTTGCTAAATCTAAAGGTTAGACATTTTTCATTCCTCAACGAAAACGTAATTTAATGTTTGGTTTTTTTATAAACGCAATCAGTATCAGTGATACCAAAAAGTACCAATAATATTTCAGTAGTACACGTCATATTATTTAATTTTGTCTATTTCTACTCCTCATCTATGATTAAATGTTCTTTGCTATTTATTTAAAGACAAGCATTAAAACCCAAAATACAATAACAGCTTTAGGGTATAAAATTTCATTTCCTTTGGTTTCTTATCCATTGACCAAGTTACAGTGTTTCTAAAAACAGGAAGCCTTAAAATTACTGAAAAAATCTATATTCAATACATTTTTATCGAATAAGTCGAGTGTTATTTATCAATAGTTTTATTTTATTTAAAAAACCACGTTTTCAACCCTCTTAAAAAGATGCTTCGGATTTTAAACTATGTGTGTCAGAAAACCTCTATATTAAGTTTCGTTGATAATTTAATTTTTCTCTCTTGTTGTTTATTTTATTTTTATTTTTTGGTACTATATTGTAAATTGAAAATGGAATAGTGAGAATTATTTACAAAACAATTATGACAACGTGGATAGTGGTACATGTAAGATAATTTGAAAAAAAAAAACTGTAAGCATTTTGTGGTGTATAGTGTAAGTAAGCATTGTAGCTAAGTAGTGTTTTCATAAATGCTTCAGGAGATTACTTAAGAGCTCAACGTGTTGCAAAATTATCAACAATTTCTAGGAAAGAAACTGGGGCATCTTTTTCATTGGTCATGATGAACATAGCTCCAAACTATACGATATGAATGAAAAAGAGGAGAGATCATTTGGTACTGAGAAGTAATGGAATGAAAGTGAACTCTTTATGAAGGACGGTAGTAATGCTGAGGAAGGAGAAGACAAGGTCAAGAAGCTTATGGGTTACATACGTTACGAAGGCTATGAGAACTCGTAACAGAATAGCTTTAAGATTAATCAGCTTAACAGAATAATCTTTAATCGGTAAGAGAATGGCACCAGTAAGGCGTGTTGTGCACAGGAAAAATGATGGTGTGCATATTTATGATTGGTATATCATTATTATTATATTTCGTATACGAGGCAGTCGAATTTAAGTAGGCCTACATTCCCAGTCGACTTTGAGACACAGAAGTTTCATCCAGTAAACCTTGTCACGCTAGTAATAACGACGTACAACAGCAGGAGTTTATCGAAATACGAAGTCCGTTTTAGAGGCCAGTGTAGTAGATATGAGCAGATACGCAAAATGGTCTAAAAATGGAAATACGTTTGCGTTTCATTGCGGTCTCATTATATTACATAAAAATAGTTCGTCAAAGTGAATTATACTTTCCAAAGTTCCCAGAAGGTAGAGAAAAATTAATTACAGGCTGTTTAATTACAAAGTCTAATAATGAGTCATGTAAGACGCGTTACGTTCAGAGGTTTGACGTTGAGGAAAATTAAAAACGTCGTATAATATAAACTGTTTTAATGAAAGGTAGACATATGAAAAGTTTAAAACAAAAGCTTCTAGATCAAAAGTTAAAAGATATAAAAGTAAATAATTAAAAGTCCTTATTAAAAAAAATTTACCGTTTTTTAAGATCTAATTATGATTAACTCATTTTAGATGGTCTAGTTTACGCAAAACGTGAAACGATAAACTTGAAATAATCTATTATTGCTAAAGAATCCAATGAATTACCCTTTATTCTACTCACTGGTTACTGTTATTTACTACTGAAAACAGTGAAAATTATATTGTCAAAATTTCAAATTTTTATTTCATAAACAAAATGTTTTCTTTTCAGCGTATGATAATATAAAGAAGAGATAATTGATATAAACATTTTATTTTTAGGTTCCGTGTGGTAACTAGAACTCGGAAAGTACTGATTCTCTATAATTGTGGTTTATCGATACGTGAATAGTAAATTAACATTGCATTTTACTGTCCACTAAATCAGCTTTTACGTTGTACTCGTACGCTGTATCACTTGGATAGCGTGACTTATGACTTAAAAGTGACTAGCGGTTTGCCAATTAATAGTTAGAGCTTTGGAACAAGCATTTTCAAATCTTTTGTGTGTATAAATGACACTTATTCATCACTGTCCTTTTGGAACTTCTTGAAGCAAAAAGTTGAAATTTATATGGAAGTTTCTGTGTTGTCCTAGCTGGTTACTAAATATATTTATTAAAAATAATCTTCTAAGGATTAAATTATGGGATAAGCTCCAAAATGTAATGCGATTTTTAAATATTTGTTTTTTAAATCTTAAAATCATATCAACTATTAGATTAAATGAATTTGTAACCTGATCGTTGATATGATATACATTGTATAATGCTGTTATAGAACAGATTTAAGAATTTCTGCAGAAAAACCAAATTTCTTACGAACATTAAAAATGCGCCAAAATTCCTGGTAACAGATACTGGTCGAATAGAGAGGGTTCAAAAATTTAAGTTTCTAGGAGAAATAGTTCAAGAGCATGGTTTAGAAAATTCTGCTATAGAAGACAGGATTCATAAGGTTGAAAGGGCATATGGTATAACTAAAGATATTTATAATAAAAAGTGCATATCTGAAAATGCGAAAATAAGGCATTACAGTACAGTAGTGAAGCTAGAAAGCTTACATGCAAGTGAATGTCTACCACTGAATTAAAATTTAGACAAACTAGAAACATTGGAAAGACAAATTATTAGGAAAATATTAGGCCCACAAAAAACTTCAGAAGGTTGGAAATTAAGAAGTACTGATGAAATACAGGGTCCGTCACGGGAACCGCATGTTTTTATATTGGGTAGTACGGCCGAGCGGTTGGCATCAGTGAGTGTGGGTTGGCCTTGATTTGTTCGTTAGAGTGGGAGGTTTAGTTGCCGCCATGTCGTGGAACGTGGTGCATCGTACGTTCGCTCTCCGGCGGTTTTTCGTAAACAATGAGTCAGTGACGCAGACACAACGTGACTTTCGCACCAATTTTAATATTCCGGTCCACCGACCTGTTCCAGACCGCAACACCATTTTGAGATGGTTTGAAAACTTCAACACAACTGGGTCCGTAATAAAGAAAAAATCACCTGGCCCTGTCAACACAGCCCGTACGCCCGAAAACATCGAGCGAGTTAGGACGTCTGCGATACAGAGCCCTAAACGGTCGGTTCGCAAGCGTGCTGCGAGTTTAGGGATTAACGAGTCAACAGTGCGAAGGATTCTGCACAAAGATCTTCATTATCACCCATACAGAATTCAGGTGTGTCAGCAACTTAGTGTAGGTGATTATGAACAGCGTCGTGTCTTTTGTGAAACCATGGTCAATAATGAAAACATGATTTTTCTCATGAGTGATGAAGCCCATTTTCATTTAAATGGGTTCGTTAACAAACAAAACTGTAGATATTGGTGTAATGAAAATCCTCAGATATTACATGAGTCCCCTCTTCACAGCCCAAAAGTAACAGTATGGTGTGCAGTTGGGGAGAAGGGCATTATTGGCCCGTACTTTTTTGAAGAAAACAACATTACTGTGACTGTTAATTCAGAGCACTACATTACGATGCTCCAAACCTTCTTCTTCCCAGAACTTCGACGTCGCAGATGGGCAATGAGGAGAGTATGGTTTCAACAGGATGGTGCAACTGCACACACAGCTCGTAATTCAATGGCTGTCTTACGGGATCAGTTTCCAGGCCACCTTATCTCCAGATATGGCAATCTTCGCTGGCCTCCTCGCTCCCCCGATCTAAGCTTATGTGACTTCTTTTTGTGGGGATATCTCAAGTCCCGAGTATATGTTAACAAGCCACGCTGCCTTGAAGATCTGAAGACGACAATCCAGGAGGAAATCGTTCGTATTCCACGTCAGATGTTAATTAACGCTACTCGGAGTTTTCGGGACCGGCTACAATCATGCATAAACATAAATGGCCAACATCTGAGCGACGTGATCTTCAAAACATAAATGAACAATGAAATTCCCAACATACACTATGTATTGTCATAAATAAAAATATTTTTTAAGCCAAACTGACTAAGTACATCTTATTTGAAAACCATGCGATTCCCGTGACGGACCCTGTATATCAAAGTATAGAAAATGTGACAGAAATAATGAGAATAAGAAGACTATTATTTTTTGGACATTTATATAGAATGGACGACAATAGGTTAACAAAGCAGATCTTCAAATATCTGTGGGGGAAGAAGTCAACATCGAGTTGCATTAAAGAAGTCCAAAAGGATTTAGAAAAAAATAATATACACGCAGAAGAAGCAATTGAAAGAGACGTTTTTCTGGCAAAAGTGTTAAAAATGGAAGGAGTCCAGGGTAGGAGAGAGAAAAACGCAGGTTCAAAGTGTACTGAAGACAGGAATATTTACTTTAATATTTGGAATATTTGAAATAAGAAGTGAGAGGAAGAAAGAAATGTAACAAGTTTAGAAGGTGATGAAAAAGCATGTAGAATCCTTAATCAAACTGTGCGCTACTTTGTGCTTGCGAGCGCGCGCGTGTGGTCATTTTATAATAAGGAAGTAAGCCAATGAAAATTCTTTATCAATCTAATAAGGCAGGACCAGCTAAGATAAAAATAAACCAAAGATGGTGAGAACAATAGGATGCAAGGATACATCAGGCACAACGTTTGTTGTTTAAATGCCCCAGTTGCTTTTAAGTTGTGATTGTGTGATTGAAGTAGATTGTACTCCGACTTTAAATTTACTCTACGGGACACTACATTAAGTTTTCTGTACGCATTATTAGCAGACTTTATGATAATTAAACGCACTCTACATGCGTTTCAACTCTTTTTCAAACATATTTTCGTTTTATTTTGCCATAACATAGTATATCACATAAAAAACTAATATTTGTTTTCCCAAATAACAATCAGTTGTGAATTTATTAATGTGTCTAAGTTTGTGCAGGAAAGCTAGAGAACTTCGTCTCTATTTGGCGTTGACGCCTTCACCAGTCTGGTATAACTAACGCCAAACTAACGGTCCTATTTCTGGTGTCCTATGTGATGGATTCAATGACCTGCAGATCATTAGAGATTATACGTAGACTGTTCGACTAATAAAGCAATGAGAAACTGGTACAAACATGTCAAAACATAATCAAGTTCTTAAATTGCTCTGTGTATGTAAAATATGGGCTGTAATTATGATGCTATAAACAACTTAATACATATTTGCTTGTTTACCGCCTGCCCATACCATATTTTATAATTGGTATATTTCTTGTCAAATTATTCCATGCAACAGGCTTTTAATTTTATCAACACGAAACCAAAAACTATGATAGAAAAAATATCACAAACTTCAATCTATAAACAAGATGTTATGTAAGTGACGGCAGCAATTACATTACTTCAGCTGAAAAAAAATACTTCCATTTTATAATTATAGACGTCTATATTTTTTTCTTGTACATATCTTGCTTCCAGTTTGTCTACATCCACCACAAGGAACGGACTGGAGTGCGTTACACGTTTTCCTATGCTTATTGTCAAACACGGCAAATGCCTTTTAAATAGTAAATACTCGATCTGAAGAAATATAATACGGGAATTAAAAAGTAAAAACCTTCCATCAGCAAGAACATAACACACAACGAACAAAAAGCTTGTTGTGTCAATTTATATATCAGTTGGTTTTTTTTCTGAAAGTTTTTTTTCTGAAAATCTTATCTCCCAAATCCCTAGTTATCCTTATATTCTTATAATCTAATCACCGACTAATACGGAAATGTAGGGAAAAGACAGAAAGTGAGGGAAAGAGTTGATAAGGACGAGGTACAGAAGAATTTTGGATGAATTCCAAGGTAATAGAAGGTGTGTGTAAGCTATCAGCGTGCTAGCAATATGGGCAGGTGCAACCAGACAAGAAATTTTACACTATTTTAACTACTTAAATAAAATCAAACAAACGGATCACACTATTGTAGAATATCACATGTGATAAATATATGCATAATATAGTCTAGAGTATGTAGATAAATACTTATGAAAATTATTTTAAAACAATTTAGAGTTATCAAATTTTATTAAACTTCATTTTTCTTTGGTTCTTACTTATAGTTTTAATTTACATAAAATGTATATTAGAATTTATTCTTGAACTGAGATTAGTATATTAATAATAAATCGTCTCAATGGTTGTAGGTTGTTATTTTGAACCCACAAAAAACCACCATCCCTTATAATTTGTATTGACCTTGGACAAGTATAATTTCAATAGAATTTTTCTACTCTAAATGAAGAACAATACAAATTTTGTACGGCGTTACCCATTATCGGTGACGGTTAATATAAGAACGTGTTCATAAGAAAGGACACCAGATGTGAGTATTTGGAGTCAATACTGAATCAGAACTAACTGCTTGTCAGGTTTGTTCACTTGTCTTCAGTTTTTTTCAAGATACGTGTTGGGCGATTTTTAGGGGATCCCGTAGGAATGTCAGGTTAATCCTTTCGAGTAGGAAAACAGAAATAAGCGTGCAAGTCTGATATAAGAATAGGAATTCAAAGATACCAAAAAACTGTATTAACTCTCCAAAATTTATAATAGTCTCTTTCTAGAAGACTTATTTTTGTTGTTTATATTCTACTTTATCCAAATAATTATATTTACTCGTGCAATAGTTGGCATTTTCTAGACCTAAGACCTAAGTGTCGGATTTACCACTAGGCCGACTAGGCCGCGGGCTCAGAGGGCGCCGCAAGCTACAGATTTTTTTTTTTAGCAGAAGTATTTTTATAAAAGTAGGAGGCACGTTGATTTATTTAAGTATGATTTTTTTAAATTACATAATCAATTTTTGTTAACAATACAAATGGAAGACAGTTCTTATTTAAATATTGCGCGCTTATTTTTAAGATGTTGGCATCTTTGAAAACTAATCTGCGCATGCGAATTTTGAACGTCCGCTATATTGCCCCCGAATTTACACGTCCGTGGTACCACCCTTGTTAGTTATCATTGTTTATCTGCGTTTTGACTGAACGGTTTGCAATTTGAGGTTATGTTTTTATTTTGTTTTGAATGTAAAGAAGGTTTTTAGCTTTGTGTGGAAGACAGCGTGTTGTTTCGTTGATATTTATTAGTGTGAAAATTTATAAATTGAATCCGTACACTAAACCTATTCATCATGAACATGAACATAAATATTCACACGGCTAGTGGAGCCTACAAGCGTAAGCTAAACAAAATTAAAGAAGAAGCTCATTTGGAAACAATAAAAAAACTCAAAAACTAGATACATTTTTTTAAAACTACGCCAGTTTCTAACGATAGCCTTGCAATTAAATGTGTATCAGAAACTGACTTTAATGTTCCAAGTACTTCTGCAGCAGAGGTTGCAGACGATCAGACCATTAATAAACCCGTGGATAATCCAACCTTGAAGGGAATGAAAATAATTTAAAAGGTATCGCTAGTATTCCAGGGTTTAATTTATTAGATCCGAATACATGGGGTACTTTAACGTCAGAGTTGACTGATTATATTATAAGAAACCTACCCAAACATTTTTTAATCGTCAAGGACTGCGATTTTCCTAATTCTAAACGTGAATACGCAGAGAAAGTATGAGTAGCGAAAGAACATATGTTATTTACTCATTTGCCAAACAAGGAGTTGAAAAAACGAGGGTGGCTTATGTACTCTAATTCTAAGGGCAGTTTCTATTTTGTTCCCTGTAAGCTGTTCCAGCCTTCCGAAAATAAGAACTTGTTTTCTAAGGGTTTCAATAACTGGAAAAATAGCAGTCGGTTTCTGAGCATGAAAAGGGTGCAGAACATAGATTGAATACAAAAACATTTGTCATAAAAGCTAACGTTATCGGAAAAATTGTTTCTGCCTTACACGAGAACTATGTCAAAAAAGTGGACTATTGGCACAGAGAGCTCAAACGGGTAGTAGTGTCGTTAAATTTATTGGCACTCGTGAGCTCGCTTTCCGTGGTGGTCCCAAAGAAAAATTTGCTATTCTAGGAAATGGAAACTTCTTGGGAGCCTTAGAGCTTCAAGCGGAGTATGATGATTTTATGAAAACTCACGTTGAAACACGTGAAATCCTGGATCAGGAAGAGTGAGCTATTTATCTAAAACTATTTGTGACGAATTTATCGAGCTTATGTACAAAAAAGTGGTCTGTGTTTTAGTGGAAGAGCAGAAAAGAAGTAAATATTATGCTCTGAGAGTAGATTCTACACCTGACATTACTCATTCAGACCAGTTGACAATAATTGTTCGTTATGTTTTAAGTGACGGTAGTCCAATGGTGCGATTTCTATCTTTTATTAAACTTTAGGACATACTGGTGCACACATGGAAAAGATATTTTTAAATACTCTTTCGAAATTAGATATTGCAATCAGTGACATGAGAGGACAGTCATATGATAATGCTTCCATTATGTCAGGCAAGTACAATGGACTACAAGCCCTCATAAAAAATCATAACAATTTAGCTGAATACGTTCTATGCTCTGGACATTATTGAATTTGGTGGGTACTCGTGCAGCAGACTGCTGTTTACGGGTTACGAAATTGTTTATGTTTATCTAATAAATGTATGTCTTTCTAAGCGCATCTACATCAAGATCGACAATCGTAGAAAATATAGTAAAAAATAGTAAAGCAAAAAAGAAGCTTCTTCCCAAAAGATTGAACACCACGAGACGGGCTGCTAAATGACACGCAGTAAGAGCTCTGGTACTTAATTATTGGAGTTATCTTAACGCTTTTAGAAAAACAACTGATGACCCAGAAGAAAAGAACGTCACAAAAGCTGAAGTAAATGGAATCTGCCAGGAGTTTTCTAAATTAGAATCAGCTCTCTTGCTTCACTTGTGTTATGATATTTTTGAACGTTTTAACAAAAGCAGTGAAACATTGCAAAAAATAACCACAGACTTAAGTGCACTTGTCATGTTTACAAATCCCTCAAGGAATATGTACTAGAACTGAGAGATAACTATGACGTCTACGAAAGAAAACGTAAGGTACTATCTAAAACAGAAGCATATGTTATCGACATGGGAACGAAGAGGCAACCGAAAAGAAAAGTATTTCCTGGTGAAATAAGAGAAGAATGCGTTACCGAGTTAAAAGAAAAAGAAGACATGAAGATTAATATCTTTTATATTGTAATTGACAGGATTTCTACAGAGTTAGATACAAGGTCATTAGTATACTTCAGCCTAAATGAAATATTTGGATTTTTGTACAACTTATCCTCAATTCCAAATGACAAAATCAGAAAAAAAGCATCTGCTTTGGCCAAAAAATATCAATTAGATATCAATGATGACTTCGGAGAAGAATGTGTGAATGTGCATTTCAAGGAGTTCATTAAAGGCATCAACGTCTTTAAAAAAGAGGAAAAAACAATCAAGAGGAGAAGGAAATTAGGAACCTACCTTTAGCGTTCTTAAAAATCATCGCTGACAAACAATTGATAACATTATTTTTAACCTTATACACAGATTTTCGAATTCTGCTATGATGACTTGAAACGCCTCTGGGGAAAGATCATTCTCCAGATAAATATAATTATTATAAAGGTAAATTATATAAATATAATAAATAAATATAATTTTATTATATTTTAGAAAGAATAAAAACTACTTAAGAATTTCAAGTTCAGACTCAAGGCTGTGTAGTTTAGCTAGTTTTGTTACTAACGCTGAGCTCTTTAAAGTCTTAGACTTGGTGACTTAATTAAAGAGTTTTCGTCTCAAAAAGCACGAACTGTTGATGTATAATAAATTGTTGTCAAATCTTTATTCAAGTTACCAGTTTATTATTCGTTTGTTTGTTTATTTTTTTAGAAACTTGCTTTCAAAACATCTTATGTATGTTTTAATTAAACTTTAAATAAAAGAACACTTATTGTAGATTTGGTCGTATTTAGTTTTAGTCATGTCTAGGTTATATCTAGTCGTATAGTATAGTCATATTTAATTCTGAATTACATTTATAAGCTTTTAATAAAGGTTTGTACATATAACTGAAAAAAGTGTATTCATATCTCTTCCTAAAATATAAAAACGTAGCCTACGTTATTTAAAAAAAGTTTTTATAGTTTTGTTTTAAAAATTTATAAATTTTACCGCAGCATTTTTTGTGTATGCTTTCCCCGACGTTAATTCCATTAAGCTACATAGTCACTGAATATTAGTTTACCATTCGCTTGTTGTATCTTTAGTCAAAGAATAAAAAAAAATCTAGACCTATATTTTTAATAAAAAAAAAAATTTTTCTTTTATAAAAATTATAAGAGAAAAATTAATGTGTTATACCTAGAGAACAATAAATCAATTTTTTATGTTAAATTTTTGAATCAGCTTAGTTAAGTTACTCTACTTACAAGATACATTAATTTGCTCAATTATTTTGCATGGTTCTTAATATTTTGAAAAACTTTGCTAAATGAAAGGACGCTTTTTTATAGTAGCCAACTGGTTTTTAATTTGATAGTATTAATCTGTCATTAAATTACTTCTGCAGTACATATATTACTTCAAAATCGCAGCCGGGGGGGGCTCAGAAAACTTGGCCTAGGGCCTCAAAAATTTTAAATCCGGCACTGGCTAAGTCTCTCGTCCGACTACTAGTGTGTGCTACGCACTGCCACTGTTTGTAGACCTCATACATTTGGTTGGAAAGTCACCCCTTGGCTATCGTTACTCTCTAAGCATGACAGGTAAAATTCGTATATAACTGTTTGCTCTGAATAACAGATTAACATACATACTTGACCAAAACGATATTTTGACCTTAATAAGTGACAAATAATATAACACATGATTTACTACAAAATTTATACTACAGAATAATTATCATACAACAGATGCTTTTATTAATTTCGTCTACTCGAAGAGTAATCTAATCAAGTTACTTTAAATTCTACTTGTAAGTTAGGCAGAACAGTGTAGATAATAATTGCACTTAAGGCTATTTGGTCAAAAGAACGTAACGGTTGCGTTTGTTTACGCTAGCAAACCAAACGTACACGGCACAAAGCGTGGGATTTAATCCAAGTGTTTCTAAATCAATAGCCGGCCGTAAGACCGTTGAGTAAACAGGCGTGAGGTATACGTACGTATTGGCTTTTGTTATCAATGAGTTATATGCTGCTTCAACGCACAACTTGGCAGTGGAGACGGTACAGACACAAGTGTACTGGAAACTTCAGTACTTCACATACATTCAGTATTAATAAGAATACTCGTTTCGTTGTTGGGATGTACATTCGCGTTTTTCAGCGTTACGTGTCAATTTCACGCCGTTACAGTTCACTTCATTATTCTATAGTTGCTTCAGAAGACGTTATTAATTTAGATATTTTCTAATTGGGTGGAGCCTGATGAGCTAGCGAAATCAGGCATAGCCCTCTGTCCACGACTCGGTGCACAATTTAGACCGCGAACTCCTACGAAACTACTCAACCGAATGTTATAAAATTTTGCATACATATCTGGACTGTATTGTAGAGTGCATAGATGTAATTTTTATTTCTCTAAATTGTTTGGTTCAAAAGATATTACGATTTTGTAAAAATCTTAGCTTAAACGTGTGAGAGGAAGAGAGATATCGTGGCCAGCTACGGCGTTGTGTCTCACTCGCACTTACACCTAGCGCCCAGGCGACTCACCGGTCACCGGCCGATTTTGGCGTTCGTGTGCCGGTGCGTGTGCGTGTGCGGCTTCCGCCGCCCGCGCTGGCTGTCGCCCAATAAGATAAGATTTTGCTGTATCACAGATGCCGGTGCTCCCGCCGCTCGCACTGGCTGTCGCTCGATAAGATAAGATTTTGCTGTATATACTTTGTACTCGTGTCTCACACGTGTATAATTCAAACAGTAGTAGAGCATTGTTCTATGGTGTAGCCAGATGTACGGATTGGACTTAAGTGTTGAACAAGTGTCAATTTTTAGACAAGGATCTATGTAGTCGCTGATGCAACTGCAACTTTCTATTACATATTGCAACGAATCACAATTCAGGTAAATTTTAATCCAAATTCTATTAAAATTATTATTCTTATACTTCTTTATTCAATTTTCCAAATTCTATTAAAATTATTACTCTTATACTTCTTATTCAATTTTGTACTTTTTATTAAAGTACTTTTTTTCTGTTATACGCATATTATATACAGTCTTATTCATCAATTTATATATAGGCCTACGTAATATATATATTATGCCTCGACGGAGAAGAGGTCCAAATATTGGTATTTAACTACAAATCAAAGACTAATGAGACAGCAACAAAATGTTGCTGCAGCAACTGTTGAAGACCCTGCAGAACATAACATGAATCATGTTTTATATGATCAAAACAATACAGGATATAGGAATCTTTAGAATGAATTTAAAGATAATTTACGATCTTTAGAATTCTATGAATGTTAAATTGTTCTCGAGTGTTGATGGAGCAAACATTTTTGGATATGTGTCCGCAGCGTAAGCGAAACCCAAATAAGTTTACTGCAGTTAATCGTATGGATCCTAAAGATGCACATATAAAACTGATGGATCTCACTTATGTAAAACAACTCTTGATAGCAAGAGTACAATCAGTAATGCGTGTGTATAGGGTGAAATCGAGAGGCTTTCCCGGTTAATATGCTTATAAGGGAAATATTATAAATTGCTCAAAATATAACGGAGATTGTTAGTTCCTTACTCCCTACACCCGCTTCACTGAGCACTATAGTTGTAAGAAAGTAAAGTGATAATGGACATCAATAACACGTTGATTGATTATTTTAATATGTTTTTTAGTTAATTATTTAATGTCATCAACGTGTTACTCCTCTTTCTAAAATTACGTTTATTGTGCAACCACATATACTTAAACCAACGAACACAAAATTCCTACGACCTGGCCGATGTTTAACACTTTATAGTTGCGTTGGGTACATGGTCAGAAATGTATTCATTTATTTTATAATACTTGTAACGTTGAATCTATGAACACTGGAGAAGACACCGAATTAAAATAGTTGGATCAATCGTTTGTTCCGTGTTTTCAGTGGTACCAGTATGTGAAAACATGTTAACTTTAAATAACGATTAAAATGTGTTACATCGTAGGTAGAAAATAACAGAATCCGGTTCAATTATTAGTTTTATTTATTGTCTATAAAATGAACAACACACAACAGGCGTATTTTTCCATTCTTATTTCTTCAACTGTCTCTTATAGCTTCTGTCTAATTTTTAACTATAATATTTCATATTCAAAATTTTTTACCAAAACACGCGTAATTTTTAGTGACTTACGTTTAGGTGCAAGTCTATATGATTTTGCTATCTAAAATCTTACAATGAGTGAAAATGACCATCAGGTTTAACGTAATCGTGTTTTTCAGTTAGATGACTTGCCTTAAAACTTGCTTATCAAAAGGAGCAACTATATCATTACTAATTGATTTTTCTTTATTGTTAACTAGTAATGAAAAAATATTACCTGTTTTTACTGATACCATGTTAATTCCATGCTTTTTTAACCTACTATCCATCCTGTCTGTTATAAACGGAATGTAATTTGCTAAATGAAATTTTTTGTTACTCTGATCTGGCTCTGTGGAATAAAATTCTTTTAAAATAATTTTCTTCCGTTTTTTTTTTTTAATTAACGGGTCTATTATTCTTTTATCATTTATAATTTTAATAATTTATAATTTGTTTCATTTACACCGCCATTAGAGCAGAAACATTTTATTATGTTGTTTGAATGTTATCTTCATTTCGAGAATAAAAATTAATATTTATTCTAGGTTTATTCATCGGTTCGATTTATCACAAAGGTTGTGCACCACCGCTGTGTTAATATGTACTGAATATGTTTTCGTATAAAGCATGTTTGTGTAACAGCAGTAGTGCACAATATTGAAAACTACAAACATTTAGCGATCGTCTTTACATACGAAAGCAAATAATATCAACAAAAATATAAATTTTTTCACTAAAATATATATAAGTAATCTGTGTACTTTCAATTTTTTATTTATTACACTGTCTGTTGATGAGAGGCATATCAATCAATCTTGGTGCTGGAAGTAAACATCGTCTCCTGCTATATGTGGCTGATACAAAAGGTGTGCCGTTTCAGATGTAGCACACAGTGACGTCTCACTATGCTCGGCTGAACGGTTTTCTCCCTCTACCCCGGTAACCGATTGTCGCTTGTGTGGCCTCGCGAGTGTGCTATGGCAGCTGTAGCACACCGGCCGAGTATATCTGAATGTTTACAAACCCAGCATATCCGCGGTACCTTTCGTACTTGTTATTTAACAAGAGATGAGAGTTTTGCATTGAGGGTTGCGTTACATCCCTTCCTGTGGAAATACAATTGCCTTACTAAATAGAGATAGCCAAACTTTAATCTATAGGTTCTGATTAATGAAGCTATTACAGCATCCGCACAAAATACTTTTCTAAACTTAAAAATATGGGACTGATTAAAAATAGCTACTTATTTATATTAGTACTCTTGCTTGTTATGTGCTTATTAATTCGTTGAATTTTCCTTTGTGATCATTTTTTTATCCTGGAGAATCGCTTGCTTTCCTCATGCAAATGTTTAGGTGATAACATAAAAACGAAACACTGAATTTAACAAAATAATGGATGACATCTATCGTCAGTTATTCAAATTTCAAAACAAAATTCTGTTGCAGTTAACATGTAAAGAAATATACAACATGTTATTGTAATAAAAATCCCTCTCAACTTCTGTAATATATTATGATAATTCGTAAACATTATGTACATTTAAGAAACTATTTTTTATTATACGATTTTATACGAATAACAAAAACAAAGTAAATAACTTCAGTTAAATAAATGTGTCACACGTTCCAAAAATTTTATCAGGGTTTGCCACAATTTTTTGTTTTTCACCCGCCCGCTGTCATGCAGACGACTCGTGCGTTTATGAATCGCTGTGAGTTTTAGCAGAGCTTTCACAACCAAACTGTCAAGTGCAGTTACAGAGCTGTCACATCTGTCTCTGTGTGAACACACTGAATACTGCTGAATGTATACATTAGTAAAACTACGCTACATTGTACTATGCGAATTATTAATTCTGCTACTATCCTAAATATATACAAACACGGGAACGTCCTCATAGGCTCTCTCTCTCTCTCTCTCCCTCTCCCTCTCCCTCTCTCTCTCTCTCACTCTCTCTCTCTCTTTCTCGCTCTCTCCCTTCCTCCCTCTCACCTGTTCTACATTACGTGTAATCATCAGCCCTAGCTCAGTCTTGGGCGGTATCAAAATTTAAACACAAGATATGGAGAAACATTGTCAAGTACGAAAGCTAGACGGAAGATAGAATAAGGGATTAGAGAGAGATAGCACGAATAATAAAAGTACTTAAGTTATCATACACAACAGTTATGGAATAACACAACAAATAATTGGGAAACTACAAAACTTTAGGAAAGAGATACAGAGAAACCGCCATAAGCATTCCATAGATAACAATTCGACATAAATAATTGATAGGAACTATCATAAGTACAGAATTTCACATTTTTAATACACATCTAACAAATTTAATGGCACATTCAGCGAACCAGTAGAGTACACTACATCACTGACAGCGCATTCTGTTAGAGTAACATTTAATAATGTAAAACGCTTATTTTCCTCAATTTAAATTCCTGTACAATAAAGCTGTCTGATTTTCTGTTCTCATTAACTTTTCTGGTTAGCCGCATGAATAAAAACGTCTGTTCAGAAAGTATAAATTTTAGATTCAAGTCCGATAAGTCTCTAGATAAATTTAATTGCTAAGATATTCTAAAACAAAATTGATGTATTGCCTTTCTCATTTCTCTTTTTATTTTTCTCCCTGACTTTAAAAATACGCACAGGAAATACGGCGTGCACAGTTCTGGAGAGAAAAATGCGCTCGCGTGTGAGGAGGAGGGAATAGGTGGTCGATAAAGTTTCAATGTTACCTTTGGAATGTTGATTATGCGTTTGTAATTTGAACACGTGTTTGTTTACAGATCTGTGTTTTATGTATCTTTATTGTTTATCATTGTTATGGATATATGTTCGTTTGTTCGACTGTGTATTATTCTTTTATATGAACACTTTTCTCCTGCTAACAGCTTACTAATGCATCAATTTGTTACCACCGACCAACACTGGATCTCATATCAGTTTAGCCCAAGACAGTATTCAGTTCAGTGAATATGGTAAGTAATGACTAGCAAACAGTAGGCCTACTATTCGATTCACAAACATCACATCGTGTGTATTTTCAGCAAACACCAACTATACAGTTTACGGTAATGTCGAGTGCACAGTTATAATACCAATACCACAATAACAGATTATCCAGTCTACATCATACCAAGTACATATTCTTTGGTGTATCCAGATAACTTTCGATATTTATTACTTAAAAGAATGTAATATTTAATATAATATTACAATATTTAAAAGAATTTAATACTTTTAGTATCTTCTTGGGTAAGAACGTTGTTTCCCTACCTTGTTTAGCACCTGTTTCAATACAGATTATTTTCAATAACAGGCTAAAAGTATTATTCCCAAATTTTGTTTTCTAGAAAAATTTGCTTTACTCCTATCAGTGTTTCACTTTCCATAAATACTATCATTTAATGGAAGTTGAGATATTTGTTCCATATCAATGATGATATCACTATAGAATGAATTATTCATTTTCAAAAAATTGAGTGCTTCTAAACTTTTGTCACTAAAATGAAAATGCCGATGTCCATTATCACTTTACTTTCTTACAACTATAGTGCTCAGTGAAGCGGGTGTAGGGAGTAAGGAACTAACAATCTCCGTTATATTTTGTGCAATTTATAATATTTCCCTTATAAGCATATTAACCGGGAAAGCCTCTCGATTTCACCCTATACACACGCATTACTGATTGTACTCTTGCTATCAAGAGTTGTTTTACATAAGTGAGATCCATCAGTTTTATATGTGCATCTTTAGGATCCATACGATTAACTGCAGTAAACTTATTTGGGTTTCGCTTACGCTGCGGACACATATCCAAAAATGTTTGCTCCATCAACACTCGAGAACAATTTAACATTCATAGAATTCTAAAGATCGTAAATTATCTTTAAATTCATTCTAAAGATTCCTATATCCTGTATTGTTTTGATCATATAACACATGATTCATGTTATGTTCTGCAGGGTCTTCAACAGTTGCTGCAGCAACATTTTGCTGCTGTCTCATTCGTCTTTGATTTGTAGTTAAATACCAATATTTGGACCTCTTCTCCGTCGAGGCATAATATATATATTACGTAGGCCTATATATAAATTGATGAATAAGAATGTATATAATATGCGTATAACAGAAAAAAAGTACTTTAATAAAAAGTACAAAATTGAATAAGAAGTATAAGAGTAATAATTTTAATAGAATTTGGAAAATTGAATAAAGAAGTATAAGAATAATAATTTTAATAGAATTTGGATTAAAATTTACCTGAATTGTGATTCGTTGCAATATGTAATAGAAAGTTGCAGTTGCATCAGCGACTACATAGATCCTTGTCTAAAAATTGACACTTGTTCAACACTTAAGTCCAATCCGTACATCTGGCTACACCATAGAACAATGCTCTACTACTGTTTGAATTATACACGTGTGAGACACGAGTACAAAGTATATACAGCAAAATCTTATCTTATCGAGCGACAGCCAGTGCGAGCGGCGGGAGCACCGGCATCTGTGATACAGCAAAATCTTATCTTATTGGGCGACAGCCAGCGCGGGCGGCGGAAGCCGCACACGCACACGCACCGGCACACGAACGCCAAAATCGGCCGGTGACCGGTGAGTCGCCTGGGCGCTAGGTGTAAGTGCGAGTGAGACACAACGCCGTAGCTGGCCACGATATCTCTCTTCCTCTCACACGTTTAAGCTAAGATTTTTACAAAATCGTAATATCTTTTGAACCAAACAATTTAGAGAAATAAAAATTACATCTATGCACTCTACAATACAGTCCAGATATGTATGCAAAATTTTATAACATTCGGTTGAGTAGTTTCGTAGGAGTTCGCGGTCTAAATTGTGCACCGAGTCGTGGACAGAGGGCTATGCCTGATTTCGCTAGCTCATCAGGCTCCACCCAATTAGAAAATATCTAAATTAATAACGTCTTCTGAAGCAACTATAGAATAATGAAGTGAACTGTAACGGCGTGAAATTGACACGTAACGCTGAAAAACGCGAATGTACATCCCAACAACGAAACGAGTATTCTTATTAATACTGAATGTATGTGAAGTACTG
Source organism: Magicicada septendecula (assembly GCA_034769895.1). Classification (NCBI taxonomy): domain Eukaryota; kingdom Metazoa; phylum Arthropoda; class Insecta; order Hemiptera; family Cicadidae; genus Magicicada; species Magicicada septendecula. The sequence continues at coordinate 270,784,224 of CM068367.1, forward strand.
AAGTTTCCAGTACACTTGTGTCTGTACCGTCTCCACTGCCAAGTTGTGCGTTGAAGCAGCATATAACTCATTGATAACAAAAGCCAATACGCACGTATACCTCACGCCTGTTTACTCAACGGTCTTACGGCCGGCTATTGATTTAGAAACACTTGGATTAAATCCCACGCTTTGTGCCGTGTACGTTTGGTTTGCTAGCGTAAACAAACGCAACCGTTACGTTCTTTTGACCAAATAGCCTTAAGTGCAATTATTATCTACACTGTTCTGCCTAACTTACAAGTAGAATTTAAAGTAACTTGATTAGATTACTCTTCGAGTAGACGAAATTAATAAAAGCATCTGTTGTATGATAATTATTCTGTAGTATAAATTTTGTAGTAAATCATGTGTTATATTATTTGTCACTTATTAAGGTCAAAATATCGTTTTGGTCAAGTATGTATGTTAATCTGTTATTCAGAGCAAACAGTTATATACGAATTTTACCTGTCATGCTTAGAGAGTAACGATAGCCAAGGGGTGACTTTCCAACCAAATGTATGAGGTCTACAAACAGTGGCAGTGCGTAGCACACACTAGTAGTCGGACGAGAGACTTAGCCAGTGCCGGATTTAAAATTTTTGAGGCCCTAGGCCAAGTTTTCTGAGCCCCCCCCGGCTGCGATTTTGAAGTAATATATGTACTGCAGAAGTAATTTAATGACAGATTAATACTATCAAATTAAAAACCAGTTGGCTACTATAAAAAAGCGTCCTTTCATTTAGCAAAGTTTTTCAAAATATTAAGAACCATGCAAAATAATTGAGCAAATTAATGTATCTTGTAAGTAGAGTAACTTAACTAAGCTGATTCAAAAATTTAACATAAAAAATTGATTTATTGTTCTCTAGGTATAACACATTAATTTTTCTCTTATAATTTTTATAAAAGAAAAATATTTTTTTTTATTAAAAATATAGGTCTAGATTTTTTTTTATTCTTTGACTAAAGATACAACAAGCGAATGGTAAACTAATATTCAGTGACTATGTAGCTTAATGGAATTAACGTCGGGGAAAGCATACACAAAAAATGCTGCGGTAAAATTTATAAATTTTTAAAACAAAACTATAAAAACTTTTTTTAAATAACGTAGGCTACGTTTTTATATTTTAGGAAGAGATATGAATACACTTTTTTCAGTTATATGTACAAACCTTTATTAAAAGCTTATAAATGTAATTCAGAATTAAATATGACTATACTATACGACTAGATATAACCTAGACATGACTAAAACTAAATACGACCAAATCTACAATAAGTGTTCTTTTATTTAAAGTTTAATTAAAACATACATAAGATGTTTTGAAAGCAAGTTTCTAAAAAAATAAACAAACAAACGAATAATAAACTGGTAACTTGAATAAAGATTTGACAACAATTTATTATACATCAACAGTTCGTGCTTTTTGAGACGAAAACTCTTTAATTAAGTCATCAAAGTCTAAGACTTTAAAGAGCTCAGCGTTAGTAACAAAACTAGCTAAACTACACAGCCTTGAGTCTGAACTTGAAATTCTTAAGTAGTTTTTATTCTTTCTAAAATATAATAAAATTATATTTATTTATTATATTTATATAATTTACATTTAAAATAATTATATTTATCTGGAGAATGATCTTTCCCCAGAGGCGTTTCAAGTCATCATGGCAGAATTCGAAAATCTGTGTATAAGGTTAAAAATAATGTTATCAATTGTTTGTCAGCGATGATTTTTAAGAACGCTAAAGGTAGGTTCCTAATTTCCTTCTCCTCTTGATTGTTTTTTCCTCTTTTTTAAAGACGTTGATGCCTTTAATGAACTCCTTGAAATGCACATTCACACATTCTTCTCCGAAGTCATCATTGATATCTAATTGATATTTTTTGGCCAAAGCAGATGCTTTTTTTCTGATTTTGTCATTTGGAATTGAGGATAAGTTGTACAAAAATCCAAATATTTCATTTAGGCTGAAGTATACTAATGACCTTGTATCTAACTCTGTAGAAATCCTGTCAATTACAATATAAAAGATATTAATCTTCATGTCTTCTTTTTCTTTTAACTCGGTAACGCATTCTTCTCTTATTTCACCAGGAAATACTTTTCTTTTCGGTTGCCTCTTCGTTCCCATGTCGATAACATATGCTTCTGTTTTAGATAGTACCTTACGTTTTCTTTCGTAGACGTCATAGTTATCTCTCAGTTCTAGTACATATTCCTTGAGGGATTTGTAAACATGACAAGTGCACTTAAGTCTGTGGTTATTTTTTGCAATGTTTCACTGCTTTTGTTAAAACGTTCAAAAATATCATAACACAAGTGAAGCAAGAGAGCTGATTCTAATTTAGAAAACTCCTGGCAGATTCCATTTACTTCAGCTTTTGTGACGTTCTTTTCTTCTGGGTCATCAGTTGTTTTTCTAAAAGCGTTAAGATAACTCCAATAATTAAGTACCAGAGCTCTTACTGCGTGTCATTTAGCAGCCCGTCTCGTGGTGTTCAATCTTTTGGGAAGAAGCTTCTTTTTTGCTTTACTATTTTTTACTATATTTTCTACGATTGTCGATCTTGATGTAGATGCGCTTAGAAAGACATACATTTATTAGATAAACATAAACAATTTCGTAACCCGTAAACAGCAGTCTGCTGCACGAGTACCCACCAAATTCAATAATGTCCAGAGCATAGAACGTATTCAGCTAAATTGTTATGATTTTTTATGAGGGCTTGTAGTCCATTGTACTTGCCTGACATAATGGAAGCATTATCATATGACTGTCCTCTCATGTCACTGATTGCAATATCTAATTTCGAAAGAGTATTTAAAAATATCTTTTCCATGTGTGCACCAGTATGTCCTAAAGTTTAATAAAAGATAGAAATCGCACCATTGGACTACCGTCACTTAAAACATAACGAACAATTATTGTCAACTGGTCTGAATGAGTAATGTCAGGTGTAGAATCTACTCTCAGAGCATAATATTTACTTCTTTTCTGCTCTTCCACTAAAACACAGACCACTTTTTTGTACATAAGCTCGATAAATTCGTCACAAATAGTTTTAGATAAATAGCTCACTCTTCCTGATCCAGGATTTCACGTGTTTCAACGTGAGTTTTCATAAAATCATCATACTCCGCTTGAAGCTCTAAGGCTCCCAAGAAGTTTCCATTTCCTAGAATAGCAAATTTTTCTTTGGGACCACCACGGAAAGCGAGCTCACGAGTGCCAATAAATTTAACGACACTACTACCCGTTTGAGCTCTCTGTGCCAATAGTCCACTTTTTTGACATAGTTCTCGTGTAAGGCAGAAACAATTTTTCCGATAACGTTAGCTTTTATGACAAATGTTTTTGTATTCAATCTATGTTCTGCACCCTTTTCATGCTCAGAAACCGACTGCTATTTTTCCAGTTATTGAAACCCTTAGAAAACAAGTTCTTATTTTCGGAAGGCTGGAACAGCTTACAGGGAACAAAATAGAAACTGCCCTTAGAATTAGAGTACATAAGCCACCCTCGTTTTTTCAACTCCTTGTTTGGCAAATGAGTAAATAACATATGTTCTTTCGCTACTCATACTTTCTCTGCGTATTCACGTTTAGAATTAGGAAAATCGCAGTCCTTGACGATTAAAAAATGTTTGGGTAGGTTTCTTATAATATAATCAGTCAACTCTGACGTTAAAGTACCCCATGTATTCGGATCTAATAAATTAAACCCTGGAATACTAGCGATACCTTTTAAATTATTTTCATTCCCTTCAAGGTTGGATTATCCACGGGTTTATTAATGGTCTGATCGTCTGCAACCTCTGCTGCAGAAGTACTTGGAACATTAAAGTCAGTTTCTGATACACATTTAATTGCAAGGCTATCGTTAGAAACTGGCGTAGTTTTAAAAAAATGTATCTAGTTTTTGAGTTTTTTTATTGTTTCCAAATGAGCTTCTTCTTTAATTTTGTTTAGCTTACGCTTGTAGGCTCCACTAGCCGTGTGAATATTTATGTTCATGTTCATGATGAATAGGTTTAGTGTACGGATTCAATTTATAAATTTTCACACTAATAAATATCAACGAAACAACACGCTGTCTTCCACACAAAGCTAAAAACCTTCTTTACATTCAAAACAAAATAAAAACATAACCTCAAATTGCAAACCGTTCAGTCAAAACGCAGATAAACAATGATAACTAACAAGGGTGGTACCACGGACGTGTAAATTCGGGGGCAATATAGCGGACGTTCAAAATTCGCATGCGCAGATTAGTTTTCAAAGATGCCAACATCTTAAAAATAAGCGCGCAATATTTAAATAAGAACTGTCTTCCATTTGTATTGTTAACAAAAATTGATTATGTAATTTAAAAAAATCATACTTAAATAAATCAACGTGCCTCCTACTTTTATAAAAATACTTCTGCTAAAAAAAAAAATCTGTAGCTTGCGGCGCCCTCTGAGCCCGCGGCCTAGTCGGCCTAGTGGTAAATCCGACACTTAGGTCTTAGGTCTAGAAAATGCCAACTATTGCACGAGTAAATATAATTATTTGGATAAAGTAGAATATAAACAACAAAAATAAGTCTTCTAGAAAGAGACTATTATAAATTTTGGAGAGTTAATACAGTTTTTTGGTATCTTTGAATTCCTATTCTTATATCAGACTTGCACGCTTATTTCTGTTTTCCTACTCGAAAGGATTAACCTGACATTCCTACGGGATCCCCTAAAAATCGCCCAACACGTATCTTGAAAAAAACTGAAGACAAGTGAACAAACCTGACAAGCAGTTAGTTCTGATTCAGTATTGACTCCAAATACTCACATCTGGTGTCCTTTCTTATGAACACGTTCTTATATTAACCGTCACCGATAATGGGTAACGCCGTACAAAATTTGTATTGTTCTTCATTTAGAGTAGAAAAATTCTATTGAAATTATACTTGTCCAAGGTCAATACAAATTATAAGGGATGGTGGTTTTTTGTGGGTTCAAAATAACAACCTACAACCATTGAGACGATTTATTATTAATATACTAATCTCAGTTCAAGAATAAATTCTAATATACATTTTTGACCAATTCTCATTGAAACATGGTATCATATGTTAAGAGTAAAAATATTATTTTATATGCAAATCTTGCCTATTGCAGTATTTTATTGTGATTTGTGCGGATAAATTAAACGTTAAAATAAGAAACATCGATTCAATCGATATTTTTTGAAATATTCAAATATTTTTAACATTCAAATATCTTTAAATGTATTAATAAATATCGTTGTAGAGAACCATACATGCCTTCCATGTTCTAAGACTTATATTTAAAATCATTTACTTGAATTCGGTTCGATCATTTCTAAAAAAGTATCCCCCACTATTATAGAGTAATAGTTGTATCATATAGAATTGCTAAGCTATCTTATTCTTCAAAATTAAATACTCGTACTTTTACTTAATATCAGCAAAATAATTTTCAAAAAAAAAAGCTGACTCTGCTTCGTTCTGTCTTTTACGTTTGCGTCTGTAATGTATATTTGACAAGAAGCAGAGCTAGATATAATGACAAAACCTCAAATAAGTGGATGCTTGGGTTCTGAAGAAATAACGTATCAGCTAAAATGGTACCCCCATGTCAGGTGGGTGAAGACTATCCTCGACCTTCGTGAGGAAGGACTGTACTTTTGGATAAAATGTTTGTAAGTGGAACGAAGAGCATAAAGGTAGCTGTTATCTGATTCCTGTAATGTATTTTGATTCTCGCTGCGCGATACCCGCCGAAGGTGAATGATGTCTTTAGTATTATCAACGTCTTTCATCTCAATACCATACTAGTCATTTTTCTATTTTAAAATCGAGTCTTTTTTCTTTCTTTTTTCACTCGTCCTGTCACTTCCTGAGCGAAGATTTTATTCATCCGTATAATTATAAAATTTCTCAGGAAAACATTTGTTCCTTAATACGTTTGTGTCTTCTGTTTGTTTAACACACGCCATTCTGATCCATGTCATAACGATACATTCCACAGAGGCTGATAAACAACTAGCTATCAGGGAGGTCAAAAGGAGCGTTCCAGAGTCGCTCATGAACCCTGAGCATCTTGCAGAGGGTTCATTCCCTAAAGACGAAAAGTCTGTCTATGAACCATTCCTCTGTAAACACGTGCAGTTACACTGGCCAGCGATCCACAGAAGCAACGCTGGACACCTTTTCGGCTTGCATGCGTTGTTGTATTGGTGTGGGTTTCGGCACTTTCTATTTCAAAAGCGTGCAAACTTAGGAAAATAAACATGAGTGAGGCCAGAAATAGCTCGAAGTGTGTGTGTGTGTGTGTGTGTGTGTGTGTGTGCGTGCGCGCGCGCGCGTGTGTGTGTGTGTCCTGCCTGCCTTTTGATTGCGGGTAATCACAATAATAAAACGTAAACATTACATAATGGAGATATTCTTGCCTGCCAGGAACGCATAGATAATTTAAATTAAAATAAAAAATTAACATTTTATTCCCAGGCAACAAAAATTATTTTATTTTTAAGATTATCATTGTTTGAAAAAGTATTTTTATTTAATTTCATTATTTACCTCTAGGTATATAGCAAAGTAGTAACAGATTAATAATTATGTAATTAGATTATACGTTCTAACAATAATATTTTACATCTATTACAGTTCGAACCAGACAGATCTATCAAACAACGACAACTGCATAAATGTATTTTATAATAAAACATACAGGTGTATGTAATGAGGCATGGCGCTGATATACTACACATTGCGTCGTCAACACTTCTCTGAAAGAGAAATCAAAACCGTACTCCCTGCATGTATTATAACTCCCTGCTATTATAACAGATACCTGCTCACAGAATTAAACCACTGTTATTATCACATCAAACGAATGATGTGATCAATGCCTACACTCGTCTGATCCACTAACCCCACTAGTATTGCACCTATTTGTTAAAAATATTATCTTTTATAAGTTTGCACTCTGTAAAAAATAACATACCCTTTCTATTCAGTACACATACAAAAACATATAATCTTAAATATCTAAACATACATGCTGAACAAATTATACAAGTACAGTACTTTGTATTGCATGGGTGTCTGACTTTGACTCAGTTTTAAAAATAAATAGCAACTCATTTATAAAATAATATTAACTTTACAAAAATAAAATTTACAAAGTTATTATTTTTAACCAAAATTTAAAATTATGTAGATTATTTACATTTAAATCTTTAAGTCTTTACTATCTCGTATTCAGTTTTTTAATGAGTTCTTTACACAAAAATATAATTGTTCATTTGCCACCTGCGTACCGCCGAAGTTACCGTTGCGTGTGTGTGTGCGCGCGCGCGTCATGAATGATGACGATAATGATGATACTGATGCGTTCTTGGTCTCTATGGCTTGTTGTTGATGATGGTCCTGTGTTCCTCCATCAATCGTGGTGTATGGTGAAGATGTTCAAATCGATCGGCAGACCAGCAGAGTGACGTCGTGTGAAGATATCTTGAGTCTGTTGATTAGCAAACAGACATAGTGTCCTCGTGTGAAGGTTCCTTGAGTCTGACTTCGCCCAAAATCGCCGGAGGTATTTATACTAGACGGCAGACTGACATGTTGGAGATTGTTTTCGACGTGTTGAAATGTGTCGATTTGAGTGTAGCGTCTCTTTGGTTACTGATCACTTTTTAGTCCATTTTCGGGGTCATGTAAAATTTACCGTAACGCGAGTAATTTCATCGTCTTCGTAATTTTTCACTCGTCATTTACATGTAACTCACTTATTAATTACTAATTAATTATAGTAGTAATTACCATTAATTTATATAGCGTCTTTATTAATGTACTGTTCCGCAATAATTTTGCATCACCATATGCGTTTAAATGTTCTTAATCTAGTGTTGTTTTTAGAATTGTGGTATGTCTTTGGTAAAAGTAAAAAGTGTATTAATTAATTTATTTTAATCCTGCGTATACCTGCTATAATGACAAAACCAACAATTCGTACGTTTCACCACTCTTAGAACTTTGCATGTCGAAACTGGCATACACACACAGACACACAAACGCTGTATTCACTCTCGATGCAGGTGCACACTTTTGAGAGGCAACAGTCTGCAATTTACCGCACAAAATTTTTTAAAACTGTTCGACGTATTCTTTTTACACTAATTATTTACAAAACATACTGCCCTGGGAAAATACGATGCAGATACATGCATTGTTGCATAAGCCAGGCAGGAATGCATACGTACATGTTTTATTTTACTGTTTAAAAGAGATTTACAAAAAAATATTAAGTACGCTTACCTTATGATTTAGACATTTTTGGCTTCTGAACTGTAAGGAGGGACTTGTTAAAGTAATTCTTTAGAATTCTTTTGGGTTCCAAAAAAGAAGGGAATTTTTTTAAAGTTCGCCAGTCAGTTTACCATTAGGTATGGGACATCATAGTTCAAAATATACAAAAAAAAGAAGGTTAAGGGAAACGTTATGAATGACCTACATTAGCTGAGAACATTTTAAGTAGACGATCAGAAAATACTCCCACGCGCAGTCATACGTTTAGTGTCAGATTACTTGTATTTGGTATTCTAGCGAATTCACGTATTGACCACACGTACAGGATTACTAACTGAATTCAGATTCCAGTTATCCAAGGTACCGTCTAAGATAAGTAATGAAAGTGGAAGGAATGGGATGATGGACTGCATTTAAGTCCAATGAACTGTAATATGATTGCTAAACAATTTGCTACTTTGTATTCAGCATTTTACTAAATGGTGTTTTAGTAGTGTACGTAATTCTATTATGTTTAGAACTGTATCCACTACTCAGCTGCGACTACGCGATGCCACATAGTACTAATGAGATTAGTGTGCTGGTTATTTTCCATTAAATCGAATCAGGATGTTACTAAGTGATATCTAGTTTATATTGGCTTGGGTCGTAATAATCGTACTATAATACTAAATCTTACGTTAACAAATAGGTGCAATACTAGTGGGGTTAGTGGATCAGACGAGTGTAGGCATTGATCACATCATTCGTTTGATGTGATAATAACAGTGGCTTAATTCTGTGAGCAGGTATCTGTTATAATAGCAGGGAGTTATAATACATGCAGGGAGTACGGTTTTGATTTCTCTTTCAGAGAAGTGTTGACGACGCAATGTGTAGTATATCAGCGCCATGCCTCATTACATACACCTGTATGTTTTATTATAAAATACATTTATGCAGTTGTCGTTGTTTGATAGATCTGTCTGGTTCGAACTGTAATAGATGTAAAATATTATTGTTAGAACGTATAATCTAATTACATAATTATTAATCTGTTACTACTTTGCTATATACCTAGAGGTAAATAATGAAATTAAATAAAAATACTTTTTCAAACAATGATAATCTTAAAAATAAAATAATTTTTGTTGCCTGGGAATAAAATGATAATTTTTTATTTTAATTTAAATTATCTATGCGTTCCTGGCAGGCAAGAATATCTCCATTATGTAATGTTTACGTTTTATTATTGTGATTACCCGCAATCAAAAGGCAGGCAGGACACACACACACACACACACACACTTCGAGCTATTTCTGGCCTCACTCATGTTTATTTTCCTAAGTTTGCACGCTTTTGAAATAGAAAGTGCCGAAACCCACACCAATACAACAACGCATGCAAGCCGAAAAGGTGTCCAGCGTTGCTTCTGTGGATCGCTGGCCAGTGTAACTGCACGTGTTTACAGAGGAATGGTTCATAGACAGACTTTTCGTCTTTAGGGAATGAACCCTCTGCAAGATGCTCAGGGTTCATGAGCGACTCTGGAACGCTCCTTTTGACCTCCCTGATAGCTAGTTGTTTATCAGCCTCTGTGGAATGTATCGTTATGACATGGATCAGAATGGCGTGTGTTAAACAAACAGAAGACACAAACGTATTAAGGAACAAATGTTTTCCTGAGAAATTTTATAATTATACGGATGAATAAAATCTTCGCTCAGGAAGTGACAGGACGAGTGAAAAAAGAAAGAAAAAAGACTCGATTTTAAAATAGAAAAATGACTAGTATGGTATTGAGATGAAAGACGTTGATAATACTAAAGACATCATTCACCTTCGGCGGGTATCGCGCAGCGAGAATCAAAATACATTACAGGAATCAGATAACAGCTACCTTTATGCTCTTCGTTCCACTTACAAACATTTTATCCAAAAGTACAGTCCTTCCTCACGAAGGTCGAGGATAGTCTTCACCCACCTGACATGGGGGTACCATTTTAGCTGATACGTTATTTCTTCAGAACCCAAGCATCCACTTATTTGAGGTTTTGTCATTATATCTAGCTCTGCTTCTTGTCAAATATACATTACAGACGCAAACGTAAAAGACAGAACGAAGCAGAGTCAGCTTTTTTTTTTGAAAATTATTTTGCTGATATTAAGTAAAAGTACGAGTATTTAATTTTGAAGAATAAGATAGCTTAGCAATTCTATATGATACAACTATTACTCTATAATAGTGGGGGATACTTTTTTAGAAATGATCGAACCGAATTCAAGTAAATGATTTTAAATATAAGTCTTAGAACATGGAAGGCATGTATGGTTCTCTACAACGATATTTATTAATACATTTAAAGATATTTGAATGTTAAAAATATTTGAATATTTCAAAAAATATCGATTGAATCGATGTTTCTTATTTTAACGTTTAATTTATCCGCACAAATCACAATAAAATACTGCAATAGGCAAGATTTGCATATAAAATAATATTTTTACTCTTAACATATGATACCATGTTTCAATGAGAATTGGTCAAAGCAAAAGTTGCGTGTTGGAACATTGTGATATAGACAATAAGAATCATATCAAAATTGTTAGATTAAGTTGATTTTTGACTGTATACAAAATAATGTGTATTGTGAATCAGTGCGAACATATGGAATGGCATATGGCGAGTGCGTGTGCGGGTGGGAATAACTGTGTTACGAAATAACAAGAGCAAATTAAATTAAATAACTTTTATGTAAATCAACATGTCCGACATAAGACTTACACCAGAATGTGCATAAAATAAAGACCTATCTGGTAGTAATATTTGTTAATAATATAAAGAACAAAATATATGAGTTTTTTCATAAAAAAGGTTTTATCACCCACAAGAAAAGCAATAAAATTATACCGGTTTTATTTGCACGTTTTACATTGTTCATATGGAATTTTTTACAAGTAAAATGTTATCTGGACTGTAGCGTAAGGGGAGGGAACGGTTTGACCAATGAGATTGGGTAATACATCAATTGATTTGATCCATGAAGGGATGTAAATCAGTCTACCTTAGAGTTCAGAAGAAACAGTCTCGTTACTCTCTATAACGTGTAATCGTTAACTCTGATTCAGTACGTTAGGTCTGTCAGGAGTTACGAACACTAGTAGTAAAGTGCGCGACTGAATAATTGAGTGCTAATTTAGTAAAGTTCAAGATCGTGTCCGTTTAGGCATTTATGAACACATCAAGTTGCCGGAGCCATATAATTAAGTAATAATTAATAATTCAACGTTGTTTATAGAAGTACTCAACCCGAAAAACGACCCTGAGAACTGGAAAACAAGAGGAGATCCTGAAGAAGAACCACAAGAGGAACGGCGGTATTCTGACGTCTACCTGCAAGGAGCATCTGTCGACACTCATCAGGAAACGAGGAGAAACACCGCATCATTAATCAAATCAGGAAAGTGAACCCATTTATACAAACTAAATAAATCAATAAAACAGTTATAAATTAAAAAGACAAAGAAACTTAAAGGAATTAAGATATATGTAATTAGAGTAGGAAGAATTATTTTTATGTATAAACTGAAGGTCAACAGAAACTGTTCATTAATTTTTAGTTACAACAGAAGTAGTAATTTATTTATTTAAACAGAACAAATTTAAACAATAAAATTTATTTATTTTATTTTGTATTAAAACTGTCTATTAATTCTGTGTGTGCTATCGTAAACTGTAGTAAAATTCTGTGCAATCTAAAATGAAGAAAATAGTTAATTAAAGCGAAAACATTTCCATATCTAATTATTGACTCATTATTCTATGAAACCTTGTACATCGGAATATATAGAAACAATAAATATCAGTGGAACATATACTATGCACACATCTATGTATGAGTTGGCTCATGTGTGCAAATGCGCTTATTGCGCGCGTGTGTGCGTGGAGTTAGGTGTTATTGGTTTTCTTCGTATCTGTTAATCTTGTCGCTACGTGTAGGCTTGTAGGAAGGCAGATTTTGTTTAACATAATTACGGTACTTGTCTTTCTTACCGCAATTTTTTTAAATGATTAGGTTAACTTTCCATTTTTATTTATAACCACGCCTTTTGATATTTTTCAGATTATTCAAATATCTGATAATAGATTCCGCTAATGAGCCATTATTAACCTTTGTTAAGGATATGACAGACCCTAACGATTTTATAAAGCTATAAGTTAACGCTTATAGATTGACGATTACTATTAATTAATATGTTCTGTGATACTCCTTATTAAACATCATTACAGTAAGCGTTAAAACATGTTTATGTGCTTTAAATAAGAGTGTGAGGGAATCGTATATGTGCGTATATCCTGTAGGTGGGTCGACTACTGTTGGCTGGAGTGGTAACTCTGTGAGTATTAACTTTCACCTCGTAGTCTTGAATTAAAACCATTGCATCGGCTCTAAATTAGCACAAAGTAACTACTTCTGAAGTGGAATTAGTATTTTTAAACGGTATCATCTTAGGTGCGCGGAGTTTCATACGCCCAGTACCTGATAACTGCTACATGACATTTGAATGAGATATTTTTACTTTACATGGGGTATGCGCCCACAGAAACCATAGTTTTGTTTTCTCCACAGACAGGTATTTATGTTGTTCTTCAAACAGACTTGTAACTGAAACACTGATTTCCGGAGCTCGCATTGAGTGTTTTGGATGATTACCTGACGTTAACAGCGCTCTATTTAAGTATGTTCTATTATTTATTTAATGTAAGCCCGGTATCTAAAAAAAAGCATTGGCCCACAATAATGCGGTGTCTTCCCTGTACACTAACGCCTTTGAAACAGGGAATTGTATGCAGATTAATAAGATCTTAACCTTAGTTCTTACATCAGAAAACAGAGACTGAGTTGGCTGGGTCAGATACAGAGAGTGGACGCTAACAGGATGTAAATAATTTATTTAAGAACAGGCAAGTGGAGGGAGGGCTGACGGCGTTCTGGTTGCCTCAAAGTGCTAAAGTTAAATATCTCCCAAACGCAAGATCGCAACAAATGGAGCAAGAAAAGGCAGCCTTATAAGCTTGTTGTGTCAAAACGCACACTATTCCGTTAGTAATATCTGATAATATATAAATTGTTTAACTAAAATGATTTAACAAAGGAACAGTATAAAAACAAATTTAAAGAATAATGCGGAATACGCAAATGTTTGGATAATTAATGAATTGATACTATTAATTTGAGATTTATATAAAAATATAGTACGTGTTTTTATAAGCTGTCAATCCAAAATCTAAGGCATATTTCATTTAACTGCTAATTAAATGCTCATAGAGAAATAAAATTAACTAAGCCTTCCAGATATAAAACAAAAAATATTAAGAAAAATAAGAATCCATTGGAATTTACATTCAAATTTCTAGTCGTTTGTCTTGGAATTAAGGACATGTTAAAGAGATATAAAATAGATTTTAATATTAATGTTATATTAATATTGCTATTATAATTGTATTATTTACCCTGCCATTTTAAATACTCAAATACTCAATTTATTTTTAGTTTAAATATGTTAGAAGTACATTTTTTACGGAAAACGTTACATTTTCACATCATAAAATAATGTGTAGTTGTTCTCATAACTTTATAGGACCGTCCAATCCTAATCTTCCGTGTTTGTCAATACAGATTTACTGTATTGTGAACTGTATCAAGGTACATAGGCTAAATATTAATATTTCACTTGGGCGATTTGTATAGTGAAGTAACAGTAGACGTTACAGCGAACACACGTTATCGTACCCCCTTACACTCACACTTAAAGGAATACGTCTTTATAATTGTCATTACTGCTTTTGAAAATACGTTTGAAAATTACTAAGTTCTGTAACCCCGCTTTAACTTAGACTGGTAAAAAAAATTATTTTTTTTTGAAAAACTTTTTTTTGAAAATTTTTTTTTTTGAAAAAAGGGGCCACAAGATAATTAGAACTAGACCAAAGCCTAGAGAAGCCAAAAATGCGCTGGATCCAGTGAGACGGGACTTGCAATTAAAACTCACAAAAATTAACAATCAATAAAATCCCTTTTATTATTCTATCTCCCTTTTTAAAAATATTAACAACAAAATCAATAAATATTACATTGAGAATCTATTTTCCCCTTAAAAACTGTTAATTAAAATTTATGTTCTTTAACAAGGTTACATGAAATTATTAATAAATCCAAAATTTATTTTCTATCTTCTCTTAAAAAAAAATCAATTGAAACTTAATTGAGATAAAATTTATAGACTTCTTGATAAGGTTAATTAGAATAACTAATTCTCAAAAAAAAATTAATTAAAATTAAATAGAGACAAATCTACATACTATTTATTAAAGTTAATTAAATAAATTAACTCTCTTAGAAAAAATATTAATTAAAAATTAATAGAGATAGAATTAATTAATTGTCATCAGAAATTAAATGTATATATAACCCTATGTTTCATCTTTTCTTTTATAAGCCCTATATCTAACTCCCCCAAAAATACACCCAAATGTACAATACATATAGAACCCCACAAAATACACACACAAATATACAATACATCTACATGTTCCACAATACAGGACAATTATTACATAGATCTCTTGCCACACCCTTTTCTACCCCCATGAGGTACATCATTAATAATTTATGAAAATCCATGTCAGTGTTTAATTCTTTATATGTGCATAACACATTACATGTGTATTTGATTATGGTGCAACACCAGTAGTCCCCAGGACATAATAAATTCAAAAATGTGGCCAAGTGCCTAATACTATTATAAAACGTTGCCACACTGGGCACTTATACTGGGAGAAATAAAATTTAGAATACAGTGAACACCCCAGTGATTATAATTAAATAATAGAATTTATATATTGAGAAATATTGTTAAGTTTTGAAAATACTAATGTGTCATGATCCTTATAACCCTTTTAAAAAGTAATTTTGGCCCAGAGACCGACATGTCCATGGGCCAGTCAGTGCATAATTCAACCTGTCTCAACAGCATGTTTAACTGTGCATGGACATGCACCTGTACAGGATTAAACTTGTGACTCTACTTAACTACCACAGAAATTTATATCCCTATATCATCCAAACTAAATTTAAAAATGAGAAATTAATATATATAATGAACACTAAATTGAAACAGAGAAATTACAAGTTGATTGAAGGAATTAGTAGCAGTAATGAAACCCTTATACTGAAAATAAGAAGGAATTGCACGTTTGAATGGTGAGCTGCCAAAGATGCATGTCAGCCTCTGAGCTCACAAATTATACAAACAAATTAATAAAATTTACAAAAGACTTCCCTCCCAGTTCACGCACTATACTGTCCCGTTAATCGGGGATCCAATTAAAATGTTTAAAAACTTAAAGTCATGTTGTTGAATGATTGAATTGGTTCACTGGCTATATTGAGTGCATCACAACGTGTAAAGAATATAATGGATTGAGTTCACCTTATTTTGTCCATGGGTGTGAAGTGGCAATCTCGTGGCCTACATTATAGGGCGTTTGTGTTTCGTCATTGCTATTCCTCTCCGGCAGATGAAGTTGAGAGACAAATCTGGATGTTCAAAAGTTCAGGTTGGGACTGGTCCACGTCTTCATCGAGGGACCCTGATCATACAATATATTATCAGCTAGAGTACACAAAACAATTCCCCCAGAAACTTCACACACACCCAAAACCCATATATAATCTTAACACAGCTTTAGGGCTATCTAAATATAATACTTGACACACTTGGCAAGGTTATATGGCCAACAGGCCCTATTTGAAAACGTTTAGTACAGTTACATTTAATATTAATAAACTTTATCCATGTGGGTTGACATACTTCAATTTTGCTTAGCTAATTATTCGGCTTGTTACACTTTTAATAAAATTTGCACATAGTCTGAATTTTTGTTTGCCACGTGGTTGAGAGAGGTTACCTGATTACATCATTTCTTTACTATTTAAATTAATACCTTTTGGCAATTACATTTTTCTCAATTGGTGCCTTAGTAAGCTTTCTGAAATTAATAAAGTGTTACTATAATCACTAGTAAAGGTTGTATGTAACTTACTCTGAATTACGCATTGCACTCTCGCCACGAGGTGCCATAATAAGGTTATCAGATTACATCCATGTCTGTACGATTTAAACAAATACTGTTTGCATTCATATGACTCTCACTTTTGGTGCTTTAGTTAAGGCATGTAAATTTAATATAGTATTACTAAAAATAATTACCTTTAAATTACGTATTGCACCACTCAACACGTGGTGACACAAAAGGTTATCTGATTTTACTAACTGTGGCCTATTAAACAAGTTTTTCATTAGTAAAACTTTAAATAGATAATTATAAAATTATTGCCGAGACTTACCGCAGTTCTGTATAGATTTAGCCGGCCATAGGTGGAAGAATGGTGCAACAAATTCTCATCTGCCGGAGAGAACAAAAAAAAAGCAGCCACAGAAGGCGACGATCAGTGCGAGACAAACTTTCTTGATACCGGTTCCGCTTTCTGAGCTCGCAAACCGGGGCTCTCGCGAGAGGCCAGCACCGATCAAGCCTCGCTCTTAATGGTAATTCAGGCAGCAGTATTGCTTATCTCAACTGCTAGGGTGCAGCACTAATCAAGCCGCGCTAAATGGTAAAACCAGTTACAGATAGGTTATCTCTACTGCTGCTACGTTAAATACCGTACAGCATTTAACGTCAATTTCTTGACGCTAAAGACCGAACACGCACCGTATACTCGCCGATCTATTTTAGAACGGCACAGTTCAGTGCAATCCGTTCTTTCATAAATTTCGTAATGGGTACTTAAGTTAATTTCGTATTGTGTGTGTGTTTGTGTGATTACAATAGATATTAACACTTCTTTTTTGTATTATTTAATACATGAGGAAAAGAAACTATACCACATTAAATATAAACTACATAACTTGAAAGTTTGTATGCTGACGTTGTAAAAAAAATATAATTATATATGTCTATTCTACAGATTCGTCTCTCGATTTTATTTATTTTTTCGAACAATAGAAATATAAATTGAAGTAAATATTGTTGGCTCTTTGGAAAAGAGATATGCACGTAATATTAAAGAAATAAGATGTTTTGAGTCGAGTGATCCATTTGGACGCAGAAGAATATAAAATAATGTTTTTTATCGTTGAGTAGTTTATTGATATATATGTTATTAGTTTGAAAACTGAGATAAAAGAGATCAGAAATTATAAAATATTATTTTATATGGAATCTTGAAAGTTTAATTACCATACATAATACAAACAGGATTGTTGATTTACAATATTTTCAAAACAGCAGTAACTAATTTTCTATAGGCCAATGTGAAATCAAATCAGTTTCAGCCAATGATTAAGTCTCAGATCATAAGGCCTAACTGTTCAAAGTACAAATTTGAACGCAGTGTATGCATTCACAAATACTAACGTACAAGTATATACGTGAGTGTGCGGATGTGCGTGTGTGTGTGTTTTGAAATAATGGCTTTCTTGTGTAAGTATTTCTTTAATACTTGAGCAGAGGTAATTATTTTACAATCAGGCTATTATACCAAAATACAAGAAAGTGATGAGTTACAGACACACACAAAACGCGCGCGCGCGAGCACGTTTACAACATATAGTATGCATATGAGTATGCACGCACTGTCATCTATTCTGTTCTTCCTTTTCAAGTTTGGTTTCATGGATATGACAATATGAGTTATTGTTATGCTCTGCGTAATGTACATAAGGCGGACATTTATGTTTCTGTGAACTTGTATATACATACTTCTACATAATACACAGTCTCTGTCTGTGTCTGTTTGTCTGTCTGTCTGTCTGTCTGTCTCTCTGTCTGTCTGTCTCTCTCTCTCTCTCTCTCTCTCTCTCTCCCTCTCCCTCTCTCTTTCCCCTATCCCGCGTACACACGAGAAAGGATATGCGTGTAGGGTGTAGGCTTAACACCTGTACTTTCTTAATGACTCCTGAAGTTATTATTACTATTGAAGAAAAATTTTTGAGAGCCCTAATTGAAGTGTAATGTGATGTTATAGGGCTACGCAGTAACTATACTTAATTACTTTACGATCAAAGGGAGATTGAGGGGGAAAACCGCTGTGGACTTAGGACTACTATGAAGTCAAGTAACCGTCTTATCTTATATGAGTAGCTATAATGAGTTATAATATGTCCGCAACGGACATAGGTTTCCACCCACGTAGGAGAATCCTTTTTGAACTAGCTTGGTTTGTTTAACTAGCCTACAAATAAAAGAGATATTTTGATAGTGGAACGTCCTTTTTTTGTTCAGCTTTAAATGGCTCAATCAACTTAGAATTTATTTGTAGAGTATCTTCTTACTACCGCACTATTGTAATGTGCGAGGCTGTGAGAAAATTCCAAAACAAAGAAAATATCAAGCGTCCGTATTTGCAAACCAAACATATGCACTAGTACACTTAATCTGCTAGACCACGTAAAGCAAGGTTAATAGACGAAAATATAATAGAAACTTAAATTTTCCATCAACGAGAATAGTCAGGGAACTTTTTATGGGAACCTACGCGTCAGAAACTTTGGTTTTACACGTGTGGAAGTCTTGGACCCAAAACACCTATCCCTTCTTAGCTTTCTAAGGACCAGTCAACAATTGAAATGACAGATAGAGGGAAAAGCCAAAAAGTGAGGAAACTGAGTTAACGAACAAGGGTGACACAAGAATGGAAGAGGAGTTACTGGGAAGAGTTCAAGGCAAGAAGAGTAACGCTTCAACTTTTGTAGTATGGTCGACATGGACCGCCACAACAATAAACTGTAAGGGAATTGTTGATTGGGGGGGGGGATTAAAAATAACTTCGCTTGCCTTTTGAGAGGATTTCTTTTAAATATTAATATGATCTGAACAGTAGTAAATAATAATTTTTTTGATAGAAAGAGAAATATGATATTAATAATAATAATATTCCTCTTACAGACGTACTTAGAAAAAGAAGAATTACTTTCTACGGACATGTTCAAAAAATGAATCCTGACTGACTAACAGGGAAGCTTTTTATCTATTTCAGAAAGCTCAAAATGTCCAAATACAATAGAAGTAGACAAGACTTCAAAGAAACAGAAAAAGACAGATATAGAAGAACTCCCGGTTACTCAAGAAGACATTGATGAATGTTTGACACTCAAAAAGAAACTAAAAAATTCCCAAGGTTTTCAGGACAAACCCAAGAAGAGGACAGATGCCATCTGGACTGACGAATAGAGGGAGAGACATCTATCAAGAACGAACGAGATATGGGAGAGGAGGAAGAGAGAGGACAATAAGGGAAGAACCAGACTACAGGGATCAAAACGTAGTCCACAGTGGCTCATACGAAAAAAATAGTCCTCTTACAGATGATAGTTATGGAGCGATTCGACAAAATATTAAGTTCCTGTGTGTTTTTAAGTTGTATGGAAATACGTTTGATATACGAAAGTTATATGCCTACGAGTTAATACGTCAAATTATTACGCTTTGTACAGCTGGACTAAATGAGGTGTGACAAAGAATTTAAACATTCATATAATATGGTAAGAGGGCACACTGTTATTTATACAATGCGATTCCAATATTAGCTTGCTCACATTGTGATTTGTTTGTGCACAATTGTGTATGGAACATAACTTGTGAATAAGAATGAATTTCGTTATTTAAAAAAGACATCGCAACAATAACACTTGTTAAGAATAGACGAGAATAATGTATTGCGTGTTTGTATGGTGGTAAATTTATAACAAGTGTATAAATCTTTTATTATAATTTCTTAACATTTCTGTCGTAACAAAATTCCAAAGTTTGCGCTTTGTGCAAGTTCCGATGAATTTTAAGAAAGAGTTATATTTGTCGGTTGTAATTTTCCTTATTCAATTTCCTTATTAGGAAGAAGTACATCGATTTCGTATTAAAAGACTGCATACCCTGAGTTAACTAGAAATGATATATTTTGTAAGAAGATAAAGGTTTTTTGACAATGTTTCGAAAGTTTATTTTACATTACATCTTAATATAATGTAAAACATCTGAATGACGAAGGAAGTAATGTAAAATAAGGTGTCACAACTTTGTAAAAAATATATATTCTTGTTCAAAACTATAAAATATTATTTATTACTGATATTAAATTACAGGAATAATGTGAGCAATTATGAATATAATGAATAAACTTTATGTTACTTTTAGTAATGGGAACAGCAAAGAAAGTGACGTACCATACTGTGATGTTTGTTTCTGGAAGAAGACAGGTTGCGAATAAAGGAATAAAAACAAAGATAAATTATGGAAAGGAAGGAAATAAATTAATAACACATGGTTAACAACAAAAGATATAGGTCATCAACATAGAACATAGAATATAGACATAGACAGAGACATAGAATAATAAGTCGAATAGTGAAATGAGCAAATCAGTTAGTAAAAGAAAGAATAAAATACGGAAAATGCGTATGGTAGCTTGGACAGATTAAAAGAAAAGCTAAAGAGATATGGAAGATTGTTAAAGAGACTAGAGTGGAACTCAAAAGCAAAGTACACTTTACTCTTAATCTGAATTCTGACAGAGAATTGGTCCTGAATTTGTAGTCGCAAATATCAAAATGGTTGTATATTTTTAGATGACGGAAAAAAAATGCGAGTGGGAAATGACGCATTAGGGTAAAAGGGGAACTGTAAACGTACAAAAAATTGGTGATCTCTACTGATTGGGGAGGATTAATGGAAAAGAAGTAGTGGTCACTGAGTCAAATAAAATTTGTTCTGATGGTGCATATAGTCATAGAATCGAAGTAAAGAGCCATAAAATGTCGCTTACGTGCAATAAAGGAGAGGTATGTGTCACTGACTAATTAAGAGTTTCTTGACTAATTAAGCACGGAATACGTATGCTTGATACACACGGAGTACGATGGTAAAGTCGAAGGGCACTACTGTCGACTTGGCCCTATATAGTTCTCTTGAAAAAAAAAACGCATACGTCACACTCGTCTCTCTGTAAAGTTGTATATTTCTCTCATTTTTAAAGTAACACTCATTAGTATTTATTGTAGAAAGTTTAACTCACTGCGGTTTGTTGGCAGAAACTCACTGAATATTTAATTTTTCTTTAAATAAAGACGTTCTTATTTGAAAATTTGGAAAACAGATAAAATCCCAGAAGAATGGAAGGTGGCCTTAATAGATCCGCTGCATAAGAAGGGTGATAAGCAAGAGGTTAATAACTACAGAGGAATATCTTTACTTCTAGTTGCGTATAAAATATTTTCAAAGATTCTATTGAAGAGAGTAGAAAAAATATTGGATAGCCATTTGGGTGAATATCAGGGTGGCTTTAGGAAGGACAGATTCTGTCCAGAACAAATATTCACTCTGAAGTCAATAATCCGTCACAGGCTACTGAATTCAAAGGAGATTGTAGTAACATTTGTTGATTTCAAAAAGTCCTTTGATTCTGTTGATAGAGAAACTATAGATAAAATAATCAGAGAATTTGGTGTTAAATCAAAATTGGCAAATCTAATCCGTGAAACCCTTACGGGCACAGTCTCAAAAATAAAATTCATGGGAGAAATAGCTCAACCGTTCAAAATAAATACAGGTCTAAGACAGGGTGATGGTTTATTCCCAATTCTTTTCAACTGTGTCGTGGAGAAAGTAGTGAGAATTTCTAATGAAAAATTAAAGGAATGCAAAATAATACCAATCACGTTGGGAAGAAGGAACAAACGTAATGAAATAAACTGTTTGGCATTCGCAGATGGCTTTGCTATACTGTCTGAACATCTTATATCTGCAGTAACACAAGTTAATTTTTTAGAGGACATAGCCAGTAGAACAGGCTTAAGAATTTCTGCAGAAAAAAACAAATTTCTCACGAACATTAAAAATGCACTAAAATTCCTAGTAACAGATACAGATCGAATAGAAAGGTTCCAAAATTTAAGTATATAGGAGAAATAATTCAACAGAATGGCTTAAAAAAATCTGTTATAGAAGAAAGCATTCATAAGATGGAAAGGGCATATGGTATAACTAAAGATATTTACAATAAAAAGTGCATATCTAAAAATGTGAAAATAAGGCATTACAGTACAGTAGTGAAGCCAGAATGCCTATATGCAAGTGAATGTCTAGCATTGAATTATAATTTAGGTAAACTAGAAATATTGGAAAGACGAATTATTAGGACAATATTAGGCCCACGAAAAACGTCTGAAGGTTGGAAATTAAGAAGTAATGATGAAATATATCGATGTATAGCAAATGTAACAGAAACAATGAGAAAAAGAAGACTATTATTTTTTGGACATTTATATAGAATGGACGACAATAGGTTGCCAAAGCAAATATTAAAATATCTGTGGGGGAAGAAGTCAACATCAAGTTGGATTAAAGAAGTCCAAAATGATTTAGAAAAAAAATAATATACACGCAGAAGAAGCAATTGAAAGAGAAATTTTTCGGGCAAAAGTGTTAAAAATGGTAGGAGTCCAGGGTAGGAGAGAGGAAAATGCAGGTTCAAAGTGGACTGATGACAGGAAGAAGAAACAGTAAAAAGATGAAAGAATATTAGAGAGAGTAAAGAATTAAAATTGGCATGTGGTCCTTAGATGGACGATACAATAAAAAAAAAACGTTTTTATTGGTTAGTAAATGAGACATCTTTAGTAGATATCTTTAGGTTAGTAATTTTGTGTTAAATGAGACATTTTTAAAGAGTGATTGTAATATGTAGAAACAAACTATGAAAACAGTGTATTTGAAATTTCTGTGTGTACCGCTAAATAAAAAAATCGGTATGGAGAACCATACATGACTTCCATGTTCTCAGATTATATATAAAATCATTTGGTACTGCCTTTATGCGTACCCACAGTTATTTCGATAATGCGATTTTTGAGCTTATATATGTAGTGAATATCGCACATAATTTTATGTAGTGAAAGAATTGTACAAATTTTAATTTTTTATGTTGCAAAATAGTTGGCTGGTGATTGCAATTGATTTCGTTTGTCATTTTGTAATGGTAAATGACTGTAGTAGTAATTTATCACCGGGTCGTGGCTGTGACACCAAAAATTGATTATGTTAGGTTAACATGAAAACTGAAATTATACATAGAAAGCAATACGTGTGTAATGTAAAATTATTTTTTTTCTGAAACCACGAAAAACCCAACTCGAAGTAAGGCGGGAGTCAACCCCTTGCCTATTATTATAGGCCCACATGTCACTTTTTTGTGGCAGAACTCGTTTTTTTGGTAAAATTTGTTTTCCGACAAGTATTCGTTTTGTGACTAACAAAAAGCAAACATCCATTATGTACAATTTGTAGAGCATAGTTGTCATTCCTTAATACAGTGTTTTTTGTTTTTTCCATTAACCATAAATATTTGTATTTTTCATTTTGTATTTGCTGTTGTTTTTTCCAATTTGTAAACTTAAAAACGTTAGGCTCTTTATTTTAAGTGTTACTCTGTTATATGCATTGTATTACACGTTTAATGTTATGTTTTCTCAACCACAGCTTTTATTTATTTTAGCAGTAAACTAAAAACCCAAAACCATTATTACCTAACTACCAAATGAAAACAACACGTATTTTTGCTTTACATTAACAATTAGTACACTTCTTCTTTTCCACACCGTAATATATCGATACAATCGCATATTAAAAACAAACATCGACATGTATTGCGGGTACTCATACAGTTCCAATCATTTACTTGAATTCGGTTTGATAATTCCTAAAAAAATAAAGAATTTTGTCAAAGTGAAATAAAATGTTTCCATAGAAACGACTTCTTTGTTATCAATAACGTAGTACACATATAAAACTTATAAAAAATTATCTCCTCCCTCATCAACTACCATTTTAATTTATAGAAAATTACCCCTTCCCCTTCAAATACCCTTTTCATTTATAGATATTTCATCTACCTTTCTACAGTGGATTATTATGACCTTCTTTTAAGGATACTTTATTTATCAAAATTAAGCACTTTACTCTTGTTAAAACGTAAAAGGTTGCTGGTAAACTACCCCTTCCCCTTAACCGATCATCACCAAAATCAATAGGCCCCGAGTCCTCTTGAATTTGCAGCAGTTATTGTTTGCCATAGAAAAAATTCCACACACACACACACACACACACACACACACACACACACACACACACACACACACACACACACACACACACACACACACACACACACACACACACACACACACACACACACACACACACACACACACACACACACACACACACACACACACACACACACACACACACACACACACACACACACACACACACACACACACACACACACACACACACACACACATTTCGCAAAATGATTTTTTTTCATATTTTGAGGGTAGTACAATCAGAATCTGCCGTTATCTCGAACACGTTTTTTGTCGCCATGACCATACTTCCATTTCTTTATGGAACATGGAAGTAAAAATTACAGATTCAGATTAATTATGTAACTAGTGAAAATTTATTAAAATGATATTACATTTAAATAATAATTTTGAATATCTAACCCTTTCATAAGAGTTATTTTTTAAAAGATGTGTTTTTTGGTTTTGAATGGTAGCACATTTGTGTAAAACGTAGTTTAGAAAAACCGAAAACACTATGTTAAATTGTTGCGTATTAAATATTCACGTATGGGATCCGTGTCTTGTTTTATTGTTTTGTTGGTCAGTTGGTTGGTTGGACGTTTTCAAAGAAGTAGATTGTTACAAACTTTGTAAATAACCGTGGAATAAATAGTATACAATTATTTGTGTTTTTTACGTGCTACTACGAAATTACTGAACGTACTGTTTCTATTTTGACGTGGAAAACGTTAGTCCTATTCCAACCATAGACCGTACATTAAATGTACAAAATTTTTTATACAATCCAAAACTCTGCAGTGTGTGTATGTGTGTGTGTGTGTGTGTGTGTGTGTGTGTGTGTGTGTGTATGCGCACTCGTGTTTATAATCTGCATGAAACAACGTAGTTTAAATAAATTTTCTGTTTAGTAGCACTGTGTATGCCACAAGCTTGGCACAGCCTAAATAGTGATGTGACAGCGCTGTAACTGCATTTGACAGTTTGGTTGTGAAAAGCTTCGCTAAAATATACAACGATTAGCGGGCGCACGACTTGCCTACACATCAGAGGGCGGCTGACAACGTAAAAAATTTGCGCAAAAGACCGTCTAAAACGTATAATTTGTTTGAACGCTCTTTGTCCCTGTTGGAAAACCGTAACATTGCAGAATATTTTAAATGTTCATGTCATTTTTAATGACTACGCTGTTAATTAGTTATAATCAAAACGAAGCGAAGATTTATTTATATATCTATTAATGGTATTGTAGTTATGGTAATGGAAAGATTCCGTCGGATCCAACGCAGTTATAAATGTGTGAAACTGGGGATTATTTAGACTATGAAGGATAGTGACAATTGGGAAAATTAATGTGTCCATAGCTAAATTAATGCAGTGGAAGTTATTTACATATATTTTATTATGACCATATTGAAACAAGCATTAGGGCTGATTGTGATTTTATTTGCTATGAGAAGTTCTTTCACATGGCTTAGCATAGATTTAACAGGTTTTCACTCATTTATTTCGCTTCTCTGCCTTAAACATAAAAATTATACATTCATTTAACGTACAGTCACGTTTCGTTCCTATCGTTAACTTTGCCACAAATGTTCAACGGGATTGATACCTAACCAATCGTGGTAATTAATTAATTTAATTATGAATACTTTTTACTTGCATGTTCCATAAGGAAATAGAAGTATGGTGATGGCGAAAAAAATCGTGTTCGAGATAAGTGCTGATTCTGATTGTACTACCCTCAAAACATGAAGAAAAGTTTTTTTTTGAAAAGTTTCTGTGTGTGTGTCTCTGTCTATCTATGTGTAGATTTTTTTTTTATGGCAAACGATAACAGCCGCAAATTCAAACAGAATCAAATAATGTTTTGCATACAGCCCTAAATTGTAGAGTTCTCAAGACATGTTGTTTTTGGTGAAGATCGGTTAAGGGAAAGGGGGAGTTTACCAGCAACGTTTTATGTTTTAACAAGGGTAATTTTTTCTATGACGAACGATAACTGCCGTAAATTCAAACAGAATCAAATAATGTTTTTCATACGTTCCTAAATTGTTAAGTACTCAAGGTTTGTTGTTTTTGGTGAAGATCGGTTAAGGAAAAGGGGTAATTTATCTGCTACATTTTATGTTTTAACAAGAGTAATTGTTTCTATGACGAACGATAACTGCCGCACATTCAAACAGAATCAAATATTGTTTTGCATACGTTCCTGAATTGTTAAGTATTCGAGGTCTGTTTATTTTGGTGAAGATCGGTTAAGGGAAAGGGGTAGTCTACATGCCACATTTTATGTTTTAACAAGAGTAATTGTTTCTATGACCATCGATAACTGCCGTAAATTAAAACAGAACCAAATAATTTTTACATATGTGCCTGAGTTGCAGAGGACTCAAGGTCTAGTGATTTTGGTGAAAATCGGTTACGGGGAAAGGGTAGTTTACCTGAAACATTTTTTGTTGTAACAAGAGTAAAGTACTTAATTTTGATAAATAAAGTATCCTGATAAGAAGATCTTAATAATCCACTGTAGAAACGTAGATGAAATGTCTATAAATGAAGAGGCTAATTGAAGGGGGTGGGGGTAATTTTCTATAAACGAAAATTATAGTTGAAGAGGGAGGGGATAATTTTTTTTATATATGTACTACGTTATCGGCAACAAAGAAGTAGTTTGTTGTTAAAATTCCTTCCCGGCCTGTTTGGCCGTAGACCAATGTTTTCTGCAAAACCAGACGTTTCGGCAGTGCCATCGACTTCCATCATTAGTGAAAATCGAGTGCGATAACGTGAGGTGGTATACGTTAGTGACCACAGTACTGTGGTTAAGGCTGAAGCAGTAAGTAGAAAGAAGTAATTTCTATGGAAATATTTTATTTCGAAAATGATTTTAAATATAAATCTTAGAACATGGAGGTCATGTATGGTTCTCCATACCGATATTTAGTATGCATTTTAGCATGAAACTCCTCTGATTCATGCTATCAGCTAGTAAAACAAACATTACTTAGAGACAGATGTTTTAACTGACATATTATAAACGAAAAATACTGTCTTATTAAAATAAAACAATTAGATTTAGTACATAACCAAAACACGTAAGTGCAAAATAAGGACTCTAACCTAAAAGCTACATGGTTTGGCAATCATTGCAACTCCAAGCAATTGTTTAATCTCAATAAAAACCATGGTAAACCAAAGTGCATTAGAAACATAAATGAATAATTATAAAAAGGAAACCGATCTTTTAATCTGTATGCCAACAGCAATGCAAATCACTAAACAAACAATGGAAAAATATCTTTGTACAGTACGACGGTCTAATCGCATACAACAAAACCAACAAATAAGCGGAAATTACTACGTTTGCAAATGCAAAATAGGCCACATCGAGACAAGAGTTTTGCAAAATTGCGTTTTTCAATATGGATTACGTTTTTTTTTTTGGAATTACAAGATTTAACGTACTTATCGTGTTGAATTTAGCGAACAAGTAAATATGAAAATCTCAAAATTAATTTTTGTTGGGTTACGAGGTTTTACTAATAGGCCATTAATTTATAATACAATTCTCTATCAGATCAAAATTTCTACACTACTATTTACGGAACTACTTGAATAATCTTTTGATTAAAAGAGAGGTATCTTTTGTTGTTAACTACTTCAATAAACTTGAATAAGCTTTTGGTTAAAAGAGAGATATCTTTTGTTGTTTTCCTTTTTGTACGACATTAAATCAGTTAGTAATTTTGTTGATACAGACTAACGAAACCCCACATTGTTTGACTGTATCCATTTAGGTATACAGTCAAACATATAGAAACAAACTCAGTAAGTTGTTCACTGAGAATTATAATCTTATTTCCTTTTAACGTGGTAAAGTTTTGAAGAAAAGCAACAGTAATTAAGATGTTTTTTTCAAAATTCTTCAATTGTACAGAAAGTTATTTAAACATTTCTAGAATATATAGAGAGCTCAAAATCGTAACTTTAAAATGCATGAAAAATGAGTTATAAAGCAGTTGTACTAATTTTTATAAATAAATTAGCAGATTTGAAGTATTACCATCTATACAAGGTGGCAGGATTAGAATTACAAATCATGTCATCCAAGACAGTTTAAACACAAATAGCATTAAGTTAAAAGACTAAGGGGCACAGTTAACATAGGAATGATAGAATGGGTAATAAAAATTAAATTTTCAAATCTCAATGCAAAGCAAGAGAATGAAAACATATTGGCCAAGAAGATGCAGGAATGCTTATGGACAGGAGACAATTAAAGTTATCTTAATTAAAGTATCAACATGTAAAGCATAAAACATCAAACTTATCATTATTATATCAAACATTATCAATATATCAAACAATTCAACATTAGAACATAAAATAGTCCAGATCGTAGGATACGCAGATGATATTAATATTATGGCAAGATCCCAAGGAAGAGCAAAAGAGACCTTCCAGGAACTCAATGGTGAAATAGAAGGGGTAGGATTACAGGTTAATACAGATAAAACAAAGGTTACGATCACCACTCGAAGGAAAACCAGGAAACCTGAACAGTTTGAAATCGAACCACTAAACCTGGAAATAGTTAATCAGTTTAAATATTTGGGATGTTGGATGCCAGAACATAATGAAAAAATAAACGAATAAGGAAAAGGATACAGGCCGTAAATTGAGCATATGCTTCGTTGACAACTATATTCAAGACAAGGAATATCCACCATCAGTCCAAGGTCACATTATATAAAGTTATGGTAATAACATATGGCAGCGAGATTTGGACTCTGAACAAACAAGCCGCTAACATAGTCAATACCTTTGTAAGGAGAACTTTGAAGAGAATATATGGGACCAATCCAAGTCAATGGGATATGGAAAATACGACACAATGAGGAACTATACAAGCTGTATAAAGACAATGATCTGGCCCCCACCATCCGACGCCATCCGACTGTATAGATTCCAATGGGCAGAACACATCATTAGGATGGAAGGCAACCGAATACCTAGGAAGGTACTGTTTAATCAAACATCGAGGGTGAAGGCCTGTCGGAAGACCCAAGCATCGCTGGACTGACGCAGTGGCGAGGGATGCTGATACTTTACTTAAAATGAAACGATGGCCATCGATTGCCAAGGACAGGGAAAATGGAGGCGGATGATTATGGAGGCTAAGGTTCGACTCCGAACTGTGACGCCATATAAGAAGAAGAAGAAGAAGAAGAAGAAGAAGAAGAAGAATTAAAGCATCAACGAATAAAATTTTTTTGAATATTTAAAAGCCCCTTCATGAGTAACCTGACAATATTCAACCTGCGCGCTTTGGCTGGAAATGTAGACTTGCAAAGCTGCAGGCTGGATACTACACTACCTAACACACTACCCAGTGTTTGCTTTATGTTGGAAGTGCGTTGGGTCGGAACTAATGCATGTAAAGCAGGGCTACACGTGTACATATGGAATTAAGTACGAGTTAGATATCGTGGGCGCTATCGTACCTCCAAAGTTAATTTACTGTTACCATTAAATGAGTCTCTGTCTTCCATCGTAAAACAAAATAGGATAAAAGCCATTAAATGTAATGCACTTTAATGTACTTTATACGCCCGTAAAGTACTATTATAAGATATTAACCCAAGAGTTTTTTAGATAATTAAAAAGTATGTTAGATACATTTTAAAGACAGAATTTACAGTAATTAGATTAAAGTTTTATGCTTGTTAGTTTTAAGAGTCCGCAAAACAGAAATGTAGATAAATAGAATCTTTTATAACAGATATATTTACTTGACGTTTATATAATTACTTAACTGCCGGAATATTGGAACGGCTAACTATCAAGGCATAAGGTTAGTAATGGAAATTGAAATTGGAGCATTCCAGCAGAAACAATTTCTTTCTTTCTGTACATTGGCTGTGTAAATGGTATAGCAACAATTACAAGAGTAACAAGAGAAATAATAATAATAATGATTTTTTTTGCGGGGGAGGAAAATGCATTATGCGCCATCAGGAGACACCCGGCTGTCTCCCGGTGTGTGGGACTCGCACTCACCAAAAAAACCTCCACTTTACAGGCAGGGAACCCTCCCTGGAACAACTATTCGTATGGCTTCAGGGTGGCACCTCGTACTGCGCATACTAGGCTCCTACAGCTTTGTCTATATCATCGACTTGTGAGAGGGTCCAGTTCAGGCTTCTTCTGCCGTAGGACCATCTTCACGAAGGTCACAACCATGTCCCAGTTCTCAGGGCCGTCCTGAGTATGTTTGCCGCTGGAGTGCAAAGTGTAATTTGCCGCTTTTATAGAAGGGGGAGAGGGTCAACGAAAATCATGAAAATTATCAATGTTTTTCTCAATATTTTATATTTCAAAATTCTAAATTCTAATATAAATTTTAGCTACACAAAAAGTACACAAATAATATGTACATTTAAAAAATTAAAAATTAATTAAGTTAAAAATTACTTACATAATTAATTAAGAAAATATATAAGAGTATATTAATTGCACATTACATGTAATGTTCGTATTGAAAACCTAAATCGCTGACTAATAAAAATTTACTTTTCTTGCTTTAATTTCAGCAAATTGTTTAATTAGCTGTTCTAGACTTAAATTTTCGCAAATTTTATTTTCAATTGAAATTAAAGCAAGAGAATTTAGGCGATCTTGCGAGGTTGAGGTCCGTAGGTAATTTTTTATTAATTTTAATTTGGAAAATGATCGCTCTCCACTTGCCACAGAAACAGGTAGGGTTAATAAAATCCGTAATGCAATGGATAAATTGGGAAACTCAGATATTAGACCATTTTTATATATATAGCTTAAAATTTCTTTGGGGGAATTCTCAGTTTCTATGAAATTTTGTATGTTTTGGATCTCGTCTACTAGATCTGTTGCATTAATGTCTTTGGGGCAATCTGTGTTAGACAAATTGGATAATGACAATTCCAAGTCAGCACAGCTTTTCATCAGTTCTAACCTAGATACATTTTTAATTTCTCTAAAATTATCTAAAAAAATAAATTTATCTTTATATGCTTGTATAAGCTCAAAACGTTCTTGTATGGCAGATAACGTAGTATCTAGAACTGCATAGAAGAAATTTATTTTAAATTTACTTTTAAGATCCGTAGTAGTTTCGTCTGCAGATTCGTAGTCGAACATTCGTGGTCTTTTGCAAGATCTAACACAAACATTTTCTGGAAAATTTGCTTCTATATCAGTTGCTTTAGCAATTTCGGTTGCCTTTTCGAGTACACTTCTAAAATATTCATCATCATCAGTTCTAAAATTTTTCAAGGTTTCGCTCAATTTCGACAAGTACTCAATTGACTATAAAATGTTAATGTCAGTACCTTGGAGTAATTTACTAACGATATTTACATTAAACAGAATATCATGCCAAAGGATCAACGAACATATAAATTTATATGAACGAATTTTGTTCAACAAAACCTGCGCTTGATGCTAGGTGTTGAGATCAAAAACATCATCTTTGTCCTCCAGAATAGTACTAAGAGCATTGATAATTTTTGGTAAATCCTTCGCAAGAGGTTTGAGTGCATCCGTTCTACTTTCCCAGCGATGTCAGATAGTGGCTTGAGTGTAAAATTTAGAAATTTGTTTAATAATACAGCCCAACGTTTTGTACTAGAGGAAAAAAAATTATACAGTTCTTGAATGATTCCAAAAAAATCTATGGTTTCATAAGATATTTTTGCCGTATTATTAACCACTAAATTCAGAGTATGCGCAGCACAAGATACGAAAAAGGCCCGCGGATTGATATTTAAAATTTGTTTTTGCAAACCATTATGCTTGCCTTTCATATTGGCACCATTGTCGTAACCCTGGCCGCGCATATTAAGAATATCGATTTTATTTTTTTCTAAAAACTCTAAAATACATTTGGTTAATCCTGCCCCAGTTGTATTGTTAACTTCACAAAACCCTAAAAAGTGTTCTCTTATTTCAATTTCCCCAATCTCAGCATTGTAAATAACAAATCTCAAAATAACTGTCAATTGCTCTTGATGACTAGCATCAGGAGTGCAGTCTAATATTAAAGAATAATATTTCACTTCATTCATCATTTTTAAAATTACGATTTTAATTTCGTCACCCAATAAATTTAAAATCTCGTTCTGGATTCTAATCCCTAAATAATGTGGCATACGTGTTGTGTTATTTTGAACCCTTTGAAGACGATCGGCTAAGGTTATCAAATTTGGCTATCATTTGTATAAGCTGCAAAAAATTTCCGTTGTTATCTTCAAATAATTTGCAGTTTGCAGCCCCTGAAACCTAAATTCTGTTTCGCTAAATATTTAATACAAAATATGATTCTCTGTAAAACAGCTTGCCATCTAATCTTTTCCATTTCTATTAAGGTTTGATGATGAGCATCAACAGAATTATTTTGTGACAAATTTTTGTTCAAGCTCAGTAATTGTTTTGTATGCATTATATGAGACAAACTTTTTTCGTGGCGGCGAAGATGTTCAGACAAATGTTGCCAAGATTTGAAACCACCTTGTACAAGAGAAGTGTCAGTATTATTTGAAAAAAGTTTACAATTGAAACAAAAAACGGCGTCTTCTGATATGGAGTATAAAAGCCAACTTCGTGAAACTACTTCACCATTAGACATAATTTTTTGATAATATTTTTCAGAAAAGCTCCTGTTTGACTTGTCTTTTGGAAATACAAATTGTTTTATTTGAGGTGGTTTATTTTGTGTCAGTGTGACCTTAGTTTTGTCATCCAAAACGCGTGGCCATTTTCCGGGATCTTTGAAAATATCTGGGACATTTATTTTTTCAATTTCTTCATTTACAACATTTTCTGACTCTTCTGAAATTGAAGTGTTTTGTGTTGCCGATGGTGGAGTACTCACTGTGGTTCCCGCTTCTGTTTCGTTAGATTCTTCAGATGGAGATGTAGCCCGGTAATCTTTGGACGAACAACTTGGAGTTGATTCAAAGAACTGTGTAGTTGGAGTTATTACTTTTTTGATAGTTTCTTTTTTTTGTTCTCTTTTTTTTTGATATTGCCATCCAGAAAGCCGCTTTCTTCCATCTGACATCTATAAAATACATAAACAAATAAACAAAGGAAGAAAGAAAGAAAATATGAATACTAATTGAATTTTTAACTTTTCACGAAATGATAATGACTAACGTAGGGTTGGGCATTATTACATGAATTGCAGTGAGGTAACTACTTAAATATTGAAATTGAAAAATTTGCTATTACATCATAAAATCAAGTTCTTGCAAAAATGCATCTAAAAGTGCGCGATTATTAAACGTATTTTATACATAATAATCTAATTAATCTTCTTGAATATCCAATAAATAAATTATATTTACGGTCGATTTCACCGATTTCAGTTAAGGTTTAAGTTCAGAATAAAACCCCGTTTCCGTGGTTACAATCGTTTTTAATATTTAACTCAAAAATAAAAATTAGTCGAAGCCGGTGAAATCGGTCCTTAATGAATTAAGTATGAGACTGATCGTACCATTGATTGGATGGCACGATTGTTAGTGAGTCGTGAACGATGGTCTAGTCCTAGCGACGGCACTTGAGGGCTATGCTGCATGGTCTGCTTGTTTCCACTGTACTTGTAAGACCTGCATGTCAGTTTTACAAACGCAATCTGGTTCCTTAAAACTTTCGTCGTGAAAAGTCTCACACCGGAGGGTGATCTGAGGGAGGAATGTTTATATAGATATATCAGGCTGTTTTAACAGTGGCGTATTCCCTTTACCACTGCCTAAATGAGTATATAAATTTTGGTACAGAATTGTAGTGTGCAATCGTTAGAACATAAATACAGTTTTCAGATGTAACAAAATTACGAACAATATCTATCAAATTTGAGCAGTATACTGTTCAAAGATGCTATTCTGTCT
Source organism: Magicicada septendecula (assembly GCA_034769895.1). Lineage (NCBI taxonomy): Eukaryota > Metazoa > Arthropoda > Insecta > Hemiptera > Cicadidae > Magicicada > Magicicada septendecula. The sequence continues at coordinate 270,818,682 of CM068367.1, forward strand.
GCATTAGCTTATCTATGTAATGTCGTTATTACTGTTTGTTCTAAATTAAACCTTATTAAGATTGCTGTGAAGTACTTTGGTAGTTTCTATACAGAACTTGTTGAATTTAAAACTTATTTCAGATTTTTATTCTAAACTTTTATTTCAATACAAACAATTACAATAATCCACAATTACATGAAATTATATTTAAGAAAACCAATAGTTTAAGAAGCAGCAGTTGTTAATGAAGCGAATACAGTTAGACCTAATCTTGTTACATTGTTTTGCTCCTTCCATTGATTACATATTAACCAGGGTGAAAGCAATTCGTCATCCAAAACAACATTCATTCATACGAAGTAAGGCATAAAAACAAAATTATGTAATTAGTGTCTTCATGTATATAAAAACTTCCAGTGCTAAATACAGACATTCATAAAATCTTGTTCGGTTGGTGGCGCATCCTGTTGCCATCCATTTGAAATAAGGGCTTGAAATCTCAATCGCGTACAGTGTACATAGCGGTCTTAAAGCGATCACCAATAGCATTACAAAACTGAAAGATTAATGGATGGATTATAGTAATGTAGAAAATGAAACATGCATCAGGACATTTTGTCACGGTTGTTTATTAAATAAATATTTTTTAATGCTGTCAGCATTCGTAAATAAATGTAATATGTTTCTGCTATCGTTTACGATAGTCTTTTAATGAAGAAGTTAAAGTGTGGACAATAGTAGTATAAAATGTAGAACTAACATGAGACGTGAGTAGTAGCTGTAGAAAAAATAGGCCTACTGTGGCAATGTACATAAGATATTATTGTATTTTATAAAGGCTAGTAAACCAAATAATTTAAATAAGCTTGAAGATGGTAATAAAACTATGAAAACTACAGGGCGTGATTCTTGTCAATATAACTATTTCTACAGACCTTGCATTCATCACTGAAAAACGCTACTCTTGTTGATACTAATTTTAATGATAGATTTTTCGTTTCAGCCACACACTTATTTTTTTGTAGGTGAAACTCTTCAATATTTCTTAGAGGTTTTCTATATCGAGGGGGTTAGTGGTAAAACCACCCAAGTCCAATGTTGTTTCAAAAAAGACATTTTATTATTTTGTATTAATTTTCTATTTTTATTTTTATTTTCCAAAACGTATGTAATCAATAAAAACTGTATTGATAATAAAAATGAATCTTGAAAATAGGTTTAATTATTTTATGATTCATCATTGCACTTGTGAATTTTTAATTTCATTTTTCCGTAAATTCACCTAAGTGGACTTGGGTAACTTTACCAGCAACCCCACGATATCTGAAAATGTCTTCAAATAATATATATCTCTGCAAGGAAAATTGTTTTAAATTATGTTATTGTATTTTCACCTGACGCACGTTTTACAGAATTCTGTCTGCATCTTCAGAGGTTTCTTTATGAATTGTTTTTGTGAAAGTTATTAATGGATTAGAAACCAATCCTAATATAAACCTAATTATTTAATTCGATTTAATAATATGAAAATAATATGGAAATAATTTTAAATAAAAATTTGAAATGTGAGTTGAAAGGCACAAACGTACACTGCGTGTTTATAAGTATTCATTTAAGATCTAAATCCAAAGATTATATTCATGTAATGGTCGTGTATAAATAAAATCAGATGCTCTTAATATTTAATCATGTTTCATGATTAATTGTTAATGCTGTCTGTCAGCTGTAAACAAAAGATTTTTCAACAGAAGTAAAACATTGGTACTTGAATTTTAATTTCTCGCAATGCAAGACAGAAATATTTAACTACCCCACTAAAAGATACCTCGACGTATTGGTGTAACAAGAACAGACTGAACACAAATTAACTAAAAATCTGATCGTTTTGTAACCAAATTGACAAATTTAAAATTAAAACAATTTAAACTACATGTTACATTATAATGTGATAATATACTGTTAAAACATCAAGTGGATGGTTCAATGAGAAGGAAACATTGTAAAGAGTTACATTTTAAATGTGAATGTAAAATTCAGAAAATCATTATCATTGGAAACGGAATACCGTAATGTAACACGAACAAACTACTTAACAGGAAATAATTGAATGATAACCATACAATAAAGAGAAGATAAGAACAAGTAACATGAGAAATAGAGAATCTACAACCAATATAAAAAAGTAACTGTTATTACAATCATTACTGACTGGGCTGTTAGGCCGTGGTCTAAAAGATCCACAACATAAATCACCAGCCGTTTCTTCCATGCCCACAACGTTGAATTATTTGGATGTTAATAAAACATTGATTTATAAAACAAAAATTTATTTTTAAAAATTAAAAAGAAATATGTATTAAAAGTTGCCTTTTAAGAGAACCCGTTTTATACGTATTAACCATAGTATACGCCTTATAAATTACACATACCTAATATGCAAACAAATAAAATAAACACAGATATGAACATGTAAATACCAAATATAAGACACATATATACAAACAATTATAAAATTGTTTTAATTACTTGGGTGTCTGACGTTACAATATAAAATTCAAGTAATTGTTTACAATGTTGCAAATCTGATATCAATTAAATATTTATTATAAAAATGAAAAGTTTATTTGTATGAAATGTTTATTTAATTAAAAATAATATTTACTCTATTTTAATAGCATTAATTATTCTTAATCTATTTTATCTAACTAGATAAATTACTAGAAAACAGATGTTACAATTACACACTTTAATTATATTAATTATTTAAAATTTTGTAATTACAGTATGTACAATTATTTCTTTCTTTTTTTATTTATACCATGATTATACTTGTTTACTGTTTCTGTTTATAAAAATTATTGTTTATTTTTCACCTGTTTTTCACTGTTAAGTTACCGTGGCGTGTGTGTGTTGTGTTTGCTCCTTGATGCTGAATGATGATGATGTTCCTGGTGCCGGAGTCTGTTGTCGGTTGTCCGTTGAACAGAGTAAACTGATTGGCGTCTGTCCTGTGTCGCTGAGCAATCGGACATAGTGTCCCCGTGAGCAAATTATTAGCGTCTAACTTATGTTGCTTAGCAGACGGGCATAGTGTCTCCATGAACAGTTGTTAGCGTCTGTTCTTTCGTTCAGAATCGTACGGGGTTATATACTGAAGGAACGCCAAGAGGTTGAAAGCTGTCTACGACCATTTCAGACATGTATGCTTTTGGGTCGGTTTTCACACATCACTTTTTCGTATTTTTCCACTTATCATTACTGTTCATGTGCAAACTAATATAATCCTGAGATTTGTGAGACGTTCGTCTTTATTTTGATATTAATTCATTGCTCATCATATATTAATTAACTGAGTAATTGATTAATTTGTTTATAGTTCGGTTGTACTTTTACCTTTAACCTTCAAATTGTATCTACACATGCGTCATGAAATCATTCGCTTTGCTATAGGTAATGTCAATGTGCGAATTTTTATCAAATAAACTTATTTAGTTAATTGTATTTTCTGCCTGTTTTAACTAGAGGTCCTTACTACAAGTTAAATACACTGTACACAAATACTATGTTCTCCTCCCTCGATCAGGCGATGCGACACACACCCAAACAAACATAAACCCAAAGAAAATATTATAAAGTAACAACAATATAAATAAACAGAAGTGAGTTAATCATTTTAAAATATGACAAGTTGAATGTAAATAACAGTAATTAAGAAGCCACTGATACTTACTTACCGTACAGTAAAAAGGATAATTACAATCACAGTGACAGTGTAAACGATAAACAATCTTGTTTATCAAATAGGTCGGAATTACATAGTGTGTCCGTAAAATCGTTGATCGACAGTATTGCAATACCATATGTTTGGATGTTGTCTACAAAAACTCTCTGTGCTGATAAGTGATATAAACAAACCCGGACCTTCGTAAAAAAAACTAAACAAAAAAAAGGGAAAAGCAACACCTAAATTTAAACCATAATGGTAGGAAACAGAAGAAATTTCACTTAGAAGGTTCATAAGAATCCGCTTTTCAAATTATTTGGTTATTGACAATTTCCTTTCAGAATTATACAAATTATTTATAATGAATATTATATTAATATTTAATGAATTAATCAATTTAGTTGTGTTTGCCGTGCCCCACGTTCTAGGAGCGTCATTTACTACAATTAATATTATGCAAATTACTGGCATAAATTATTTATCTTTTAATTAAATAAACTTCTTTTAATTATGATTATCTAGTCATATCTATTTCTCGTGTCATACATTGGATGCGTGATTAATACAATGTATAACTATTCTGATTATATATAACACAACACTTGATATCATCTAATAATTAATATTGTCAATTCATTTTATATTACTGAGCAAAAGGAACTCTTAAAATTCTACGTTGTATTTTATTTAAAAATTAAGTTAACATCTGGGTTATCTGTGGTAATAATAAACGCATATGTAGAATCGACTTAAATAACTAATTTATTTATCATTCATAATAAATTATAATCATACATATAAAACGTCGATGTACCTGTAAATACATACATATTTTATAAAAACAAAATTTAAGTTTAAATATCTGCTGAAACAAAGAAGACATACATACATATATAAATCAAATGAGATAACAATTTATATTCTAATTAGTGATGCGTTCATTAATCCCAGATAGTTTTTGTTAACATATTCGTTAATTACGATTTTAATTCTGATTTATACTCATTTCGTTTACTAATAATTTCCCAGGGAGGAATTCTTTGAAAGAATCAGGTCAGTAGAAGCAGCTTAATAGTAATAATTAAAATAATGGTTACTTGAGTTTATGAAATATCCATTTGTATTCTGTGATGTCCGGTCTCAGTGATGATGATGACATGAAGACACATCTCGTTAACTGCCGCTGATATCACAAACACTTGCACACACTCCCGATCACTCGCGTCGAAGTAGATTTATGTAAATAAGTAATGTCTTAGTGTTCACTTGAATACTTCATCTTACGATGTGTGTTGTGTGTTCATTTTAACGTTACTGTTCATGTCTATTTTCCACTTAGATCACTGTTTTATCAATATATGTGTGATTGATTAGTTAGTTCAATGTTTCATGTTCTATAACGTTTTAAATGAGATGTAGTAACACTGAATCAATTTAAGTTCATCTGTTTTGTATAGTAAATATGTGATTATATTTGTTCGTGTTACGATCTTATTGTTCGCTTTGAATGATTATTACCTAAGTCCGTTACATCGCACTTCGAAATTCACTATTAAAAGTTTACTAAGTCTGACTATCGTGACATGATGGTTTCACTAAGTCTGTTAAATTACGATTTTATGTACTAACTCCCGAACTTGAGTTATCTCCCCGAACATTTAAAATATACCCTTGAGAACTTAGAGTAATACTGGCTCCGAATTTAAAGTAAACTCGTGAAAATTTGAAATAATACTTCCCCGAATTTTAAAGTATACGGTTGGAAAAATTGAGTAAAACTGGCTTCCATACTTAAAGTAAACTCTTGAAAAATTGAAATAATACTGCCCCCGTCCCCGTGTTGGACATATAGTTTCATTAACTCGTCCCTACTCAAAATTTTGTCCCTGGCGCTGTTCACGCCTTCCTTACTCGTGATAGGCCAGTTTTGAGTTTTCCTGGAATAGTTTGTCCCACTATGTTAAGACTCTCCGTCATCGTTCTTCTGATAGGTTCTTTGTTTTTGTCGCTATGGAAACTGTCCTCTCCACCAGTGTTTTTCGTGGCTCTAGTCTTCTGATAGGTTGCCAGACATCCCCCGATTTTGCTCTGTCGAACGTTGACCCGTTTCGTAGAATCTCTAGCTATTATATGCCTGTCTATCAATCTATTGTCCGCAGTAAACGCAGTGTTTTTCTGGGTTGCCTTTCATCTGTACTTAGGTTCTTCCGATGTATTGTTCTCTCTTACACCCCTTTTTTGTAGCTATTAATAATTTTGGACATCTGCTGGCTGGTGAAGTCACCCCAACTTTCCACTCGTAAATTCCGTCTGACACTTAGACGATATCTCCAGCTGAGCAACATGACTTGAGATTTTGTCTGATCTCTGCTCCACGTATTGTTTCTTAAAGTGCAGTACGTCCGTTCCTTTGTAAACATATAGTTTCCCCTTTTTGTAGTCCATCGTATACTGACGTAACTTGGTTGAACATCTGCTACAATTCTCAGTACAAGTGTGAATGTCCTCGCCTACATTGTTTCGGCTGTTGCGGGTAATAATTCTGAACTAAACTTTCCCTGTCATCTTGTACAACCAATTTCTATAGCCGAGTCGAACTTAATGTCTTCCTATTGTCTAGTTAGCGACGCTGCTCTGACATCTTCTCATTACGCTTTATTTATTGCGTCAACTGGAAGTCGTTGACACAGCTTCGTGTGAACGCACTCCGTCGAGGAGAAAATTTAAAATTTTTAAATTTTTGCTCGTTACATATCTATCAAATAATATGATTTGGATTTTATTTTGTTTCCTTAAGGTTTCCGGATTCATGTATGCCTTCTCATGAATGTATATTTTGGGATGAGCAAGTATGTGAATGAAACATCCGTAACTAGTGTACAGTGTATACCAATTTGCTGTAAAATTGTCAGTATTTAATCAATTTTTGTTGTTCCATTTTCTCCAATAATCCATTGGATTATTCCAATAATCAATTGCTTCCATTTTCGTCCATTACTAATGTACTTTATACTGGACATAGTACTTTATACTGGACATACAATGTACTTTGTATGGGCCACATATGCTTTACAATTTAGTGTTTCGCTAAAAGCTTGCTAAAGTTTAATGAAAACTATTTCGGTCGTCGTTGCAAGAACAAACTACTTGTTTATTATGGATTGCATGCCACCCACGCGTTGCGTTACGTGTACACAGTCCTACCATGCTGTACGCTATAAGTCTCTACATTGTTTTCATGTGATAATTTTATCGTATACTCAGCACAATGTAATACAGCTCTTAAGTGAGTGTGTTCTGTATCGTTCGCCTTGAAACACGTGTTTGCTTCAAGACTTATGCTAATTAAAATTATTAACAACAGGTATTGTTACTCTACAAAACATTACGAAGTCTTATAAAGTTGCTATATTAAAACATTTAGTTTTATAAAGTAGAAACATTATGCTGAGATTCTAAAACATTGAGTTGTCAGTAGAAATTTGAATTTAATTATCCTTCCTAAATGGAAAGTATTGTCACTACATCCAGGAATTATCACTCTTATATAATGCACACAGTATCCACGAACAAAAATTCTAACGTTTATTTAACTAAATATGTATAAATATTGTTCTAATTTATATGAAAAGTATTTGACAGAGGACTTTGTACAGACAGTTATGATACCTATCCCAGAGAAAGTACGCACCAAAAACTATGAGAACCATAAAATAATAAGCATAAAAATAAGCATACATGCCACCAAAATATTCCTCAAGAGTCCTAAGATTTCAAGAGTCCTAAAAGATCTCAGAACTTTGTTGAAGAGAATAAAGAAAAAAGAATTTTGGCTTTAGAAGAGAAAGAGAAGTAGTAGAGACTAGAGGATTAAAAATGATGATTGATAAAAGATGAGGCGACAAAGAGAGAGAAAACATTAACTTTGCGTTTCAGTGATTAAATAGAGTACGACAAAGATAAATGAGAAAATTGATGCACATTCTTGAAGCAAAGAAAAAACAAACAGAAGCGGGATCAAAACAAATTAGGTATAAAAGTAAATAAAAATCCAAAGGATGGCTAGAGCTTGTAGGAGCGTGAGGCAAGAGTGCTGTCTCATCTTGAACCATGGAGAATATGCTATGAAAAGGATTAATAGGTAGTCAGAGTAAATGATGAGAAGATTTTGGACTTACTAAAGAAAACAGGCCACTTTAGATACAATACTGAAGAAAAACGAAACTGAATGTGTTAATAATCATGAGCTTCATAATCTTAACCGCACCATTCTTCACTCACAGATAATTTGTATTTCTTGACTGCTTTGTGTATGAACCGTGAGTATTGTTTATACAAGAAGAAGAAGAAGAAGAAGAAGAAGAAGAAGAAGAAGAAGAAGAAGAAGAAGAAGAAGAAGAAGAACAACAACAACAACAACAACAACAACAACAACAACAACAACAACAACAACAACGACGACGACGACGACGACGACGACGACGACGACGACAACGACAACGACAACGACAACGACAACGACAACGACAACGACAACGACAACGACAACAACAACAACAACGTTTTGTGACCAGAAGGATGTGTGTTTGCGTTGACATTTTTATTTGCTATATTTCACAGTGTGTGTGTGTGTGTGTATACGATACTTTTAGTGCCACATTTGCAGACACACCGGTTAAATTCACTTCAAACAGTACCAAACTCTTTGTATGCATTATGAGAGCACGTGTGTAAACTAAAATGTTTTAAAACATCCAGGCAAACTAGTAGAAATACAAATAAATATCGTGCATAAACTATACTTATGTGTTTGTGTGTGTGTTACGCGAACGTATGCCCGCGCGCATGTGGTTGGCAGATTTTTTTACGCTCTCGTTGCTATACGTTCTAACTCAAAGTAAGCATACGAAAATATTTGTACGTGTAAATTTGTACCATAAAGTAATTTTACTGTAAATGTTTTCGTCCTCTTATGTGTTACCATTAGCATTAAGATTTCTTCTTGATGCGAGGATAGTATGGATTAAAAAGGGGCAGGAGTACTTTTCAAAAATTGTAACCCATAAGAGGGTGATATTAAAATGAGATAAGATACTGTTACGAGGTTCGTGTAGATCGTAATCTCAGAACAGTGGAATAAATCAGTAAACGCCGTAGACATGATAGTCAATTTAACACGCACATAAAAATGAACACACTCGTATTACACTTTACGAGCCCAATCTGGTTTCTGCAAGTAAATGAACAAATCCTTCAGCCGCGTTATGTGCGTCTGAGCAGGTTAAGTTTGGTTATAGGATAGGTATCTCTCTGTCTGTAAGCCTGTAAATTTCAAAGTTTATTCTCCTAACCTTTGTAGACAAGTGCAAAAAAGCAGAGCTGTCGCAGTCGCCATACTAAACTTACTCTTTCCGCCTTCACCGTTGCTGCGATATTCGTCCATAACCTTGGATAAGGAACACACAATTAAAATCTTATAAGGAGAAAGCGGAACCTGTTTAACGTGTGGTAGTAAAACTTCGTGTTGCCGAAGGAACAAAATACGATTACATCGGCAGAGATGCGATTTTTATGGGTCGTGGATACCTACCCTTGCGTAAACGATTATAAACGAGGATTTTAATTATCATAATATTTAGATGAAAAACATCAGAAGTCATTAGTTATTAATTCAATTGGTGCTTTGGACGGGTAATGGGAAATAAGCTCGTGTTGCCAGAGCATAGGTGTATAGGTATACCTACTAGTTACAGAGATGTTGGTTGCCGATGTCAGATATAGTTTCCCGAAGCAATGCAGATTGCCTATCCCAGCAGTGTAGATTAGAAGAAGAAGAAGAAGAAGAAGAAGAAGAAGAAGAAGAAGAAGAAGAAGAAGAAGAAGAAGAAGAAGAAGAAGAAGAAGAAGAAGAAGAAGAAGAAGAAGAATAAGAAGAAGAAGAAGTATTACACTTAGTTTTTCAACCTTTATTGGTACCTAATTAGAGCTATACAACGGACAAAAACAGACGGTAAGTTCGTATATTACAACAATAAAAAAAAATTAATAACTACCTTAGTGTTTAAATACTTTACACACAAGGAAAAATGGATTGAATCCATATAATTCTGTCACGTTTCTTAGTACTGTTAGCATATGTTGTTGGTAATTTAGATGTCGTATTACGTCGAAGTCTCAAACACACAGTGGTCTCTTTATAACACTCCATTGCCGTTAATAACTCTCTAACAAAACTCTCCAATCTCTTCTTATTACTTCAACAGAGTTTTTATTTTGGGCTATGTCAAGAATTTGCAACCATCTGTTTGGTTTGAAGTGAGTAGGCCTACTTTACTATTACTTTCTCTGCTTGTATACTGTGCAGTAATGTGCAATAAGAAGCTGAGCATAAAGCCCATATAACAATATGTACAGTAAATTAGGAATACACTATTAACGCATTGTTATTTAAAACAGTATAAGTACCTCGAAAAATACAAGATATTGTATCTTTACATATATGAAAACGGTCTTTATGCGGAAAGAATAAAATTATCATAGTGTTATAATGTAGCGTGCATATAGACCGAAGTATTGCAGTAGTTTTGTTATTTTAGTTAGTGAAATTATCCTTTTGTATTGTTAATTAATGTATAATTTGGCAGAAAAGTTAAACGGTGTACTAAAAACTTCTATGTTCCAATAGGAAACACAACGGCTTTTTGCACTGCGAATGCATTTGTATGCAAATAAATGTTCAGTAAACATTTATTCAGCTAGATATGTAAATATGTTGTGCGTTGTGGAATATCAATTTAGTTTATGGAAATGTGACTAAACAATTTTGCTATTCAAACTGTCTATGTAGAGGTATTATGAAAAAAGTAGTTGTGACTGCTAATTAAAAACAAACAAGTTAATAAGTTTTAATCGTTATAATTTAAAAAGTTCTTTTTCAATACATTTAAACCGGTTACCTTTGCAATTTTTAAAGGATAATTTCAAATGTTTTCTGAATCTATTTATTTGTTACGTTATCGTAATAAGATGTTTAACTAACAATATGAAATTGTTTGATAAGATATTGATATTACATAGGTATGTTACAGAACAGACATTTTCATGTCTTAAACGTTTTAATACATAATACCTTAAATGTGTTTAATCTTTAAAACGTTTGGATTAAATACTTTTAAATACAATTATTGTCATATCTTCCTATTCACTGAGTAAAGTGTGTGTGGAAATGACGTGTTAAAGGATGGGGGGGGGTCGGTCTTGGAAATACATATGGAATCAGTAGATCAGGATAACGAATAATGAAAATGTTTTGTAAAACAATCGAAATCGTGTTGCCATGGAATAGAAAACTGAATCGCATAAACAATGATGTAGGCAAAAGAAGTAAGATAACTTGTATTAAACACTATTAACAACAAGAGTCTGTGATTGTCAAGCGGAAAACAACTGTGTGTATGAATGTGTCCTGTTGCGCCTTTGACTACTGTTAGCACATATTGTCAGTGATTTTAGAATACCTACTCGCCACGAGCCTAGCCACTAAACATTTTTGCAGGAAACAGCAAAACGACAAACAGTATTCTCGCTTATCAGCTCATAAGCTCAGCGAGCAGTTACTTCCTTCTTTCGTTTACTCTTGATCCCAAGATAATACGGACGGTCAGCTTGTTATATTTTTTTGTAGCCTACGATGCTATCTGTGTTTTGTGAAACATGATATCCACAAATTTACTTAGTTACTTAATCTTTAAGAGGGTTAAGATTTGTTGTAGACTACACGATTATCAACAGAAAATTAACAAGTGAAATCAGAAACATAAGAGTCTTAACGGGCCAGAATATTTGATCAGATCAGTAAATAACTTACTAGTTTATTAGTTTATGCAATCTATGGGACGGAAGAAAAATATTATAACTGTAGCAAACAAGAAAAATAAACACGTTTGTAAAAATAATCTGTTTAGTGAAATTAGCTGTAGGCTACTTTACCAGACCTGATTAAATAAGGCATTATAAACAAGGGGAGGAATTCAGGAGGAGCTATGTCTCAAATACACAGTGCCACAGAATCGGGACACAGATATGATGAAGCAATTGTGAAGAAAAGGCGTTTCAGAACTAAAAGGATAAGGCATAAGGTGTAAGGATAAGGTGTAAGGATATAGTAAGAGCAAATAGAAAATGCAATAAGAGCACAACAGAAATCTGATATACAGTACATTAGCAATCCTACAGGAAATAACTTTGAAGAATACGTAAATGTGTGACAACACGCATTGGCTCGCCCTAGGAAACAGCACTTCGGATTTAACACAACACGTCACAGCTACAGGAGACCTGATGAATCTTGGAAACACTAACGCTTTGGCAGAAACAGAGTACAGAAAAATCGGGATCATACAGGAAGGTGTGATCAGGAAAGGACAAGACCTTTAAAGAAACGGGATGATGGACTTCGCTTAAATCTAAACATAACACTGACACAGAACACAAAATACCCGACCGTACATAAGCAATACACTGGCCAACGTCGAGGAGCTGCTAGACCAATCAGACGCATGCAAATCTCACTACGTTAGTCAGCTATTCTACAGAAAAGCAGCAACCCTGTACACAGCACAGATAAACGACCGTTTCAACATGTCTTCAATTCAGTTAATACAACTTAGCAGCTTCAGCTAACATGCGATTTTGCCGAAACGTTGCAACTGAAATGACCCTTCTTCAGAGACAACTGACAAGGAAGACACGATCTACTACTCCAAAAAACAACATATACTGTATCTACAAAAACATAAAAACAATGTGTGTGTGTGTGTGTGTGTGTGTGTGTGTTTGTCTGTCTGTGTGAGTCTAATACATTTACGTACTTAATCAGCTTGTGGATATGAATTTACTTGAGGTACTTCCAAACACTACGTCACATAAAATATGTTGCAGAGAAAAGATTGTATTGTGAATGTAAATAATTACTAAAAATTAATAATAAATAATTTTTTATTAAACATAAAATAAATTATAGTTTTAAAGTAAGTTCCTTCTTATATTAGTGGGCAAGTACATACATAGAATGTACGTATTATCTCATCTCAATTCATCAATGTGTATAGAAGATTATATTTGCAAGTTGAAACATATTAACATGTAATAAAATAAATATTTACTTTACTTTTTATAAAAAATATTTAAAAAACAATAAATTAAGTAATTTAATATAATAAATGTAGAAGATTAACAAATTAAATCTTATACTATAGAAAACAATGTGCAATCCTAGAAATACTTAATTGCTTAGGTTTAAGTATTTTAAAACTTCATATTAAGTTGCTCACTTGCATTTTTATGTTAGTTATTTAAAAGTTTACCTTAAATTTACAAACGTTTATTTTGTAATTATTATTTTATGATTAATGCCTTTGTTTTCTATATGTAATAAAGAAATCGGTTTGTAGTCACCTTAATATTATGGTGTGCGTGCGAGCTGGTGTGTGAGTGTGAGCTTATTATGACCGCGTTACTGAGGATATAAAGTGACTAGACATGATAACAAATACTAATAAACATGAAAGTCAGTTTTCAACGGACAGAAGGAATACATAATTTGCGTACGTGACTTTTCATCTACGCTGTTGCGTCCACTCTTTGCGTTCTTGTGTCACTGTTTGCGCTCTTATGTCACTGTTTGCGATCTTTTGTCACTAATTTTCCCTAACGCTGTTAATGTCACTACGCTAAACCTAACAGGATGGGCAGATAATACTTGTTTATTAACACCGTGACTCTTATTATGTAATTTCTATGCACATCATTATGGAACTGGTATTTACGAGATTGTCTTGAACAAGAAGAGAAAAGCATTCAGTTCGACAATTGAGAAATGTCTACTAAACACTGTTTTGTTCTGACAAAGGTAAGTAATACGTCAAATGCAAGCAACAGCTGGAATAACGGAGAGCAATAGAAGTTTTCAACTGTGTAAATTTTTTGTGAACACATTTTTTTTTTTTTTGTAACTTGTTACGGCAGTCGTACGCTTGTTAATTGTTGTAGGCCTATATTTTAGCAAAGCCTTTTCACCCAACTATCAGTGCAGTTATAGTGTGGCACGTTACTGTTGCATGTGTGCGCACTGACTGTATGCTGCTGAAAGGAATACATATATTATTTAAACTAGCTGACTCACTCATTAACAAAACATAAATACACAGCGTGCCCTCTATTCGTGTAAAATTTTAATTCATTATTTTACAGACTATGGTTGGAAAATGTCAATATTATCAACATATCAGTGATTAAAGGATATATTGTAACTGTACATTAATAAAAACAATACATTTGCGGTTTGGTGTAAGTGGATGGAACACTATTGTAACTAACATACCATAACATACATTAGTGTTACAGATGAAATTGCAGTATTGTTTTAAAGGAAAACGTCATTTCTATGGTTGTAGAATATCAAACAAACTATTTTGTTTTTTTCTTAAACTATTTTTTTTTTCTTAATAAAATATTTCTTTTAACAGTAGACACAAAAATGTGTAAATGCAATATGTCTAGAGTGAATCATTCGTTTAAAACGGATTTTAAATACCTACGGCATTATTATAAAAAACATCACCTTATAAATGAAAAGCTGCTAAAGAATTTTATGGAATTTTGATTCAAATAGGAAAGTAACTTTTCAAACTTCCGTTGATTAATCAACAAACAGCCAATGGACAGTAAACAATTAATTTTGTTCTCCACTGTGGCAGTGTTAATACAAACATAAGCCAAATATTTATATGGACGCGTACTCTTGAATAATTGTAACTTACTTTACAATCTTTTTGAAAAATTAAAACAAAGTATAAACAAAATCCGTTCTTTACGCTGTAAATTTTTCCTACAACGGAGTGCTTTCGTACTTGACCAACAAACGTAATTGTTGTAACTTAAATTTACCTCTAAAAATACTATTAGGTATCTACATCACGGCTCCACATACTGTGGATAGAGGTTTATCACGTCCGATGTACCCAGCTGGATTCTCACTTTGCTTCACCTTGTCTTGAGTGAGATCACTTTCTTTAATCTTTTCTGGCTGGTTTCTTTTCATCGATTCTTGGTTTTTCGATTCCGACGTTATTATAGTATTCAAATGCTGGGTTTCCTTTTATATCTCACTTTTCTTCTTAGTTATAGGGAGGCCGGGCTCATCAGCGGTAGAGTAGGTAGCCGGTCAAAAGGGATGTAGACTCCAATATCAGTGCTCTTTGTCCCCCAAGATAGTTAGTTCGATCGTCAGGCCAGCACCTCAACATCTGTAGAAAATAAAATGCTAAAAATCTCAACAATTTTTAACATCTTACAATACATATTATATAGTAATTGCAGAGGACTGATGATCACAAAATGTTGTTGTTTAAGCGTTTAATCAATCCGTTAGTGACAAACACTCTGGGATTGCGTCAGTAGTTGAGCGATGAAATCTTGTGGCATTCAAATTAATCCACGGCACTTAATATATAGACCTACTAATGTAAAATGTGTGATACATATAGTATGTTGCCAACCATGTATCAGTCCTACTTTGGGGCGCCTTGAATACAAATTTCATTTTGTCATCTATGAAAGTACATACACTCATTTAATTTGAAAAATTACATTATTTACAAGTCCTATTCTCAGTTGTTATTACTTTACTAATTGTAGCCGCGTGCGCACACAAATTTATGTGTGTATAACTATTTAATATTTATCAATCTATATTTATGTATAAACCTGTAACTGGTAAACTGAATAAACATAGTACATAACGTAATGCATAATTTATACGTCTGCAAATAATGTTTCATGCTGTTCTTGTTCGTTTTTAAACAGGTAAAACAATTACTTATGAAACAAATAAATTAAAAATATTATTAGCTCCGTGTTACTTATATGACTCGCAATTAGAAACGTATATGTTAACATGAGCAACGTGTCATTAAAATGTACTTAAAAATTTATATAAAATTAATTTCTGTGTAACAAGTTATCAACTGAAATAAGGAATATGTAATACTTTTTGATTTTTAGGACTTCAATAATTTAATTTACCTCTCTTTACTTAGTTTATGCCCATCGCCAAGTAGTGCTTCTTTTGACCTCTTAATCCCTCTTTTTCTAAACGTTAAAAATTAAAAATACTTGTAGAAGAAATAGATATTTTTACATATAAGTTACAGCTTCTTGATTTATCTAGGCTATACAGAAAACATATTAAAGGCATGAGTAAAGGTGCCATACAGTTAAATGATTTCAACGAAAAAAGTCACTTGACCTCTCCATCTCAACTCTATTTATATTTACAAGATGGCAGTTTTACGGCGAGTAAACCATTATAAGCTTTGGTAACAAATCATTCGAAATGGAGTTTTTGTTAAGAATTATTTGGAGTGTTGATTGAGGTCTTTGTGTGAGTATCAGCCAGTATGTGTCACCTTCCACAGACTTTATGTTTCAGCGTTAAGTTCTCCGTCCTCATCACCAACATGTCCGAGTAGGCCAGTTGTCTGGCTGCTTATATTCATTAGTAAATGACTCGGCTCAGTGCCGTTGAGATGCTTAAGAAATCAGGTTAGCCCCTGTTCCCAATGGATCCATACAACAAGCGTGACATAGTTGTATCTGAACTAGCTATGTGACTTTCGAAGCACGGTACAAAGCGCAGTTGTTTCAAAATTTTCATGTAAAAATTTACACGTCTCGCAAAGAGTAAACCAATTTGTGTCAGTGTTTATTTTGCTTTAAATCATAAATAGATTGTTGGGATAAGAATGGGAATTAACGTTGCCCGTTCCCTGGGAGGTAAGAGGATCGTGGTATTCGTGAAGGTATCAGGAACAAGAGGTCCGCTCAGGTAATCTTAGAGGGTAAAGGTTTTGCCGAAGAGGTGAAAAACCCGATGTGGATATACTCTAGACCATGGGTTCTCAACCTGGGGGGGGGGGGGTAGGAGAATTTCAGGGGAGGCATGGTAAGCAATGAAAATATACATAAATTAGCCAAACAATAAAACGTTGTAACAAACACAAACCACTCATGCACGGCCTTAGGAAAGGAACTTCTGGAAATAGTTCTCTCCGTCACCGCTAGATCTAACTGCATTCAGGCACACGTCTTATTTACACTGGCCCATACCCAAATAGTTCGCCCCGATACCGCAAGATCCCTCTGGATCTCTGTTGGAAGCAGTCAAACAGTGATTCTACGGAAAACACTACCGTGGCTAGGGTTATTTTACTGCCGGTTGGTGGTTACACTGCACAAAACAGACTATTGATGATTGTTATTGTGTTCCAGTCGTTTGTACGAGTGATTATCGTGCGTAGTAGTGCTAAACATGGCTAAATCATTACCAAAGAAAAGACTGTACAGTGGTGACTATATAAGATTCGGCTTTACTTACATTGAGAAGAACGATTGTCATTTACCTCAGTGTGTTATTTGTCACAATGTTCTGAGTAATGACGCAATGTGACCAGGGCGTTTAGAACGCCATTTGACTACCATTCATTCCGGCTTGAAAGACAAACCAAGAGAGTTTTTTGATGGAAAGAGAAACTCGCTTAAACGAATGAAACTCGATTCAACTGGAAGTTTTCAAGTGGAGAACGAAAAGGCCGTTGAAGTTTCTTACAAGTTCGCTTTGCTTATAGCAAAAGACAAGAAACCACATACCATTGATGAGTCACTTATGAAACCATGTTTACTAACTGCATGCAGTAGTTTACTTGGAGAGGAAAGTTGCAATAAAATTGCAAAAATACCATTCTCAAATGACACAGTAAAACGTAGAATTGCTGAAATGGCACAAGATTTAAAAAACAAGTAATAGAAAAGTTAAAGAAATCTCCGTTCTTTTCTCTGCAATGGGATGAGACAACTCACATTTCAACGCACTCTCAACTCTCAGTTCTTGTTTTACTGTAGATATATTGACGGAAAACGCTTCGTAGAGGAAATATTATTTTCCCAAACTCTTCAGACAACCACAAAATTTGAAGATGTTTTTTCTGCTCTGTGTAACTTTTTGACAGCTAATAATCTTCCTTGGGAGAATGTTGTTGGAATATGCACTGATGGGGCACAAGCCATGACAGGATGCCGTTCTAGATTTGTTGTGCTTGCAAAAAAACAGAACCCTAACATCATTGATTCTCATTGTATCATACACAGACAAGCTTTGGCTTGTAAGACTCTGCCTGAAACACTTAATACTGTTTTGAAATTGGTAATCAAAGTAGTAAACTTTGTCAAATCTAGTGCTCTGAATACTAGACTTTTCGAGGCTTTATGTTACGAATTGAATAGTGACCAACAAACTCTTCTTTACCACACTGAAGTCGTTGGCTCTCAAAAGGTAATGTGCTCGCTAGGCTATTCAATCTGAAATCAGAAGTTGAAATCTTTTTGATGAGTTCAAATGAAGATCTGTACATGCAATTTACAGGTGAGAAATGTATCCACCACTTGGCGTATTTATCAGACTTTTTTGAATCGATCAACCTTTTGAATTTGAAACTGCCAGGACAGAAAAACATTTTGAAAACTTATGATGCAATGAAAGGTTTCCTGGAAAAAATATCTTTGTTGCAACGTCGCCTTCAGCGTTCAGAACCCAACTTTTCGTCCTTCCCACGTCTTAACGACTTTCTTGATGACACACAAAATCTTCCATTAAATTTGAAAAGTGAATTGGAGAACTTGATTTCAGAACATTTGGCATCCTTGAAAACCGAAATTGGACGCTGCTTTCCAGATCTTTCTTCAGATAGCTGGCAATTTCAGTTGACACAAGATTCGTTCAAAATCGAAGTGGACATGATTCCTAATTCCCTTCAGGAGCAGGCAATCGACCTAAAATGTGATTCTCAAGCAAAAGCGGAGTTCCCAAACATGACTGTTGAAGATTTTTGGTTAAGCTATTTTCCTGTGTACCCACAAGGTGCTACGGAAGCTGCAAGGTTGTTGGTGCAGTTTTCGTCAACGTATCTATGTGAGATTGGGTTTTCTACGCTGGCTTACATCAAATCAAAGTACCGAGCACGGCTGGATGTTGAAAGTGATCTGAGGTGTGCATTATCACAGTTGGAACCAAACATTCAAAAACTTGTGAAAGAAAAACAGTGCCAGCCCTCTCATTAATTGTGTTCTTAACAAATAAAACCAAATAATGTAGCCTGAAATTTAACTGCAGTGAGGGCAGAATCCTTTGTAATGTAGTCCTATTAAGTACTTTTAATTAATTAAAATGTCTCTCAACAAAACAAGTATTAGTATTTTTTTTATATCTATAATAATAAAAGCATTATAAAACATTCTTTGAGTTAGATTTATTAACCCTAATAGCACAGTAGAACTTTTTTACTTCAATTCATTAGGTCTAGGGGGGCGTGGCCTAATTCGAGGACGCAAAGGGAGGTACAGGCCCAAAAAGGTTGAGAACCACTGCTCTAGACAGAAGTTTCTCTTAAGTCATTTATGTGGCGTGTACTCTTCTTGTAGCTTATCTTGTTGTCTATGTGGAGGCGTGCTCGACTTCAAGAAACTCTAGTTATGAGTCCAGAAAATGTTTTAAACATAAAGATAACTACAATTGTCACAAATTTCTTTATGAGACCGCAGGCTTATTTTGTCGTATGAAGAGTTCCAATATACTCGCCAGCTGACAGTTTTGAAGCGGGAGTATGATCCGATGAAAGATCTCACTAACGGATACCTAGGTTAGATACGCTACATTCATATAAATGACTATGGATACTAAAGTCATGTAACCCATCAAACACCCATTGACATTGAGATGCGTCGTAGGAAATGGAAATGGATTGGGCATGCATTACGACGAGATAGAGACAACATAGCAAGACAAGCCCTGGAATGGAACCCACAAGGTAGCAGGAGAAGAGACAGACCAAGGAACACATGGAGGAGGAGTGTAATAGCGGAAGGGATGGAGAAAGGAGGGAAGACCTGGCCCGAGATCAAGACGATGGCGCGGAACAGAGTCCGGTGGCGGAAGTTCATTGATGCCCTATGCTCCACTTAGGAGATGCAGGAATAATGATGATGATACTAAAGTCATGTCCTTTAAGGAGGAAATATGTTTACGTTTATGGTCCGATGACAAGGATGTTTATGCCGTTAAGGATTAAGCAGAACTGTACCATTTAGCATGGAAAGACGTATGCCTCCCCATTCTTGAGATGAGAAGAGATGAAAAAGAAGAAGAAGGAGGAAGAAAAGGAGAGGGATGAGGAGGGAGAAGATGTATGTTTATTTTTGGTTATTGCGAAATAATCGTCGCTGGAGGGTAGTAGAAAAGGTCATCCTGCTTAAGGTAGAAGCACTAGCCACTTTTCCAGAAAAAATCTGTATAATATTTACCGTATTTCTTCCGTCATGTGATTGTTGTGTTCGTTCGTGTTGCGTTCAACGGAAGAAATACGGTAAATATTATGCAGATTTTGTCAATAAGTGACTTGGATACCAATTTGAACACGTTTTTCAGAAAATACGCAGGAACAAGGCGTAGCTTCTAGCTGTCGGATTTTACTACTCATTAATTACCTAATTAACGTTCTATTTACATACTGATAATCCAAAGTTAGAGAGCAACCATTCTCTCCAAGCACGTTCTAGAATGGAAATAAAGCGTATAATCCTGGAAAGATAAGACATATAATAGTCACTTGTCTATACGTAATAACTGACATGTTTATATTAAAATAACATATTTCAACAAAAAAAAGTAAAATTTTGAAAATCCTACATACTAACCACAGAGACTAACCCTATACGAAAAGTGTTATTTTTTAACTTCGTGCTTTTAATTAATATTATAAAGAGACTACTTGAAATGAATTCACAGAAATCAACTCTGAAAAGGTATGCAACTACTTTAAATGAAGACACTGTTAATTGTTAAATTTATTTGATGTGTTTCACTCTAGAAACTTTGGATTTTGACTTTTCGTCAGCGGTATTCATTAAAACTGTTAACACGCTCTCTTTAATTTTCTACCAAAGGAAACTCTGATCGAGAGACTTAATGTTTTACGTGTCTCATTACCAGACTCTGTAATTAACCAGTTTGAGTCGTTAGGAACTTTCCTCAAACTTCTTAAAATTCTTATAGCTCACTGTTAATGTTCACTTTGCTAATATACAAAAATTAACATTTTAAATAACTGTAGATAAATGTTCCCCTTAAATTAAGATTTAGAAATACCCATTTATTAAATAACACGCAAGACAGAAATAATGAAAGGAAAAATCATATATAAAATAGCCAATGGGAAAGCTGAAGCATAAAGACATGACAAAATGTACAATTAAATCATAATAGAATTAAGCAGTACAGTGTCCAATTGTAGTACATCATAAACTTCTATAATATATGTCATAACATTTATATTGTATATAAATTAAACCAACAAAATCATAAACAAATACAATACAAAAATAAGATACATAACAACACACCACTTGTACAAAAACTGTTTACATGAAAATCCAATATATTATACGTGAGCCAGATAGGAAAATCAATGAAATATCGCAATCCTGAACAAAAGAAAACCTCACATTAGCAGTATAAGAGAAACCTAACATCACACGCAGTCAACAGAAAACATCCGTTTCCTGATATAGAAAAGCTTAAACTTACAAAGTTAGTACAAAAGGCAAATAAAGTGGACATCATACGAAACCTTTATGCGTAAAACAAGAAGAACAATGTATTAAATCACTCTCATTATCGCATGAACATAATCACACTCGGGTACGCGTATTTATTGTAAAACATATTGCCATTACAATTCTTTATTATTTTAATGAAAAATACTACATAAATTACAAAAAGTTATTTCGTACTTCACAAGATCTTACTAGTTGTTTAAACCGTAACACTTACGAGTACTGAGGATTGTAGAGGTACTGAGAAAGCATGGCAGACACTACAAGCTTCGACTGTTATTTATTTATTGTCATAATAATTATATAACGGAACTATTTGTATAGAAATAAACTCTTTTCACGTTTTACTAGACGTAGGTTGAACATTTTTGTAGTCTGTAACTTGAAAATGTCTACAATAATTACACACTGATAGAAAAATATTTGCATGTATAGTAGTGTGGGGCAAGAGTCCGCACGGGGCAAGATTCCTAATACGTCGTAGTTACTAGTTTTCTTAATAGATGTCGTAAGTTGGTGTCTGGGCTGTTGAAGAAATGCATTCTGCTGGCTGGACACAGCAAACAAGGAGTCTAGCGCCATTACGGTGAGTGAACAGTAAGGTTGTTTAATTTTGTGGAAGTTGAAGTTATTTTACAGTGTAATTTAAGAGTATTTATACAAATATATACTTTCTTATTATTTGTTTTCGACAGTACATTATTAAAAGGTAAGTCTGAGGTTACATATCAACTTAAAGTTAGTGGTCTATCTTATTTTATTGAGTCATAATAAGTCAGCAAAAAGTATAGAACACAGTGGGGCAAGTTTCCGGGAGAAAGAGTCCCCTAGGTCTCCTGTGCAGAATCTTACCCCACATAAACAAACTTCACATTACAATTAAATAAAACTTGCATTAGGCCTACAATTGTTGTTAAGCGTTACAGAAGTGTGTGCTGGGGAGTCCCGCTGATTTCAAAGTCTAAATTTCAAAGGAAGAAGAGGAATATCGTGTTCCGGGAAAGTTGATTATTATTGCGGAGGTTGTGGGCACCTTTACGAATCCCCCTCTACAGTCGACTGGATCATGTGTCGTCAATGTAGTACGTGGTGGGAAGAGCCGTGCACGAATTACAGTGGATTGGGCCATTTCGTGTGTGATAAGTGTTAGTAGGACTCTTACCCTACACAGACCGGACTCTTGCTCCAAGGTTGGGGCAACTTTCCTATTTTACTTGCTTTTGTTTTTTAATTTTTTTACCAAATACTGTAGTCAGAATTGTTGTGTACTCATTAAATTTGTTAGTATACAGTGTAACAAATAAGCCAGTAGTTTTCAATAAACTTTATTTTGGTTCAGTAGCTGAGAATTTGTTATTGTATTTTAAGTGCGGACTTTTGCCCCTCATTCCCTATGCAATTGTCTATTGTGTGTACGTGTTTTGTGAGATGTACAGGAACGTATGTATCGTACACGATTACATAAGTGTGTATTTGTAGCATCTATGTGCTTAAAGTAAGGCTGTTCGACTGTTCGTGGAAGAAACTCTATACGTATGTATACGCCCGTCTTTTGACCTACATATTGTAGGCCTACTGCTGTAAATTGTTACAGTACGTAAACCTTGTTTATCTAGTTGAAAATTTTAAAGTCTGTAAAAAGGTTTAGTTATAGAAAAATAAGAAGGATTTCAGCCATATTCGATTAGGTGAAATGTCAAATTGTGGTATAATTAGAAAATAAAAACAGTGTAAATGTTTTAAAAAAAAACGATAATATAATATTAACTAATGTACGTAAAAACTGTAAATGAGAACTATATGGAATAGTGTAAATAAGCAAAACTCAATTAACCATAATGTATAAAATGTTGGAGTAGTTTGTAAGAAATAATTCTTGTAATTAATTAATTGTAATTAATGTTATACATGAACCTATTTTAATAATCAAGGAATCACAAGCATTTCGATAATCAAGGTAACTTAATAAATTTTATAAATTATAAAATAGTGTAAAATGTTAACAAAGTGTAAATATCAGTTATTTTCTCTATGTTAGCAGTCTTCATAACAACTTTGTCAAATTTTGTTGCTTCCCTGCTATATACACTTTTTCCTCGAACGAGGCCTTTCGGTTTCGCAACCATTATCAAGTTCTTCCTACAACGAAGTTGTAGTTGTAGGAAGAACTTGATAATGGTTGCGAAACCGAAAGGCCTCGTTCGAGGAAAAAGTGTATATACCAGGGAAGCAACAAAGTGTAAATAATATAAAAATACAAAGTGTATTATGTACAAATAGTATAAAATTAATTAAAGTGTATTATGAACATAAAAACCGTGTTACAGACAAAAATTTAAATTTAAAAACATTATAGTATAAATTTTGGCCAAAGGGAAAAGAAAAAGCTAATTTCTAACAATGATATATTCTAGGAAAGGTCGGCAACTCACTCTTGTATAAGCGTTTGATCAGAGAACATTTAAGGATCTAAGAGTGCTATGTAGGCCTACTAGTAAAAGAAATATTACATAACGATTAATCATTGTAAATTTAATACTTGAAGGAAAGAGGAATAGTTGTATAGAATAATAAGCGTGTTGAAAAGGTCAAGACAAAGTAATTTACAAGAAAAATAGAATTAATAACCTATAAAGTAAATCATTTACAAGACAAAATATAATTAACAATGTACAAAAGAAAGCCTAGTAAGAACAATTATGTAATTAATAGGCCTATTACGAAGAATAGTTAAGAGGTAAAAAATAATATTATGTTTACAACACATTAATTTAAGTAACAAAATCGTACATTTAAGCAGTATAAATTATTGTGTGACTTTAATAGTATTGACTTCTAAATAGTATACCTTAAAATTAAACCGTGTAAATAAACATTCACGATTAATCTATAACTGGAAAGCGTTGTTAGCTTGCCATCAGTTTTGGCGTCGGCCATTACATAAGAAGTATCGAATGTTTAAAAGATGGCGGCTCTGTCTGTTAACATGAATTGAAAGGAATCATTCTGAGCCCGGCAACTTTTAAAAAGAATTATACCATCTGCCAATTTATACCAAAAATATAAAAATTAACTGCATTCTATTATTTGTTTGTAAATCTTTTTATTTAATTATATATGTGCTACATGCCTTGAATTATAGTCTGCGTGTGCATTCTTTAAAATAGAAACTGATTTGGATTGTGAATTTTGTTTGATTACAAACAGTAGGCCTAGTAGTAGCACAATATTAATTTAATCTTTAAGTTTTAATTATAATTTAAAAATTATGTAATTTGAAAATAAATAAATTAGCAATAGTAATGTAAAATGCATCATGAAAACGTATTTCTAAAGTAAAGTCGCTCGTAAGTAGCCAACCGCATACATGAAAAGGGTAATAAATTATGTTGTATATTTAAACAAATGGCAAAAATTAATATTGTAGAAAATTTCTTACACCTTCTTTAACATTTCATAAACGTTTACGTGCTTTGTCTACTTCAGTTTCTTGTAGACGCTCTTAATTATGAATTTTCTATTGGTGTGAAGAAAGTTTCATACCTAGAAGAAACATGAAGTTCATACACGAGAAAATTATTTTTGTTTTAAATTGTTATTTTGGTACATTTTTTTCAATGAGTTGTTGCTTCTCCATCCGCCTGCTGTCATGCAGACGAATTGTGGGCTATTAATTGTTGTGTGTTTTAGCAGAGCTTTCACAACCGAACTGTCAAGTGCAGTTACAGAGCTGTTACATCACTGCTGCGTAGAGCGCGTGGGCACCGTATGTTGCTGAATGCACATAAATTTAAATTGTATCATGCGAATTAATAATATTTCGCCCAAACATTGTACTTCATGCCAGCTACGGGAACAGGGGTTTTTCTCTTTCTCTTTACAGATCGACACACACACACACACACACACACACACACACACACACACACACACACACACACACACACACACACACACACACACACACACACACACACACACACACACACACACACACACACACACACACACACACACACACACACACACACACACACACACACACACACACACACACAATTTATCTACTATAAGCTCTTTTTGTCATTTTTCAGGGTTAAATGCCTTTATGTATGTAAGCTTACGGCTGTATAGGTTCAATATTTTTAGCTGTTAAATTTTTCTTAGGCGACTGTCGCATTGTCGCACCCTTTACAGTCCTCAAGAACCTCATCTCTGACCTTGTATTCCAAATAATATTTTATATTTCTAATCCACGTTTCACTACCATATGATAGTTGAGGTACAGGTACATTACAATATTTCAGTTGCGTCTCTTTCCTTGTTTGTTTCTTTTAAACATTTAATGACATATCAATCAAGCGACTAAAAGAGACCAATTTTGCTTTTAACCTCTTTATCATTTTGATATGTAATGATGCACCCTAGATATTTAAAATGCGCCACCAGTTCTATTAGGAAGTCCTGCATGACAATTTTTATTTTAATATTGATTTGCCCCAGTTTGTTTCAGATAAGGAAATGGCTTTACTATAATCTATTAAAATCTAGGGTGCTTCAAAACTCTAAGCTTTAAATAAAACCTTCCCGTTTCATGGCTTCTTAAAGTTGGTGCCACTCATCTTCTATAGTGTTAGCAGACGGCATTTGCGATCGAATCTCATTTAATCGTGAGTGATAAAGTCGTCTTATTACTTCATTGTATAAGTTTGTTATATTTAAATTTTTATTTATATATTTACTTGTTTCAGCTTTATTATTATCATTAGATATCTTCCTATCCTATATCACAGCAACCAGTATGTTGCCTTTGAAGTTCTTGATAGACTTAAACGGCAGTCGGAGTATCAGGAGCGGCTGACCAGATGGAACACTGATAGAATGGACAGTGTGAGGTTTGCTGAGGTTCTGGCGAAAGGCCCGGATGCTACGGAAGGACCACCAGTGGATGGAAGGGCTGCAGCTGAGGCACTTGTTGCCTCCACTGTGTCGCTGATCACAGCAGCTTGCGAAGCCCCCATGCCGCAGAAGAAACCTTGGCGCTGGAGGCGTCCTGTTTACTGGTGGACGCTGGAGATCGCTATTTTGCGCAGAAGATGCCTCAAGCCACGCCGAGAAGCGCAACGTGCCAGGGGCCGAACCGAAGCAAACCTAAGAAGCTCAGAGCATAAAAAAGTGAGGAACGCACTGCGACGAGCCATAAACCAAAGTAAGACTCGCTGCTGGAGACAGCTGGGGAAATACATTAACAGTAATAACTGGTGCTGGGATACAAGCTGGTGAGCCTGGAACTGGATATTCTGAAGTAATCTATCCCAATGGAGGCGGTCAATATGGAGAGCATCGTGTCTGCTCTCTTTCCCATTCATCCGGAGTGAGGTGCAGAAGAGAGACTCACAGCGTACATAGAGTAGATCAATTAAGACGTGAGCCCATCGGTCCCAGCAAAATGGCCAAGTCTGATGTAGTGTGATAAACGGTCCCAGGCTAATGCTCGTTTGACGGAGGAAAAGTGTTCATGAGTAGTCCACTTGAGATGGGAGTCCCACACTTCGTGCGTAAATGGATTTCCCCTCCTCCTTTAAAACGAATCCTTCTTTTTAGAAGTGTTGGAATTTGTAAAGACAGATTTTTCTGAAAAAGCTGCTTTCCTTGAACCTATCATTATGAATTATGAAATTGTACAACTAATGGAAATTATGGTAAGAAATATCTAATAACTAACATAGTAAACATAGAAAGTAAATATGGTAACGCAATCAGTATATGATGTAGTGAGTATATAACATCGAAGATAAATATAAACTTCACACAATTAGACTTTTTAATTTACAAATATAATACAATCCTTCGATAAGAGCATGTCGTCTGAGAAGAGTTTAACAAAAAGTCTAGAGAAAATATTTATAATAAACAGGCTCTACTACTAAAGGAATATTACAGTAGTGTAAAAAAGATTGTGAAAAAATTGAAACTTGTTAAATTTAAATTGGATAAATACAAACCAGTATATAAAGCTCATTTTAAATACTGAACAGAACAGTACACTTGTTGATTTCACTACGTGAATAAACACCACACATATTTTCGATTGCAGGATCAATGGAATATATATAGCCTATAATTGTAGAACAAAATTTATCACAGTGCAATTCAAACAATATAAAGTTAAAAATAAAAGCACATTCAGTGACTATAGTGCAACAAATAATTACATTTTATTTAGTTTAAATGGAAGCCAAATATTCCACTTGTATACATTGGAGGTGAGGTCAGCTAGGGACGCCATTTTATTTAAGTGTCAATGACTGAAAACTTAGAATAATTTTGAAGCGTATTAAATAAGTTTACATTTAGTACTGTTTAACACAAATTACATTAGTTGGCTTAGATTTAGAGTTCTGTAAAACTGTTAAAGAATAGAATTTAAATTTAAATCGACACAGCTTTTTCAATAAATAATAGGGTTTTTTGATGTGGACTGATGTCGACTCAATTTTTACTATCACTATTATTGTACATAACATAAAAAAAACAGAACACAGCACAGTGTACAGTTTATAAATTAATTTAATGAAAATTCTTAATCGTTTTAAGAAATTGTAAAAATCTGTTAGGACAAACTGGAAGAACAGGAAAGGAACTTTAAATTAAGTTTCTGCTAATTACAGAGCTTTCCAAAAATTGTGTGTGTGTGTGTGTGTGTATGTGTATTTGTACGTTTTCCTTCGTATTATGCACTATTAGTATGTGACGCCTAGGGGTGATGGAGAGTTAGAGGGTTTGCTACTTACAAATTGTAGTGCTTAGAAATAACTTCAGATTTCATTGTTATGTTTACTTTATTTATGTAATTTATGTATTCTTAAATACTACAATTTTTTAAATTATCAAATTACTCTATTAATAAATATGTTGGTAGCATATTCTGTTGTACTTCCAGATCTATCCGAATTGAAGTTCTGAGTTTGTGCAGAACTTGTCTAAACACGCTTTCTCCGTTGACTTAATTATAGAGTAATGTAGAGTTGAACATTTGGTACGAGTTTCTCTGATTTAGATAGCTGATGATGTAATCTATCTTTAATGTTGATTACCTTTTGACAATGATGATCTTTTTGGTATCATAAATGTTGTTTCGATGTTCGCACGGATCATCGTGTTGTACAATGGAAACAGAATAACTGACGCCAGATGGCGTTGCTGATTCCACTTTAATTACAGTTAAAAATAAACAAAGACACTCGTGTACAATTGAACCTAAGGATTGTCCAACACACAGCAATCTAACAAACAATAACTATCTCATTCTAACTGTATTGCAATAAGTAATCACTTTACACTAAACCGTAAGTCACTACAAAAATCACTCCTAAACGCACTGTAAGATTTCGGTTTTCATCGTCTGTAACTTGGAAATCCAGCAACGTCTGTAGCAATTCTTTCGAATGGCAGTCCAACATTAGACTGTCTTGTTTTCCCACTGCTTCTGGTTTGTAGCCACTTGCTTGGTGCCTACATCATAGGTCCATCACCATTCCTCTACATCATGGCAAAAGATGAAGCCTATAAAATCGTTAATGTATTTTGTCAATTGTTTTGTTGACACAAAATGTATGGTCCATCATGCATTTCCTTCAAAACAGAGTGCATCTTCACTTTTGTGATCTATCTACATGACCAAGTCTCGTTCATTTGGACTTTCCTAATACCTTTAGACCTTTTCAGCAATCTGTTCTCCGAGGTTAGATGTTTCCTTCATGCCCAATACCTACTCAGCACTTCGGAGCCATGGCAGACATCTTGCCAATTAGGGCAACGACCCTTATCTTTTGTCGTCAAGATCGAGCCAATATATTCGTCTGTTCTTGTTAGAACTCTTGTGTCGTCCAACCGACTGCCAAGAAATCTATAGTGATGGCGTGAACTTGTTAATTCGCGTTCTGTTCTTCCTTTCTCCAGCAATGTCGCCGATGTTACACTTGAAGTTGTATTCTTGCAGACATTCGAGCCACGTCGCCAACTACCCCTCTGAATTTTTAAGACACAAGAGCCATGCAAGCAGCATGGCATGGTTGGTACGTAGTGTCCTTCCATACAGATATTTATGGAAGTACTCCAAAGCTCGGAGGATTGCGGCAGCTCTCTCCTTGTAACGCAATAATTTCTCCCTGCTTTGGACAACCTCTTGCTGTAATACGCTATAACTCGTTCTTCACCGTTTTGCACTTGAGACAAAACTGCTGTTAGACCAATATTGTTTGCGTCTGTATCTACGATGTACTTCCCTTCGGAAGCTGGGAAAGCAAGAATTGGCTCCGAGCATCATGGAATTTTCAAAGTATTGTAGCTTTACACTCTCTTGACCACTGGAATGTTTATTTTTCTGTAATCCATGTAGTGGTTCAGCAATAATAGCGAAACCTTTTACAATACGTCTGTAATACGAGCATAACACCAGAAAACTAGGACGTCGAGTTTAGTTTTCGAAACGGACTAGTTTCTCACAATGTCCACTTAATTGGGATCCATACTATCAACCTAGACAAAATGTACTAAATAGTGTACTCCCATCTGAAATAGAGAAAACCTTTTTGGGCTCAGCTTTGGTTAGGCATCGCGAATTCTGGTGGGAACCTCAACTGTCAAATGTCCTGTCGCAATTAAAATTAAAAGCCAATTGGTCACAGAGTTCTACATTATTCACCCTCTTAAAAATTACCTTATACATAAGATATAAAAGGCTAATTGACGTTTGTAGCTTCTCATATATTTATCTCCTATTATTCTTTTGCGGCTGCGTGAACTTCCTACTAATACTGTTCATACTGTACGACTGTGCGGCTCTTACCGGTTTCTAAAGTAACTTGACTTGCATTTTATGACTTACCTCTTAATTTTGTAAAACTTTATTTGGTGTTAACTTTATTTGTTTGGTTAAAAAACTGACGACTTTTCACCGACTTCAAAAGTGTATTTGTGCACTAGCGTACATCTGTGTACTTATGGTGCAGAGTACTTTTACGAACTTCATAATTTCCATAGTGCACAGCACTAAATGTAAAAATTATTTTCACTTTTTAAACCTTTTTGTAATATAATTTCAGGTGCGTTAAAATACTTTTTCCTTTTTTAAGTTGGCTTAATTTTTTCCAAAACTTTTTAGTTTTTAATTAAAGTATTAATTTGACAATTTTGTTTACATAATCGGTTACATTATTTTTTTATAAATAAAATTTGTACTTAGTAAAACAAATATTTTAAATTATGGGCAGACGAACGAAGGCGTCATCAAGTGTAGATCAGGTTGATTATGTTGATAATAATAATGATTTTAATGAAAATAATAATCCTTCTGCTATATCTGATGATGTCATTTTGAATGGAATTCGAATACGTTTTGATAACGTATCGAATACCATTGAGGAAGCTATTGCTTTAGATAAAGATTTATGACCACTGCTTTTATTCATCACAGAAGGACCTGGTAGTGTCAAATAAATTCTGTTAAAACTTACTGTTGAACACATTAAGCGCTGCTATCCTCCTACTGTAGACGCGATAGTAAATCTAACCTTCGTGGAAGTAGCTTCTCTGACTGGTGTTGCTGCGAGGCAAATAACCGGCAGAACACTTCAATTCATGTTTTCACTCCCAACAGAAAGTGGTAATACAATGACTGACCGTAAGATGACTGGGGAGCGCTTGGAATGTAAAAGATGTAAAAAATGCCGTTATAGAAAATGACTAATCGTATATAAAATTTCAATAGTTTATACTACATATTTATTCAATGCGGGACTTAGGCTAAAGCATGTTCCTAGTGTCTGGAAGGTGGCAGAAGTTATTATGCTACGTAAACCAGGCAAACCGCCAAATGAGGCCAAATCATATCGGCCCATATTACTGTTGCCAACTATATCAAAGCTTTTTGAAAAACTTCTGTTGCAAAGGCTAAATTGAGTAATAGAGAGAAAAAAGCTGATACCAAATCATCAATTCGGGTTCAGACAAAAACATTCCAGAATAGACCAAGTACATAGAATAACAGACACAATAGAAAAAGCACTAGAAAAAAAGCTAATCTGCTCGACAATCTTCCTCGATGTGGCTCAGGCCTTTGATAAAGTTTGGCATAAAGGTTTAATACATAAACTTAATAAAATGCTACCAAAACAATATGCTGACGTGTTAAAATCATATATATCGGAAAGATTATTTAGAGTCAAACAGGAAGATGACTATTCTGAGCTAAGAGAAGTGAGGGCAGGTGTGCCCCAAGGGAGTGTTTTGGGGCCCATCCTTTACTTGTTGTTTACATGTGATCTGCCACAGCCAGAGAATGTGACTGTTGCTACTTTCGCTGATGACACAGCTATAATGGCGATTGGTTCGACCTTAGGTGAAGCTACCAACATGCTTCAAGATGCTAGTGATCAGATACTGCAGTGGACTGGGAAATGGAAAATTAAGCTTAATGAACTGAAATCTGTCCATATGAATTTTACAACCAAAAGGATAGAGAACAGTCTTCCAGTTACCTTAAATGGTGTTGTAGTACCATGCGCAAACACTGCCAAATATTTGGGGATGACCCTAGATACAAAGCTACGATGGAAGGAGCACATCAGAAAAAAAGGGCGGAGCTTGGTCTCAAATATAGACAACTGTATTGGCTCTTGGGACGAAATTCTCAGTTGTCAATACACAACAAAATTTTGATTTATAACCAAATTCTGAAACCAATTTGGCTTTATGGAATTCAACTGTGGGGTTGTGCGAAAGAAACGAACATTAGATGTATTCAAACCTTCCAGAATAGAGTGCTACGGAACATGGTAAGTGCTCCATGGTACATCAGAAATAGTGATATACATCGAGACCTTAGGATCCCTGATGTCGCCAGTGAAATTAAAAGGTTTGCTGCAAAGCACGAATCTAGACTACACCAGCATATCAATGTAGAAGCTATTCAACTGCTTGACAACACCAATACAGTGAGAAGGCTGAAGAGAACTAAAACTTTTGAATTAGTGTAGTGCAGTGTGTGCAGAAATCTAGAAAGTAATATATAGTACACCAGTGGGTGACTGTATAAGTAACATAAATTATAACATTAGATGTAAATTGATGGTTGGTCTTTTAGATCAGTTAAAAAAAAAAAAAATAGTTTATACGAGAATTTACATATTATTCATTTAAAATTACAGGAGTTTAAATTAATTATATGCTATTTAAGGGTGCTAATTTACTGTTAGTTAGAAACATTATGCAATTGCTTCCAGTTAAAGGTGTTTTGAACAGCCATCATGGTTTTATGCAAAAATGCACTTATGAAGGAAATTTTCATTGCCTAATCTTACAATTAATATACGTCAACGAAACGATATAGAATTCTTGGATTTATGAAATGACTTACGATTTAGGGAAGTGGTAACTTTACAATTGGAAGCTTTGTGTGAAAGACGGAATTCATCTTGTTGGCGATCTTGCAGATGTTGAGGAAGTGAGGATCTTCCCAACTATCAAGTTTGTAAACGACTATAATTAAAAAATGCCACATTTAATATCTCAGTCAAGTAGAGTTTACGTCATTAACTGTTGACGAATCACGAGAATTCACAACATATGGGAAACGACCACCAATACAGTGTGATCCCAGTCATGTTAATAACTTTGGAGGACTTTTACATACAAGAAAGTTATCTGTAGGTTCTAGAGTGATGTTGAGACGTATACCAGTTTCAGAGGGTTTAGTAAACGGTGCCATTGGAGTAATAAAGAAATTTAAATTGCCTGAACTTTGTTTTGATCAGTTAGAAACAGGTGAATTGCCGGATGCTGTCTATATTCGATTTGGTGAGAAAGGATATAATGCTGAAGGGGAGATTATATAATACTAGACGTAGAGGCAGACCAAGGATGAGATGGTTAGGTGGCGTAACTGAAGATCTTGCTAGCACGGGAATTAGAAGGTTGAGAGGAAGGGCGAAGAACAGGGAAGCATAGAAGAGTATTATTAAGGAGGCTAAAGCTCACCAATGTCTGTAACGTCAGATAAGATTAAAAGTAGCGCAAACGATGCAGGAGGTTTAATTGCAACATCACCTCTATCTGCCACTTTTCAAGCTACCAAAGGATATGAAAAGAACGGAGGATGCTTCCGTTAATTTTGAGCTGTGCTATAACGGTTCACAAGCTTCAAGGTACAACTTTAAATAAACCAGTGATAGACTTGGAAAAAAGAAATTTCGCAAAAGGACACGTTTATGTTGCTCTCAGTCGAGTAAGAACGGTATTGAAATATGTACTTTAAAACCTAGTAAATTGCTGAAGAAAACACATGACAAAAAGCACTCACAGACATGCAAAGATTCGACAACTATAATCTATGAGTATAGTATAAAAGTGAAATAGAGTATTCCAGTAGTATTAATCTTGTAGGCCTACTGGCTAAGTACCACTTGGAAACACGTGGAATCATGCCCTTCCAAAGTGAAAAAGATTTACCGAAATCAGTTTAGCCGTTTCTAAAAAAATGCCCGTACTCTAGTATTGGCTTTGTACTGTCCCAGTTCCAATCCGTGTGCTATTCCAATTTAAGTGCTATGGAACCACTACAAAATCATGCCTTTTAAAAAATAAAAGAAGATGAGTTACTAGGTGTAAGTAATAAAGGGCATGTGTTAGGTATAACAGAAGAAAAGGAGATAGGTATTATATTAAACGCATATCATTGCAAACAAGTCCTAATACTCAAGAGCAAAACAGTGAGTATTTAGTAATGACAGAGCTTCAGACACGGTTAGATTTTAATAATCGTTAAGTGAATTTGAATTTGATATATCTAACAATAGTAAAGATAAAAGTAACGAAGGTTTTCCAAATTTAAAAAATTGTTTGGTATCTTTTTTTGAAAATTATAAATATGTGATTCTTACTGCTAATTCATTTTC
The DNA here is from genome assembly GCA_034769895.1 of Magicicada septendecula. Taxonomy (NCBI): domain Eukaryota; kingdom Metazoa; phylum Arthropoda; class Insecta; order Hemiptera; family Cicadidae; genus Magicicada; species Magicicada septendecula. Next base: position 270,853,068 of record CM068367.1, read on the forward strand.
AGTACCTATGGCATGTATAGAACAGATATATAAAAAACTATTGGTTGCTTGCTAGAGGGAAAAGGGTCGTAGAGCAACGCGTAATTTGTAATTTGAGAATAACAAAAGCTAATGATACAAATGTAACCCCAGTAACGCATAATCCCAATCTATTATTGAATTTTCATAGCACGAGTGTAAGTATAAATAGAGAAGTCTGCTGGTACTCGCTCATTACTGCTCCAATACCAATATCAAATATTATGAAACCACAGCAGAAACACGTGCTTTTAAGTAAAAAAGGGATTTATTAAAAAAGTCTCGAACAATTGGCGAGAATATATAAAAAGCAGGGACGAATATAGAAACTCCTCCATTTCAAAGTTGGTTAAAAAGTAATTACTGCATAAATGGAATTTTAAGTACTTTATGTATTAAAATTGTAGCACAGCCGGTGTTTTAGAGAGAATAATTTTAATTACTTCTTGTCAAACACATTGATGTTTTTATGCTTTTCTTACAGGTTGATTTCAGGGTTATGTATAACACAGCTAGCTTCAGCGTCGTAGCTATGAAAAGGAAAAGCAACTTAGCAAATATAAACGCCTTTGAGTTAAATGTTTTCATCGTCTTGTTTACAGTGAAATTATTGTCCCGCTTTTTCTTCATAAGTCTAAGAATTCGAAAATATTAAATGTTATATTTAACAAAATGTGATATGGCATATATTTGACAAAAACTGTGAGAGAAAAATTTAAGCATAAACTTATGAAGCATAATTTTATAAGTTAAGAGTAATAGCATATGTTACTTTGTAATTGTTGATAGTTAACGTCACCAGTAAGACAACATTTAGTAAAGTTATAATGAGAGCTTAGTTTGTTTTTATGGTCGCGAATTTTTCGTAGATTGAAAACTTTGTGAACTTTTTAACATGATCAGGTTTAAACATTAATAATAATTCTATGTTGTATGAACACAACAAACACAAGAATTATTAAATACAATTACATTTGTGGTCAAAATAATAAATGTGGACACTGTAACAGTTTATTCATATTAGAATAATCTGTTAATCACTGCATTTTCTCATAATCCGTTCCTACAAAATTCCTAGTGTAAGTATATTTCTTGTCTTAATACGTCTTGATTTAAAGATTTGGGAGTTTTTGGAATATGCTTACAATCTCTAGTTTGTCACTAATTTGATCACTACAAATAGACATTTTTTAAGTTATATAGTAATATAGTAAATATAATAAAAATTCATAATAGCAAACAGCATAGCACAGTATGAGAAATTTTAAAAGCAGATAAAATTCTAAAAATTCTACGACACTGTGACCGAACAATACCATAATAAACAAGGATAACTAACGAATAAAGTGTTTTGAGGAGAATAAAATAACAATTAAAGAGTAAATGTAACGTTTGAGAAATCGTGCACTAATGTCATTGCGTATATCAGTGGTTTCTAACTTAAAAGCGCATGAAGATCACAACTAATCTCAGAAACTTACCGGCGGGCGGCATCATAAACGATCAATATTCGACAAGTAATGAAAAAAGTAAAAAGGCAGTATTTCATTGTAAGTAAAAAATTGGTATGGAGAACTATACATGACTTCCATGTTCTAATTAATTATAAAATTATTTTTAATATGTACACTCAGAACGAAACTAAATATATCAGCATGCCTTTTGTAAAAACGCTGAAAAAATAAAATACGAATTGTACATAATTGTTAATATTTTAAATATACAGAATTAATTTGAATAAATTATCTTTTATTTAAGCAACGCGAAAGAAAGCGAATACCGCCCAGCGTTTGTAATCTGTGAATTTCTGAAAACGAAAAATTATTTTGTTTATGTATCCGTGGTTACGATATTTTGTTTACATGGAACGATATCAATTGTTAATATTTTACTGACAATTTTACTTCCATATTCCTTAAGGAATGGAAGTATGGTGATGGCAAAAAAAATCGTGTTCGAGATTATTGGAGATTCTGATTCTACTACACTCAAACATGAAAAAAAGTCGTTTTCCGAAAAGTGTCTGTGTGTGTGTCTGTGTGTCTATGTGTGTGTGTGTCTGTGTGTGTGTCTGTAGATTTTTTGTCTATGGCAAACGATAACTGCCGCAAATTCAAACAGAATCAAATAAATTTTTGCATACAGCCCTGATTTGTAGAGTACTCGCGACCTATTGTTTTTGGTGAAGATCGGTTGAGGGAAAGGGGTAGTTTACCTGCAACGGTTTTTTTTATCAAGGGAAATTTTTTTTTGGCAAACGATAACAGCCGCAAATTCAAACAGAATTAAATAATGTTTCGTATACAGCCCTGAATTGTAGAGTTCTCAAGACCTATTGTTTTGGTGAAGATCGGTTAAGGGAAAGGGGTAGTTTACCTGTAACGTTTTATGTCTTAACAAGAGTATTTCCTATGGCAAACGATAACAGCCGAAAATTCAAACAGAATCAAACGATTATTTGCATACAGCCCTAAATTGTAGAGTTCTCAAGACCTATTGTTTTTGGTGAAGATCGGATAAGGGAAAGGGGTAGTTTACCGGCAACGTTTTTTTAACAAGGGTATTTTCTATGGCAAACGATAACAGCCGCAAATTCAAACAGAATCAACTAATGTTTTGCATACAGCCCTGATTTGTAGAGTACTCAAGACCTATTGTTTTTGGTGAAGATCGGTTAAGGGGAAGGGGTAGTTTACCTGCAACATTTTTTTATCAAGCGTATTTTCTATGGCAAACGATAACTGCCGCAAATTCAAACAGAATCAAATAATTTTTTGCATACGTCCCTGAATTGTAGAGGTCTCAAGGACTTTCGATTTTGGTGAAGATCGGTTAAGGGGAAGGGGTAGTTTACCAGCAACCTTTTACGTTTTAACAAGAGTAAAGTACTTGAAAATTTATTTAAACTTTTTCAAACAATGGTAATTGTTAAAAATAAAATAATTTTGTTGCCAGGCAATAAAATTAAAATTTTTTCATTTTAATGTAAATCATGTATAAGAGAAAATATATCGCTCTTGGCAGGCGATATTAAGATTTAAATATAAATCTTAGAATATGGAAGTCATGTATGGTTCTCCATACCGATATTTTACTTCCATATTCCTTAAGGAATGGAAGTATGGTGATGGCAAAAAAATCGTGTTCGAGATTATTGCAGATTCTGATTCTACTACGCTCAAAACATGAAAAAAAGTCGTTTTCCGAAAAGTGTCTGTGTGTGTGTGTGTGTGTGTGTGTGTCTGTAGATTTTTTTTTCTATGGCAAACGATAACTGCCGCAAATTCAAACAGAATCAAATAATTTTTTGCATACAGCCCTGATTTGTAGAGTACTCACGACCTATTGTTTTTGGTGATGATCGGTTGAGGGAAAGGGGTAGTTTACCTGCAACGGTTTTTTTTTATCAAGGGAAATTTTTTTTTTTTGGCAAACGATAACAGCCGCAAATTCAAACAGAATCAAATAATGTTTCGCATACAGCCCGGAATTGTAGAGTTCTCAAGACCTATTGTTTTTGGTGAAGATCAGTTAAGGGGAAGGGGTAGTTTACCTGTAACGTTTTATGTTTTAACAAGGGTATTTCCTATGGCAAACGATAACAGCCGCAAATTCAAACAGAATCAAAAGATTATTTGCATACAGCCCTAAATTGTAAAGGTCTCAAGACGTATTGTTTTTGGTGAAGATCGGTTGAGGGAAAGGGGTAGTTTACCTGCAACGTTTTTTTAACAAGGGTATTTTCTATGGCAAACGATAACAGCCGCAAATTCAAACAGAATCAAATAATGTTTTGCATACTACCTTGGCCTGTAGAGTACTCAAGACCTATTGTTTTTGGTAAAGATCGGTTAAGGGGAAGGGGTAGTTTACCTGCAACATTTTTTTATCAAGCGTATTTTCTATGGCAAACGATAACAGCCGCAAATTCAAACAGAATCAAATAATGTTTTGCATACGTCCCTGAATTGTAGAGGTCTCAATGACTTTCGATTTTGGTAAAGATCGGTTAAGGTGAAGGGGTAGTTTACCTGCAACCTTTTACGTTTTAACAAGAGTAAAGTACTTGAAAATTTATTTAAACTTTTTAAAACAATGGTAATTGTTAAAAATAAAATAATTTTGTTGCCAGGCAATAAAATTATAATTTTTTCATTTTAATGTAATATAATATTTTTCATTTAATACGGCAATAAAAAGGCAGGTAAGACACAGCCTGGCTGTTTGGCTGAAAATGATTTTAAATATAAATCTTAGAATATGGAAGTCATGTATGGTTCTCCATACCGATATTTTTTTCGGTCAAATAAATTTATAACATCAATACAAGAAATAACCCCCTCCCCTTCAACTACCTTTTTCATTAATAGATATTTCATCTACCATTTCTACAGTCGATTATTATGACCTTCTTTTCAGGATACTTTATTTTTCAAAATTAAGTACTTTACTCCTGTTAAAACATAAAACGTTGCCGGTAAACTATTCCTCCCCATTAACCGATCTTTACCAAAATCAATAGGCCTTGATTCCTCTACAACTCGGGCACACACGTAAAAAATTATTTGATTCTGTTTGACTTTGCGGCAGTTATCGTTCGCCATAGTAAAAATTCTACACACAGACACACACAGATACTTTTCGGAAAATGACCTTTCTTCATGTTTTGAGGGTAGTACAACCAGAATCTGCCCTTATCTCTAACACGATTTTCTTTTCGCGATCACCATACTTCCATTTCCTTACGGAACATGGAAGTAAATGTGATAATTTACACATTTAGCGTATCTTACTACATATCATTAACGGTAAAATCGTTATTATGTACCGTTTCCAGCAGGAAATAAACTGGGTCTTCTAATATGATGAAAATAAAGGAAGACTAGAGATCAAATACACATTCCATGAAACAAATAAAGGGAAGTCTAAGATACGTTTAGTGAATCAGTGAAACATTTGTTCATTGGTTTCTCCTGCAATACCATTCTCAGTTAAAATAATAATTTATTATTTAATTACTTATTAAAGTGCATAAAGTAATGTTTACATTTCTTTTCCAAGATAAGCTCGTGGCCCGCCAGTTGGAAATTATTGGCGTAGAACAAACCGTTGACGCATTAGATACACATTACTTTGGTGGTGAACAGTGTTGCTAAGTCAATAAAACCTCTTTTACCCACATAACTACTCAAAATTTCCCTACTTTGGGGTAAAATGTCCTCACTGTTTAAAATATGCGTGGTTTTGCAAAACGTAATAATTTGAAGAATCTGAGAATATTCAAAATGCTTATACACTATTACAAGAATAATTTGAATATTAAAAACATGTCAAGTATGATAAAAGAAAATATTCTCATCTGCTGAAATCGTACTGGATATTTTTGAAACCCTTGTCTTGAATTTAGTGAAGTGTACTATATGTACACAACTTTTTAGTTGTTTAATTTATAAAAAGAATTTACAATCAGTCGCCCCTATTTTTAGCTTATATACATACAGTTGATATTTATACGTTGCCCCATTTATACTGGATCAAAAAAAAAGATTTATTTTGTTTCTTTTTTCGTGTGTGTAGTAGGCTAGAAAGTGTTTTAGTATCTGTTAAAATAATGTAACTGGAACACATTTATTGATTTTATTATTTAAAATCCTCGCCAATTCCCCATTTGCAATTTTTGAGCCTTTAAACATCGACACTGTGGGGAAAATCCCCATATATGATATCCTTATTGGTTACCTGTGTGAACGGAAATTGACTTCAGACCCTGCGTTCCACTCATTAACAAAGTGGCACCATTGCTTGGTGCTTGTATCCTGCTGTTCATTCCGAACGCTGTATAGTTCACATCTCAAAACACTTGGTCCTAGTTTACAAGCTGTCTCTAACAAAATCGTTCAACTAAAGTAGAAAAATACAAGAAAACGAATACTGATAATCTGAATACTGATTACTGTGAAAGACGATATAAAATATAGACAAAATTTCTGGTCCACCTGAGATTACCTAGATTTTCTTGAACATCCAACTCCGATGGAAACTAAGAGATACATGTTGCACTTTGCGCGTGATTAGAATGTATTAAAATAAGACATATAACAAATGTTGATTTAAAATAATAAACAGCAGATGTGTAGCTGTTTAATAAACACAACTGGTGTATAATATGAAAAATAAAATCTTTTGTAAAAGAAAAATGCGTGCATCGTAAAAGTTATCGTTAAACGTATACAATTTTGTTTTCACCCCTTTTATGTACTGCTAACAATGAAATGAAATCAATTCGCGGTTGTCGACGCCTCTTGCTAACTGAAACAAACAAGAAGTAAACACGTACCTTCGTCACGAAACGTAGCGTAGCGTCAGCTGTTGTTGGTAATGTATTAAGTTACAGTACTTGTGTTACCGACGTCTTGAGCAGGTTATTCTGACACGAGCGGATCACCTGAAATTGCTGTAATGATGCGAACTCTAGCAACAGCCATGTGAACTAGTGCTGCGGAACAGTTTACGTACACACTTCATCGGCTTTAGGTTTATGCCACTTATGGACTCATTAAAAAACATACGCTTACAGGAATCGTTTTATTTAGATTATGTTAAATATGAATAATTAAAGTAACATATATTAATACAATACATTTTTAACGCAAGTAATTAAAATTGAAATTCAAACGAGTTAGTGTAAAGTTTGAAAATGCGATGAATAATCTATGAAATGTTTTAATGGACTCGTTATACTGTTGTTTTATATATTAGGTCAAAGGCCCATTGTATTTTTCATTCAGTTTCATTTCAGTTTCCACTTAGTTTTAGCATAAAGTAGTAATGATATCAGAGTTGTTTTAGTTAGTGTTATGAACTTACATCATAAGTGTTATATGGTAGTCAGCCTATGAACGTGTACTTTACATGCTTGTGCACTGTGTTCGTTATGGTTAATTTTCAATTTAAAGCAGAATGACGTCCACATATTTTTTGCTCGTATAAGCATTTAGGTTATCGCCTAAGATTATTTTAAGGCGCTTAAAGAAATAATGCGCTATCGAACATTTTTACTTACCGTTAAACGCGTTGTCTGTAAAGTGGACGCAAAAAGTTTGGTATTTTGTAACAAGCGCGCGCGCGCACACACACACACACACACACACATCATACTAAGGATCACAGTGACCACAGTGACGCATATAAATGACCTTTGCGTTACGTGACAAGGTAGGGGAACTCATTCGATTCCTACAGTTCGCTTTTCATATTTGAAGTATACACAGCACTATTATGTCTAGACGTAACGTCCACGCTGGACAATGAAATCATCAATTTATAGGTCTCTGCTGTGTGGTTCAATAATGGGAGTTATGTGATATTGACTGAAGAGAAGTTTGACAGTTTCTTTTACTTATGAGGAAATCAATCCACATAAGTACTTGTGTATAACATTTGTGTGCTGATGGAAACAATGCTAATCATACCGTACAATTTTTGTACAGCATGTTAATGTACAGCAACTACATTAACTACATTTAAATCCTGGTCGGGTTTGCTAAATAATATTTTTTTAAGATACTCAGCATTTGCACTTAATACACTTAATACACTTTAAAAATTGTAACTTGCGACGGTGGAAACAGCATCATCTATGAATACTTAAAGTATTATTTAAACCAAATCAAAATTTAAAAAGTTCTATAGAATTGAAATTTCCGTTTTACATAAATAATAACTTAAGTAATACAATATTGTATTTAGAAACGTACGCTAGACACATAAAAAGGACGGATACCCTACATAACAGCACCGTGGCGTGTTAGAAGTATTTGCTTTTAATGGAGGGAATGTGTTGGTTGGAGCTAGTGTATATAAAGCCGGGTAGTACACAGCGAGCCAATGCGAATATATATGTATGAAAGTAAGTAAGAGATATGTATCACAGCGCTTACAATACCTGCAAAGTCAATTTACGATTGCCACTATTAGAGTAGTCTTCTACCGTGAAAGCGTACAGAATGAAAGCCATTTAATGTAATGTATTACATTAAAGTTTATAAAGTAGTGTCATAAAGTATTGTCACGCAAGTCCCATAGATAATAAAAAATTATGCTGGTGCAAAATGTAATTTACGGTTGCCATTAAACGACAACACGTCTTCCACCGTAAAAACAAACGGAATAAAAGCCAGTGATAAATGTATTACGCTGCATACTCATAAGCGTTGTCATAAAGTCCTGTGACGCAAGTTTTACAAAAAGTTACGTTAGAAAAATCTGTGAAGGTAGAAGAATTTACAATATGTAGTTTACGTTTGAATCTTGTTACACATTTACGTGAACCCTGCAGAGGTATGGACGGATTGAACCATTATTTAGTAGCTGCTGGGCACAACATTATACTTTTATTATTTAGAGAGCGGATTTGACTTTCGTTGAGGTCGTGACCTTACAGGATAGTGGTAACCAATCATAATGTTGTCATAGCAATGTCAGCAGTCAGTTATATGGAATGCTGCCACAGTTGTATGTGACCGTACAGCAACAAAGATGATCATGATTGTACGGAGGAATGTCAGTCACTCTTCAGTAGTGCCGATAGTATGCAAGTATACGACAACAAGTGGCGCCAATCATACATCGTGTTGTATTTGTGGCCCTTAAAAGGGCCGCTAGTTGCAGCTGCGGCGAGTGTTCCGGCGTTTCTCCGCCGCAGCTCTCTTCATTCAGCGGGATGTAGAGCCCGCTGCTGTCCCCGTCTTCAATCTTCTTTCTGCTCCACCTCGGTCCTCTTCTCTCTTGCTGCTTGGTTCACGTCGGAATGAATTTTCAGTGCACTGAGCTGTGTAGTTATGCGTACAGACACGAACCAACAAGGTATTCGAGTACCGAGCTATCTTCTGCAGCTCCTGCCACTTGACCCTGCTCAAGTAGGGCTATTTGCTTTTTTGCAGACCTTTAGCAGCTTTTTCGTCCTAGCCTACACTAGCGCAGTATACACTGAGCCGCCCGGTTATAAGAGGGGTGGCTGTGTTCCTTGCCGCACATACATAAATCGCGCGTGCGTACGTGCGTGTCTCATCGTGTCCTCACCATGAGACGCACACCGAGCCTGCTTCTTAACAGGTGAAAAGAGAAGGGGACTGTGGCCGCTAGTCGAAGACTCCTGTCGAGGAAGCTGTGAAAATTATTTTTATGCTTTGGGGCAAGGTATTCCCAGACCGGGGCGGTATATATAGCGGATACACGCCGACTATCATTTTGCCCAATTTCCTTGTCATAGTCGTACTAACCAATAGTGCAAACAGTTGGGCCGACGAGTGAACGCTTGCTTGTGAACTGTCTGGGCATGTGCACGCAAAGTGATCTGACGATCAAGGTGTGTTCCGAGTACTCGATTTCCTTGGACCAGGGGAAGTATATTTTGCCGATGCAAAGATGACTTCGCGGATCTTTGCGGAACTTAGAAAATAGTTGTAGGACGGCCTAGTCAGAATGACGCTCGGCGGTAAATACTGCCGTGTCGTTAGCAGACAGAAGCAACTGGTCTCCAGCTCCCTCGGTACGTCGTTGACGTAGACGGAGAACACTTGGGAGAGGCGGAATTATCCTCATTTCTTGCACAGAAAGTTTTCTCCAACAGGAAGCTAGAGATCAGATGAAGGTAGCAATCTGGGAGCTGGACTTCCCGAAAGCCTTTCGTGCCATACGCTTTCTCTACATAAAGGAAACAGCTTACGGTTTGTTCTTTCCGATGTCCGGCATCCGTGATGAATTCCACCAGTAACGCATTCTGCTGATGAATGGTGGAATGACCCGTACGGAAACCGAACTGATCGGGCACCAGAACGTCAAAGTTTTGTAGATGTAGTAGATGACATTGTGGAAGTCACTCGAGCATCATTGATGCAACGGATAGAAGACTGATGGGCCGAAGGTTGTCGGTACATTGCATTGCATTATGGATGCGGGGTGTCTTTGCACCCGTGGCTTGATTGCAGCATCTGGATCGTGTCCAATGGCTGCCAGAAGTAAACATAGTGCTGGTACATGTCGACTGGTAACCTAAAACTGGAAAAGGAAACCGCCAACCAGTTAACTGAGAAGGCGGGGGAGTATAACTGTTATTTGTTTAATGCACTGCCGCTGGTACCGATTCGAGCAACAGATGTTGCCCGTTTCAAGTCCAGTCAGCAGACGCCCTGAGGGCGTCGGTCGCTCCCCGCGAGGCGGAGAGCCTCCGTGCCAGTGAATGATGACAGCGACAAGCAGCCGGCTCAGCGTGCTAGGAGGTGGACAGGAAGGAGAGAAGGACAGTTTGGTGAAATACTCTGGTCTAGGAATGATGATTACTTGTTTGTATTTAATTTAAAGAGGATGGCGTTATGGCGGGTCATCAAGAAGCGCCGGGAAGCGTCCTTCCCCTGCTTAGGTGTCACTGTCATGGTAGCCTTTAGCCATTTCTTGGGAAAGTAGACCAGTCTTAGACACGAGTTGAACAACTTAGCAGGAACAGCATTTTAGACTCCGGAAGAAGACTTAGAGCGGTGTTCAAACCTCGTCCGGGCCTGGAGCCTTTCTAGTCTGGAGTTCAGCGAGCCGATCCGTGTTTTCTTCTCTACAGGTAGGTTCGGGTACCACGATGGAAAGAGATAGTACGTATTCCACGTCATTCGCGGCGACTTGTTCGTCGAAGTCCCAGTCCATGGGTGGATTAAGTCGGGAAAAATCGCTTGAAACGCAAGCCCAACTACTCGGCTTTCTCCTCCGGGCGACTCAGGGGCTGTTCGAACGATCCGGCAATGACGGGGGGAACGATCCTTCTGAATACTCTCAAGGAGAGAATACGTCTTTCTCTGTGTAGCGGATAGTAGTGTCGGCGTCCGCCTTGCGCACTGCCTTCGCTTCAGCCCATCTTGACTTAATGTCTGTGACCACGATAATGTACCTGCTGACAGCTTACGTGATCAGATATGGGACCATGACATTGAGGGCATCTGTATTCCAACATCTGCTAGGTCGGTGAGAGTGCTGTTGGTCCGGTTCAAAACCTGGGCCGCGCTTGTTGGGCCAGTCCAAACGATGTTCTTGCCAATGGCCCGAAGCGTCTCTTCTGATTTCGGATGACAGGCTTCAGAATCGTCCTGAAAATTTCGGATGACCTATAAGCAGATGTTCGGCGGTAAGTATAACTCCAGTTTCTAGCAGCGTATTTATGTCCAGACCAGGCTGTTGTCAACTCGGTATGATTCTGCTGCGACTGCCGCAGGTTTTTTTCTCCAAGCTCGGTTATCTTGCACCTCCTGCACTAGCCGACTGATGCCGACCGTAGCTGTCCTGGTGTAGATCTCGTGGTGAAGCTGCCGCGACTCTGCGTAGTGGCCTCCCTTCTGACTTCATCCGCGGTTCTTCTTGGAAATGGATGGTGTCATCGAGCCCTTGTTTCCTCGAAAGAAAAACCCGTAACTCGTTCTCCTCGCGAGGGCAATGTAACATGTTGAACTTCAAGCACTGTATCAACAGGTCCAAGAGAGCGTACTTCGTCTTCTGCCCTGTCGCCTGCTTCAGCGAAATTAGCGCCTCGTTGTCGGTATGGAGTGTAACGTAGCGATTTTCCATTTACATCCTGTGTTTTTTGATACCTCAAATCACTGCCAAGCATTCCTATTCGTTGGACTATTATATTTCGTCTCCGCCTCGGTGAGCTTTGTGCTGGCATACGAAATAATGCGTCTCTCTCCGGTTTTGTTGCACTGGTAAAATACTGCTCCGAGGCCCTTTTCGCTAGCTTCAGTTTGTAGGAAGATCTGTAAGTTACGCACCTGCCATGCTAGCTTCAACGTCTTCTGGAAAGCGGCTTTGTCCTCTTTGAAGGCTTGCTATGCTGACTCGCTCCACTGCCACTTTTTTGTACGCAGCAAATTCATTACCAGCGTAGAGATTCATTAACGGCCGGGAATGTATTCTTGCAACTAGTTGCAAGTTTCCAAGAAGTGCTGCAACTCTTTTTTGGTGCTGGGCACCGGCTGTTCTACGATTGGTCTGAGGTGCTGCTGCGTTCGGTGTTGTATCATGTCCCAGAAATGAGACTTTTTCCCGACCAAAGTGACATTTACTGAGAATGGAGGTCAGCTGGTGCATCTACAGCCATTCTAGGACTTGATCGAGGTGTCGCATGTCAGTTTTCCAGTCGGGGGAGTAGATGATGATATCGTAAAGGTAGGTAAGGCAACACTCCCGGAAGAGTCCCGTTAGCACATCCTGCTTCATCTGTTGGGATGTGATGGGCGCATTCTCCATTTCAAAGCACATGACTCGGAGCTGATAACGACCTCTATCTGGCACCGAGAATACCGTGTACATTTTTGCTTGTTCACCGAACGAAATCTGTCAGTGTCTGCGCTTCAGATCCATAGTCGAAAAGACGGCCCTGCTGAGATCTTCGACTGTCTCATAGGTTAATGGGAGTGGATCAAAAATCTACGCAGAACCGAGTTGTGGCGTCCTTCTTCTTTACAATCATCACCAGGGAACTGTTTGGTGTGGTGGTCGGTTGAACGATGCGCTGTCGCAACATCTCTTCTACTTGGTCCCAGACGATCCGCTTCTTTTCGCCCGAGTTCCGGTACATTGGTAGCCGAAATTGTTGCTTACCTTCCTTCAGCAGGGTTTCGTGTAGGATCACAGATGTGGTGCTCAGCTGGCTACTGGAGAACAAGCTGAGATGACGGCGTAGGATATCCAGCAGTCGGCCACGATGTTGCACGCCAATCGATGTTTGAAGGCTAACCTCGTCTATTTCCTTTTCCTTAGCGGAAATATCTCCCACAGCGGAAGTTGAAACGTCTGACTGTTTTGATAATAGACCACAACTTGATAGCCTAGCATAGTAAACGTAGGTCAACTCCTGCCTCATTGATGATCCCGAGAAATGCCTTTAGTGAGATGCTCTCAGAGTTACCCACATGGGTTGTTTCGGATGGGCAGAGGGTTGTTCACGATTGATTGTTCCTAGGAATGCCCTTGTGTAAAATGTCCCGTGTATAGGATGGGCATACTGAATCCATCATACTGAATTCGTTAAATATGATGTGTACTGAATGCTCTCGAGGTATTGCTCCGTGTGATGTCCCTCAGGGATGCTTCCGATATATATTGTCGATGAATGGTTGAGGAGGGACGGTCGCTTGGGATTTGTGTTTACATATACTAATCTTTTACTAACATTTATTTATTTACGGTACTTATCTGTAATTGATGTAATTTACGATTTATCACTTATAGATGGATTTATAATTTCAAATGCAACCGCAAAGTACGCAAGCACACTTTCAACGTTTAACAGTGGTGACGAATACATCTATTTATGTCGCGGTGTACGACCATCAAAGGAAGGGCCATCATACATGATGTCATTGTATTGGTAATTAGTTTGAAATAGCCGTTTACGTGTGGCAGATTCTGCAGTGTCTGGTACTAAGCACAATGAGAACGCAGAAACTAATACATAGTACGCATACGTATTTATTACAATGTGTTGCGTAGGCGCATACTCCCACAATCGTGCTCGGGCTTAAACGAAACGGGCTTAAAACGCGTACCTCAGTACAAGCCAGATGCTTTGTATGCGTTACTTGCAGCCCACACATGCCTGTCTGAAGGAAACATTTGTATCGTCTCTCAGTAATCAAAGTTGTCGAGAGTTTATATCAAATACTTCTGCGGTAAAACTGGTACTAACTGTATTTACTTTGCTCATTTAAACCAAGTAAACAGTACGTTTAAAGCACTCAAAAGAATGACACTTAAAACAATGTATTATTAAATAATTAGTACGTAAATGGTTACACACTTCTTAGTCTATAACAATATTTTGAAAATTAAAAATAATTTGTAAACTCAACAAAAACAAATATGCGCGAGCACAATGAAACAAACACAGATGGCTAGGCGAGAATTCTGTGCTCTTTAGTGTGGGGGAGACGTGTCTTCTGATGTGATGTACGGGACGCATTTTTATGCTGCGCGCGCAGGTTCGCTCTCGTTGTCGTCCACCGGAGCCCTCCTCACCTCCAGCCTTGTTAAAAAGACATTTCAAGTAACGTCTACCCTGTCACTCACCGTACAATTACAAGGTTCCACGGCTCATACTCGCGTCATGTGATATTTAACTTCTTAAGTTAGTTTTGTATCCTTTCTTAGTAACTTACACAACTTAATTCATAAATAAAAATTAATTATTTTATGGATAAATTATTTGGGGGGAATAACACACTTTCATTCACTATTATTTTAATTTCTTCTTTACGTCTTTTTCCACGTTATTATTCCGTGTCGTGGGTGAATTATTTAATGCTTAATTTACTCTCGCACTCTTTATTTACGGTTAGGTTACCGAATACACTTTAATTATTTCACTTCTTAAAGATACATCTGAACTTGGTGATAGTCAAATTAAAAGTGACGCTTTTTTTTCCAAAAGCGCGTCTATATCTGGCGTCCCGGAAACAGAAAGCTTTACGTTTTTCCTTACCAACAATCACTTTACATAATTTCGCACATTTAGCTAATATTATGGTCCTGGATAATCCAGCACTAAGTGTGCTTATATATATCACTAAATGTTACATAGTTATAGTCCTTTTACTTTTATTTTTTACATATTGAGTGATTTATCAATTTGTTATAATACAAAATTTGTTCATAAACTCTAGGTAAACTTGATTAGTGTAACGCGTAGACCTGTTTACACTTGGTCACTGTTTCTTCGTATGGTACAAAGAAAAGATAAAAAAAATTTTATTTTAAAGAAAAAAAAATTTTGTTCAAAAAAATGTTATGTTTGGTTGTGGTTTTTGTAATTTAGAAATAATCCTGGTTCAGTGTTTTGTTTAAAAATTTAAACATCTGTGAGTTTCTTATGGTTAATTTTACACTTCTGGTAGATCTTAACTAAATCTGGAGTTAATCAGATTATCTTCTAGCTGTAATCGATTAGTGATTTTCAGCGCTGCTCCAGTATATCTCTTTCAGTCAAGATTTATCGTCTTCCAGTAAGTCCTATTGTTAGTTAAATTCTTAATTTAAGATGTGAAATGATTATAAAGTCCAGATCATTGAAATAATTTGATTTATTAGTAAGAGTTAAAAAAAAATCGATTTAAATCGATGCTGAGCAAATATTCGACCCTTTCACAGGGCTATCGATTTGCGATTACAGGCTATTTTTATATAAAATATTGAAAAAGGTTCTTATAACGATTATATTTATAGTCAGAGAAGGGTAGGCCTAGAAAGTATAATATGTACAAAAATATAAGTCTTAATAAGTAAAAATGACAATCTGTTAATAATATATAATGTTTTGTAGTATACAATTTATACCCAATCGCTGACGAGACGAAGTTGGTGCTGGTTGTTACTTTGCATCACGGGACCATCATGGCGGCTAACTGAACTGATGAGGTTATCGAATAAATGGTCGCTGGGAATTCTAACAATAAATTCACCTTTAAAATTGTTTTATGGATCTCCGCAATAGTGTATACTGTCTATTATGTTGTTCGAGGTATCCTGGATAAGTGTTCAGTGTTCACTGGTGTTATTTGTCTTGTGTAGATGTGTTCACTTTTTGTCAGTTTGTGGCTAAGAATCGTTAATTTGCTGTATAGTAAAATATTAATGTTAGGTAGTTTGAACGTTTTAAATCACTTGTAATGTGTTTTGTACTGTTCGTTTTCACTGTTGCGGTTGAGTATTTCACTGGTTTTAAGTCATAAAGTGTCAATTTAGGTAACTCTCGTTTTTCACTTATTTTCGCTTAGCACTCAATTACACTTCTTTATACGGTTTTAGAACGCGATTCCGCATCGACCGTTCCCGTTGAATGTTAACAAAGAACTAACTTACTTCCTTTGTCTTAGGAAATATCTTGCCAAGTTAATATTGGAAAAGTATTGTTAAAATAATTTTCATTTCCTATGTACATAATTATATGGTACATTATATATGGAATATTTTTAGTTTATTGTTCGCTTTCATGAACTATTAACCACATAATTGGTTTATTTATCTCATTCTGTTTAATTTGATATGTCATAGTCCATATTTGTTGAGATTTTTGTTAAAATTACCATATTTCTGTCTTTTTGGAAATCTAGGCCCAAAAACCTGTTTCCGTTCTTGTACACAATTCCTGCCATTTTAGGTGTTCTAAATATAATTATAATAAATTTCAGATGGTCACAAATCTTTCACTTTCCATATAAATTTAACATTTGAACTGTCTTTTAGTGATAATTTATTAATTTACTATTCTGTAACGTCTTTTCGCCGCGTTACAAATCCAGGGAACCCAACATAATTAAGCTCCGTTAATTAGATGGGCTGCCTACGTTGTAACAGAATGTATCACAAATAATTAATATAACAAATTACTTACTAACTGTGTAAGGAAACAATGGGAAGGTATACTATTGATTTAAGCACTCCTCATATGTGTGTAACAAGACGACTTCTCTTTATTTAACATTTAAAACATTTACTGATAGATCCCATGACATTACTAATTAAATTATTAAAGTTATTTGAATGCTTTCTTTAAACTTTGGGATCAAAATTGATTCTATTTAGTTATACCTCGGATCCGGGTAACCTTCGGTATTTAGTCATTAAAACTTTTAGTTATACTCAATTCATGATATTAGCTTGCAAGACTTTCTTTTATTTAACCATTTGAAGAATGGTATCATTACTAGAATTATATTACTATACATTAGCCTATAAACTGTTACAACGTATGAAGTTTGAATAGTTACATTAAATTCTTAGATTTAATTTGTTTTATCTTTACAAAGTTAATAGTCTCTGAAAAGTCTCTTTTAAGGTGTGTTGTGTAACAAATATTAGTAACCCTCGATAGACAGGCTATCGAGTCACCTTTTAATTGGTATGCAGAAACCTCGTCCTGGGGTGTCCGTCTTGGGAATCCGGAATAGCGGCGTCGTCATCTCGGTCTGGTCTTTGTCATCAAAGGGTTCAAAAGTCCGCAGGGTAGATTGAACTTTCTACGATGGTCCTTGTAGATTCTCGGATGTCCTGATCTGCATATTCAGTCGTGTCTACTAGAGTTGGTGAGTTCTGATAGTTCACATCTCCAGGTATGATGTTGGAAGTGTTGTTAGATCTTGAAGTTCGAAGTCATCTTGCGTTACACCTTTTGTTTTACGTTTCGAGTTACACTTTAAGTCTTTTGCTTTTTACATAGCTATACTAGTTAACACATACATATACTTCCAGCAGCAATTTCTTGTATACCACATTAAAGTAAACGAAAGTATTGGTCACATAGTGTAAGAGCATAGCTCGTACGTCTATACCGTATGAAGTCACCATTGCGAGAGAGCGATTTCTGCTCGCTTCAACTGGTACTGGACAAAATGGTAGAGGGGCAATTACTGCGCGAGAATATAGTCCCTGTCTCTCTTTAAGTTAACATTTTTATTTATACAAACTATCCCTAAATAAATATACATAATTTAAACAAGTTGTTTTAGCGACTATCTGTGTCTTCAGAATTTTAATTATTAACATTAGGTTTTTTATCTTATTCTAACTTACACAAGACTCGGAAAACATGTCGAGTCTGGAATCAACAGGTCAGCGCCTGATAACAAGCAAAGGGTTAAATACGATATTAATAACTCTTTACAATTTGTCTTTTTATTACAGTATCTTCGTACTAGCTAATTACGGCTTCTTCTCATACTGAGTACATACAGGTTTTTTTATTATTACAGTGACATTTAAATGGCTTAATAGCTCACAACCTTAACTTTTTAAAATTTTTTATTTTCTTGATTATTTTTTACAATTTAAATCGTCACGTACTCCACCGCTTAATTTGCACGCTACGGTTTAGTTTTTTGAGTCTAACTCACAATTGGGGACTGGGAGTATGAAAGGGGTTAGTGTGTGTAATTTCTTTCACATAGTTGCTTCCTATAGTTACAACACAGTATACTTTATATATTCTTATTAACTACCTTTTTTTTTTTTTACATATTATTTACACTTAATATTTACACAATTAAAACACAAAACTCTTACTTATCTCTATTACTTAAAACTACTACCGGGTTTTTGTTTGTTTTACTCTCTCTTCTGTAGAGTAACTTTCTAAATCTTTACTATTTAGAATTCTATCTTGTCTTCTGTGAGTCCTAGATAACTCATGTAGTCAATGAGTGTTAGTACCCATCTAGTTAATGATTATTCATTAATGTATGCTTCGCAGAACTGGAACTCAGGTTAATCAGGCCTCGTTTCCAAACTCTACGTTTTACATTTTTCCCACGTGGATTCAGAAATATAATTTTCTTTACTGCCTAGTATTCCCTTTTCTATTTTGGGTTATACTATACCGTCACTTCTTCTTATACAACTTTATTTGCGAAATATGCGTTCTCCGCACATATTTCTGAGTTGCAGGTTCGACAGGGCTACTGTAACGGGAGTTAGGTACTTATGGATTTGGTAAGGGCCACACCATCGGAATGATAGTTTAGAGGTGGTCTTATCAATCGCACTACTAATGGGGTGAGTCTTGTACATTACTAAGTCACCTACTTGGTACCTGACTGGGTTGCTATAATTACCTTTCTCGTGGTATCTTCTGGATTTTTCCAAGCTAGCTCTTTGTTTTCCAAGTTAGAGCGGGCTTTGTTCCATATTCGCTTTATCTGCTTATCCGTTATTTGCAGAGGCAGCAGATCGTGTATATTCCATCTTGTGGACAAAGGGTGGTTTGGTCGATACTTGTATAGTAACTCGAACGGGGTCGACTTGTGACCTTCGTGGTAAGCTGAATTAAAAGCGTATTGAATCCAGGATAGATTTTGGTCCCACGACGTGCGATCGTTCGCATGATAGGCGATTAGCGCAGATTTGAGGTTTCGTAGATACCTTTCAGCAATATTGCCTTGCGGTCGATACTCTGTAGTGGTTATATGGTCTATCCCTAACTTGAAACACATATTCTTAAATTCTTTTGCTTTAAACTGTGGACCGTTATCAGATACTATACGTACTGGAGTACCGTAGTCTTTAAATAGTCTTTCCTGTAGTATTTTAACAGTTGTCGACGCTAATGCTCGTCGCATGGGATACATCCACACAAATTTGGTGAACGAATCTACACAGATCAGTAACATGGTATTTCCTGATTTGGATCTTGGATACGGACCTGAGAAATCTAGATAAAATTTCGAAAAAGGAGTCTTTGGAATTTCTGAAATCAATTGGCTTACTTGAGTATTTCTGGCTGGTTTACTAAGGGCGCATAATGAACATTTCTTTACGAAGTTAGCTATTTCGCAGTTCATATTGTTCCAATGATATTCCTTTCGAATACGATGTATCGTCTTATTGATTCCCATATGGGCTCCTATGGTAGATGAATGGAAGTATTCCATTAGCATGGGCTTAATTACATCCGGGGCTATTATTCTTAATTCCTTTCCGTCTCTTATCTTGAGACACAGTACATTCTTACTCAATACGTACTTCTCGGATTTAATACCTTGGGTGAGTTGTTCTATAATAGGCTTCAGTAAGGGGTCTTGTTGTTGATACAGGGCAATGTTTGTAAAGGCAAGGGGGAATTCAGTAATTACGGCTTTAGCACTTTCTATTTCCGGCTTCACTATGTTTTCGGAAGTTTTAGTGGGTGACTGGAACATACGGGACAGGGTATCGGCGACTACATTTTGAGTACCTTTAATATGCTGCACTCTGAATTTGTAGCAGTTTAATTTCAATATCCATCTGCCAATTCGCCCTAACTGTTTAGGGTGATTCAATAACCATGATAACGCCTGATTGTCGGTTTCCAAAAGGAATTCTTTATGTTCTAGGAAGGGTTTAAACTTTTCGAATGCAAAAACAATTGCTAAACATTCCAATTCATATGCGGAATACTTTCTTTCTTGATCACTCAGTGTTCGTGATGCATAACTAATTGGTAGTCTACAGTTATCTATCTCTTGGTATATCACTGCACCTAACGCTACACTGGAACTGTCGGTTTGCACGACGAATGGTTTTGTGAAATCAGCTAGTTGCAAAACTGGGGGAGATATAATACTTTCTTTAAGTTGCTCAAACGCGTTTTGATGTATTGAGCTCCATTCGAACTTCGTTCCCTTCTTTCGTAAGGAGTTTAGGGGTGCTGCTATTTCGGCAAGATGGGGAATATATTTGTGGAAATAATTCACCATACCTAAAAATCGGGCTATACCTTTTGCATCTCGTGGGGGTGCAAATTCTCTAATAGCGCGGGTACGTTCGGGGTCAATGCTTACCTTTCCATTCGCTTTCACGATGTGTCCTAAGAAAGAAAACTGAGGGACGGCAAAACTTACCTTATTTGGGTTCACCGTTAATCCTGCTCTCAGTAAACGAGATAACACTTCACGCAAATGTTTGAGATGTTGCTCCATTGATTCACTGTATATAACGATGTCGTCCAAATAGTGGTACACATATTTAAATTTAATGTCATGAAATATCTTTTCCAATAGTCTACTACATACGGAACTTCCTTGAGATATTCCAAAGGGTACCCTAGTAAATTGGTACAAGTTAAAAGAACTGCAAACGCGGTTAGACGTTTTGATTCTTCTGAAAGAGGTATTTGGTGAAAAGCTTGATTCAGATCCATTACCGTAAAGACCATAGCTTTAGTAAAATAATGAAAGGCACTATGGATGTCTGGAAGAGGGATTGATTCAAATTCTATTCTTTTATTTAATTGCCTGTAGTCTACAACTAGTCGGTGTTTATCTTGTCCTTTAGGTACTAAAAAGGAGGGTGAAGAATATGGGGACGTAGAGGGTTCTATGACTCCTTGGTCTAATAACTTGTTGATATGGTTTCGCATTACTTCCATCTTGGGAGGCGACAACTTGTACGGAGGTAGTCTTATTACTTTCTGATCACTCAGATTAATTTTATACTCTATTAGGTTCGTAAGTCCTAATTTAGGTGTAAGAACCGAGGAAAATTCTTTTATTAGTTTTAGTATGCTAACTCTATCTCTTCGTTCTAGGTGAGATAAATCTGAATCTTGGTGTATTACATGTGCAGTAGATGAACAATATTCATCTTCATTACTATCAAATTTATGTTTCCGTGTACGGTCAAATCTGAAATAATATACTTGCTCGTAGATGTCAAGAATCATTCCTGTCTTACTAACAAAATCTGCACCTAATATTAAATCAGGTCCTAATTCTTTACATACTAACATAGTAAACATCCAAGTTAGGTTTTTTATTTTAACCTTAACGGTAATACTCAGGTTTATGTTTATTTTACGTTTATCAGCGGTAGCACACTTTATTTTTACTGGTTGGTTCCGTTTTACTAGATGATGTTTAGCTAACATGTCCGCTAACTCTTGGCTGATTAAAGTTCTACTAGATCCCGAATCAATTAAGGCGATGGGGGATGTAACGCCTAAGTCGACTAGTATTAATGGTAGTAGATTTTTTTTCCATTTAAATTTATTAATCGCATTACACTTTTCACGAAATTCTCTCACATAGGGGTCGACTTCTTTCGCACCTTTTTTGTTTTTTTTTTACTTGGTTATAGTTTAATTCATTATTATTATTATTGGTTTCTTTTAGTTTACCCAATTTCGAGTAGCTGCGGAAGACACAGGTTTTCGGGTCTCCCTGCCTTACATGTTTTTTGAATTGGGGTTATTCCGTTCCAATGGCTTACTTTTGCACTCTCTTCTTATGTGCCCATATTTGCCACAATTATAACAGGTGGGTTTTCTGCGAGGTGGGTACTTGGTTTCCGCTTTATCTGGGTTTACACTAAACTTACCAGCTTTGCGCACATGGTGAGGTCTACTAGAAACTTGTCTTTCATACGAGGTTGTTACATCAGGCAGTAGTGCTAGCAATTGATGTCTATTAGTTCCAGAGGTTTTCATTGCTTCTCTATTTTGATCTGAGTACCATACATTTGAAGAATGGATACTGCACTGTTCTAGATCAGCAATTGTATTGGGTCTATTCATCAATGATAGTCGAGATCTTTCTTCAGGTGACACGCCTATTAAAATGGTGTCCACCAGTTGTGTTTCATTCCAGCTTACACGCAATAGTCGAGAGGACTCCCTAATATCGGAGATGTAGTGAGCTAATCTCTCCTGATGTCCTTGTACTCGGAGTACTGTCTTTCTTTTTATTTCCTCATAGATGCCGGTGGGAATAAAGTATTTTATTATAGAGCTATGTAGCTCTTCTACTGGAGATGTAGAGGTTAGGGCTTCTAAGACACGATTTTTTAACGGGGGTTTACACTTTGGTAACAGAACTTGTAAAATTTGCCAGTCATTCAACTGCTGTAGATCCTTTATCTGAAGAAGATAACTAATGAATGTTAGTAATTTGGAAACATTTAAGCCATCTGTATAAGGGATTTCGGTTAAAATCTTCTCCACAGGATGAGTCATTTTACCGTATAGATCCGCGTTATAGTTCATAGGTGTAATTCCTCGATGAGGGCGATTGGATTCATTGGAGGTGTTGGTCAATTCATTATTTTCGGGACGAAACTGAAAATGCTCGGGAGGAGGGGCATTTACATCTGTATCAGTATTTTGTTCTGGGTTCGCTTGCACTTGCGATACGATGGGTGAGTTCCGATCCGTGTTAGGCGGGGGTAAACCAGTGGTGGGGGATTGTACTGGGGAGATGTGTAATTTCATTAATGACTTCTCTATTTCGTCCATCCTGAATGAGTCGGATTTTCGTCTTAAATCGTTAATAACTGAAGGTAAGCGGCGTAGAGCTTCGTCTGCTAGCTTTTGTACATCAACGGGTATTGCTGTGAGATTCGGCCAGATCGACAAATTTTTTATTCGCCTGGTTAAATGCTCTATTCTCTGGGTAGTCCGAAAAATTATTGCCGGAGATTTCTCGTCTTGGAGAGTTTGGGACAATAAGTATAGTTCACTATACTTGGCATTACAAATTTCTTTCTCGCTTTCATAATCGAGTTGGCTTAGATAGTTTAATTGTACGGGCGCATCAAATCCACATTCGCGAATTGACCTTCGTAATTCCGCGACTGTTACATCAGCATGGGGTGTTACGCTGGCTTCGTAAGACAGCTCGTCTTTTAATAACAAATCCGGGTTAAATTGGGCCATTGTTGTTCTAACACATTAGCACGTACTTAAAATTAATACTAGCACACTACACATATATATTACACATATATATAATAAATTCTTAAGTAATCAATTTACACAAATTAGAAAAGAACCATTTCTCTTCTAAGGGAGAGGCAGAAATTCCACACACATATTTATCAAGTTCACCAAGTTAAATAGCCGATCAGCTGTTTTCTGGAATGTAGGTCACCCTCTGTATTTAGTTAACAAAGGAAGGCTGAGCGTGTGTGTCAGTGAGAAAGGGGGGTTTTACTCTTATTGTTCTCTACACAATGCGACTGAATAACACAACTACCGGTATAAACAAGAGAAGGGGAGAGCAATCGTATTCAACAAATCTACTATTATTATTACGCTTGACAACACTTTAACTCCCTTCATTCATATACTTTCCCAATTAAATAAATTAATTATTTTGTTCACAAATTACGAACTTCTACTTAATTACATTATTATTAACAAAGTTATTTTTAATTAATTTTTTTTTTAACACATACTAGTGTATTTAAGCTATATTGTTGGACATACACGGTGCAGAATGATTCAGGAAACAACAGGTCACGGATTGTCGTAAACAAACCTGTTACAGATTGTTCGGTTGACCAAAATTGTTATGTTTGGTCACAATTCATATATGCAAGTAATTATATAGAGTAATTCAGGTTCCTACTGGCATATAGTAATGCAAAGCTATATGCATTGTATGACGCTAATGAAATTTCAACTTATACATACTATCATTTACGTAACTTAACAAAATATTAAATATGTTTTGAACATTAAAGTTATTAAGGTAACTTTCTGAGTGCATAGATCAATATTATATATTCAGTTAATAGTCATACAAATTATCTAAACATAGTGACGCAATTTTGTTTGTGTCAAGATGCTTACAACACCTTTATAAAAATAAGCAGAGAGGCGCAATTTTGTAACGTCTTTTCGCCGCGTTACAAATCCAGGGAACCCAACATAATTAAGCTCCGTTAATTAGATGGGCTGCCTACGTTGTAACAGAATGTATCACAAATAATTAATATAACAAATTACTTACTAACTGTGTAAGGAAACAATGGGAAGGTATACTATTGATTTAAGCACTCCTCATATGTGTGTAACAAGACGACTTCTCTTTATTTAACATTTAAAACATTTACTGATAGATCCCATGACATTACTAATTAAATTATTAAAGTTATTTGAATGCTTTCTTTAAACTTTGGGATCAAAATTGATTCTATTTAGTTATACCTCGGATCCGGGTAACCTTCGGTATTTAGTCATTAAAACTTTTAGTTATACTCAATTCATGATATTAGCTTGCAAGACTTTCTTTTATTTAACCATTTGAAGAATGGTATCATTACTAGAATTATATTACTATACATTAGCCTATAAACTGTTACAACGTATGAAGTTTGAATAGTTACATTAAATTCTTAGATTTAATTTGTTTTATCTTTACAAAGTTAATAGTCTCTGAAAAGTCTCTTTTAAGGTGTGTTGTGTAACAAATATTAGTAACCCTCGATAGACAGGCTATCGAGTCACCTTTTAATTGGTATGCAGAAACCTCGTCCTGGGGTGTCCGTCTTGGGAATCCGGAATAGCGGCGTCGTCATCTCGGTCTGGTCTTTGTCATCAAAGGGTTCAAAAGTCCGCAGGGTAGATTGAACTTTCTACGATGGTCCTTGTAGATTCTCGGATGTCCTGATCTGCATATTCAGTCGTGTCTACTAGAGTTGGTGAGTTCTGATAGTTCACATCTCCAGGTATGATGTTGGAAGTGTTGTTAGATCTTGAAGTTCGAAGTCATCTTGCGTTACACCTTTTGTTTTACGTTTCGAGTTACACTTTAAGTCTTTTGCTTTTTACATAGCTATACTAGTTAACACATACATATACTTCCAGCAGCAATTTCTTGTATACCACATTAAAGTAAACGAAAGTATTGGTCACATAGTGTAAGAGCATAGCTCGTACGTCTATACCGTATGAAGTCACCATTGCGAGAGAGCGATTTCTGCTCGCTTCAACTGGTACTGGACAAAATGGTAGAGGGGCAATTACTGCGCGAGAATATAGTCCCTGTCTCTCTTTAAGTTAACATTTTTATTTATACAAACTATCCCTAAATAAATATACATAATTTAAACAAGTTGTTTTAGCGACTATCTGTGTCTTCAGAATTTTAATTATTAACATTAGGTTTTTTATCTTATTCTAACTTACACAAGACTCGGAAAACATGTCGAGTCTGGAATCAACAGGTCAGCGCCTGATAACAAGCAAAGGGTTAAATACGATATTAATAACTCTTTACAATTTGTCTTTTTATTACAGTATCTTCGTACTAACTAATTACTGCTTCTTCTCATAATGAGTACATACAGGTTTTTTTATTATTACAGTGACATTTAAATGGCTTAATAGCTCGCAACCTTAACTTTTTAAAATTTTTTATTTTCTTGATTATTTTTTACAATTTAAATCGTCACAATTCCTCCTCTGAAACAGTTATTTTTTATATTTCGAAAATTTTTAATAATTTAAGACATTTTTCTATATTACTCTTTTAAATCATAGGATCATTTACAGTAGTTAGGTATTGGATCCACCTTACATAAATCTTGTTAGTTTACATGGTTCCTTGGTGAATTAACTAGTTTATATTTATTTTTGTGAATTCATTATTTGGCCTAGAGTTTAGTATTTTACATATATGGTTTTTTCAAATAAAGTTAATTCTGTACCTCCTCTGACTTTTAAAAGTTAACATAACATGAAATAAAATTGTTTACATAAATATTGATATGTGTAGCATCTAATTCATGCTACAGTTACAAAAAATAATATTTGACATTAGTTAGCAGTCTTCAAAGTTAGACATGTTTGCTGGAACTATTTTGAACATACATTTTAAAACATTTTATAAATTAATGCAGCATCCATACCTAAACATTTTAATTTGTAGGCATGCTGTTATATAACTAAAACATCTTACTCTAAATATAGAACTTATTCTATAGGAACTCTTTTTAAAATGGAGTTCATGGCTTTGAACATTATTAGCCATTTAATTTCTTAACTTTATCAAAACTTAATCTATTTTCAGTCCTTTCTGATTATATTGTATTATTATCTAAAATCCCCTTGTACAGTAAACATTTCCCCACATACTTTCTTTATTATTGGCATTACCATGAATGTCTTAAGATAACAAAGTGACCTTATTTATGAAATATTGGAAATATTTTTCATTTTAATATTTCATTACCTGTTAATTATAAAATATAAAAGTTATTTTATAGCACCTTGTCTAAGTTATAGTTACACTACAACTTGAAGTTTATTACATTTAAAAACACTTCCACTGGTACACATTCACTGTTGGTTCTGACTTATATTTGAGTTTTATTATTCTCAGACCAGACCTTTAGTCATAATGGACTGTGAAGATTTGTTTATACCATATAATAACTTTAGTTGGTGCACTTCTTATCATACTACTCAATACTTTTGTCTATAATTATTTACAATTTCATAAGGTTTTGGGGTGTTATACTTTCTTTAATGGTATTAACATTTGGTTTGGGGTTAATGGTAGTTAATAATAGGTTTTTATTGTGGTTCTTTCATTCTATGTCTTCTTTTCTTCTCTTCTTCCTTCTCGGGTTTCTTCTCGGGTAAACCAAGGTACTTTGTTTTATTTTGTCTGATGGTTGGTTCGGGGTATCTTCCTTATTATCTGTTTCTAAATTTCTTCTTCCTTCTTGGGTTTGGAGTATCTTCTTTATCACCTGATACTAACTTTACTCTTCTTTCTTGGTTTCGGGGTATCTTGTTTTATCACCTGATACTAAACTTCCTCTTCTTGTTTCTTGTGTTTGGAGTATTTTGTTTATCACCTGCTCCTAATCTCCTGGGTAATCTCCTGATTTTTTAATATGAGTTTCCTTTTAATTTATTTTCTTTGAATTTTATGGTTGCATTTTTATTACTTAATTATTGTTTTTCTTTTATAGTGGTGTTTTCCTTTGAAGTGTAATTGAATTTCATTTGACATTCTTTGAGTATATGTAATTTAATTGTTTTTATGATCTTATCTGAATTAATTATTAGTGGATTATCTGTCACGCTACATTAGTTATTCACAAATAGGTTCTATTTGTTTCGTTACCTATCAAAACACAATTTGTAACTAAATTAATTCCAAATTATTTAAAACAATTTCTTATTAATTACAACTTATTAATTAGTTTTATCAATAATTACAATGATTTAGGGGTTTTAACTAGGTTTTTACACATCAAATGTCTATACCCAAGCCAAAGCGTGGACCTAGGACTTTCACATTCATTCAAGATGGCTGACAATATTATTCTGCAAATTATAAATTTTCCAATTTTACTAGGATTTAGGCCTTAGTATACAGGTGTATTTTACAGCAGTATAATATTTACGATGATTTTCCTGTTTAATAATAATGTCCATATAGTATTCCAGTTCGCAATGATAATAAATATACGGATCTATAAAATTCTGCTATCTCATAATTGAAATTGTTCTTTAAGTCTACATTTAACCATAGCTGGACTGCTATTATTAGTGGTCAACTACAGTGTATTCTGTAGTGTATATTTAGCCATAATATTTACATGTTTGTGTGTAGCACAGTTTACAAACGTAGTCCCTCGACTAAATTAAATATATTAAATAAGTGTAAATTAAGTGTATTAAAATATGTTGTAGTACGCTCATGCTGTGTGTGCTTTACTAATGCGTATGAAAACGTAGTTTAAATAATATACACTCAGTAGCATTCAGAGCGTTAGCAGCGGACGCAGGCAAAACAGTAATGTCTCAGCTCTGTAACTGCTCTTGACAGTTTGGTTGTAGAAGCTTTGCTAAAATATCCAACGATTAACAGGAACACGACCCGCCTGCGTTATCAGCAGGCGGCTGACAAAGTTTTGTGGAAACGGGGGTTAAACATTTTACACAGTTGTAAATTCTTATTTCAGTATTCCATGCCAGCCGTTAAATACTTAGTTAATTTAACTTACTCATTTATTTCATTCTTATTTCAACCTACATTTACAGATACATGTTTAAAAATAAAATTAAACCATAATATTTTAAAAGAAGGGTGATAGATTTTAAAATAAGTCATATTTAACTTTATTTGAATCTGAAAATGTTAGTTTACTTAATTTAATTGTCTAATAGAATGTATGCTTTTATTGTTCAAATGTGATTGTAAATGTATTTGCAAATAACTCTTTGCCAGAGAGCGGATATCATTGTTTATAGTTGATACAGGTTCACTACTTGCAAAGTCACGGCAAAGTGATAAAGTAATTTTATTGCCAAGAAAGAAGAATTTACGGAGATGGGAACATCTCAGGTATAAACCTTGTCACGGTCAGTATACTCAGCATTGGCAAAGTTGTAACGATGATAAGCCTATAATTTTATATGTAAATATTACATTCGTATACTTAAAAGTACGTCTCATGTAATTTTTATAGGCCTGTTTTATTGTATTTAAGAAAACGAAAAGCCCAAAAGAACATGCTGACAATATTTTAGAAATAACGCATTTTTCCGAAAAGTTGCTTTTTCCTTCCTCTCTTGTCCTGTTCGCTTTGTGTAAGAGAATGGTGAGGTAGAATAGGATCAAGCGGCTCCTCAGCATCAACCTTACTTCCTATTCCAATATACTGTTGTAGCATCTGTCATATTTATGCTTAAAAGTTTTAAAAAATACTCCGAAGAATTTCCATTTCAGGTATTAAAGGACACTGTTCAAAAATATACCTATCAAGAAAAAACTTCTAACGTTAGAAGTATCCGTACTGCATATGTGTAAGGATTTTATAAATAGCCAATGGGCAAGACCGCTTCCGAGTTTCTTAATTAGGAGCAATTTAAAGTAAGATTTCAAAGAAAAACTGTCAACAAATAAAAATTTGTCATCAACACCTACGGTTACTACAGAAAGGTGTGTAATTTCGCTTTTATTAATTACTATAAGAAATTTGCTTTAAGTATGAGTTAGTACCTATTCAATATGCTAAGATAGTTCTATAAGTATGGAAACAAATTTATATTTTTCATTTACATATGTATATGTTCAACTGTGTAAACATACAAATATTTCTGTGTAATCAAATGTAATTAAACTGACTATCAAATATATTTTCTGCAACTAAAAGTAATGGTGGAAGTATAGGATTCTGGTCGGAAAAATTTACTAGGCTAGCATGTTCAAGTAAAACACCATGACACTTGACATGTTCAAGTTCAAATTGAGACCACCACAGAAGATCGTAATACTAGTATACACGTTAATTATTATGCTGTGTCTATTGAAGTAATTTAAAAATAATATTTCATGTTAATTCGTACACGGAGTGTTGTATAGGTCCTAGTCTGCTTTAGTATCGATTATAATGAAAAAACTTAATTATTGTCAAAGATCGCATTCAAATTAATTAATTTGAAACCTAATTAAACAAGATTCAGTTTTACAATTTTACACTCGTATGATAAAATATAAATTTAATGATAATTTAAATCATATGTGGTATGTTAGTAATGTCAATATGTTCCCTAGCTTGAATATTTGATTAATACTTCATCAGTTTGTTAATTTTTAATTATGCTAGGTCACATTAGATTTCGTGACAAGAGACAATGTCCATTGTTTATTCGTTTTATTAAAAACAAAATGTTTGCGATCAACAAAGCAAACTTTTTTTTAATTTAATTATGCATGGCAAAAAATATGCATTATTATCCACACAGCAAATTTTTAATGGTCTATAATGTTGTATTAAGTAAATGTTATTTACAGTTTACACGATTTGATTGAGTATTAATTATTATTAGTATATATTCATTTAATTATTTCTGATTTACCATTTCCATAATTTAAGTACTTAATTTATATTGTCTTACACTTCATTATCATTGTATGCTGTTTTACAATATGACAGGGACCAACTCTATCGGCATCAACTCTATTTCAGCCTTCAGTCTTTTTGAGCTGCACATTGCGTATTGTTCAAGAGGAATATACTGTGACAAACTAACTGAAGACAAGTCAAAGTCAGTGAAGTTGTATTTAAACATCATGAGAGCACTAACAGTAAGGATATTGATATGAATTGTTATATGCAATAAAATATGAACAACGATCCATCTAATCTACAAGTAAATGTTGTGTGTTAATAAACATTTATAATAAATAATGTAATGATTAAGGTTAATTATAATTAATTTTGTCTGTAGTTTCGTAAGGTAAATTGCAATTTAGACAAGTTCATTGTAAAATTCATCGCAAATTATAGTTGTGTTACAATGCAATGTAACCCTTACTAACATCCTTACGCAACAGGATTAAAGGATAATCCTTGGTAATGTTACTGTGTTGCTGTAGAACCCATAGTCGCACATTTCATATACGACTAGAGAAGACGTCTTATGTAGAGTTTATAAATAAGTTACAAATTTATTAAGTAGCCTATCACGGCCGGAGTCAACATTATTAAAAACATTATCTACCTGGCTGTTGGGCAGTGGTCGGTTGTTCAAGTTCTCATTATTTATTAACTTTTCAGAAACATCTGCGGAGGCGAACTTCAGCAGAAAAAAATATTCGAAAGATGGCAAGCCGAACGCTTGACAAACCTACAATGCTTACTTCTCAACAGTGAACGCCTTGTCAATTTCGAATGTTTTTCAATTGAAGATGGCCTCTGGAGGAGTAGCCGCAATATCTAGAAATAATCAGAACTTAAGCAGTCGACGATATCAAAAATGCATTTTCTCAATTTATGAAGGAAGCGGACTTTAGAGGAGAAATTGTAACTTATCACCTTGGGAACTGGGCTCCTCCATACGGAATAGAGTTAAAAATCGATCTGTTAAATTCTTTAGTTCTAATTTCATTTCCTTACGGAACATGCATTACGTTT
This sequence comes from Magicicada septendecula, assembly GCA_034769895.1. Taxonomy (NCBI): domain Eukaryota; kingdom Metazoa; phylum Arthropoda; class Insecta; order Hemiptera; family Cicadidae; genus Magicicada; species Magicicada septendecula. The sequence continues at coordinate 270,884,307 of CM068367.1, forward strand.
TGTACTGAACATGCAAGGACGTCTCGAGACCTTTATAAGACGATGTTAGTCTAGGGCTCTCGGAGATTTGTACAGAAAAACATTTAACTTTTGATTTCCCCTGAAGTAATAATGAAGAACGATGTTAAAGTTTTTTTTTTTAATTTTAGTCGTTTGCTTAATTTTTATAACATTGCAACCGATTACGGAGTCCTTTCCTTGTCATTTCTCTGCTGTTCGTGGGCTCACTTATAAACATTCACATGTTTTCAGTAGTTCAATTGTACAGTCACACTATTACTCTCTGTATAGGCAACGCTTATCTTGCTTGATCTAAAAACAGTGCAGTTGTACTGTTTTTACGTAATAAAAACGTACGTAACGGAATATGGACGTTTTTACGTACTGTTGTACGTAACGGAATATGGATATTGTGCAGTAGTAGTGTATAAGTAAACTAACATTATATACGAATTAGCGAACTGTGTTTTTTATGGATTTCCGTAGAAAAGGAAATAGAAGTGGCTAGTAGAAATTTTTGAGGGTGCATTGTGTGATAATGACATTCAGACATTCATCTTGAGAGTGTTCCGGTTTCAGAGCGTATAATGAAGCGTTATGTTTTTAATTATTCGTCCTCTTATATTTCACAGACATTTATTAGTACACATTTCTACTACCTTCACATGAAATATAACTATACATTTAAAATTATTGTATACTATAGCCAAATAACTACTGATTTGGCTCAATGATATAATAGAATTAACATAAAACCCTTGCATTTAACAATAGTGATCAAATGTAAGTAGTAATTATAAGTCAAATAACAACACAACGAATATGGTGATAATGTTAATAATATCGTGAAATTAATAAATAAACTTTAACATCATTGTACGACTTCTAGTTTAGTTGTTTCTGTTCAAGTGATCTATTAACTTGACCGTGTTTGTGTGCTCTCAGTTATGCCCTCGTAGATCACACCGCCGATACTACTACTACTACTACTACTACTACTACTACTACTACTACTACTACTAGCCTTACTACTATTACTATTACTATTACATAGGTTGCAGATTGCAACACCAGTTTTCAACCTTACTTTACGAAATATCGATAACTTGGTCCTCGGTGTATTGATAAACGTGTTTCTAAACGATGAATTATTAAAACAGGACAGTTAAATACGCAAATGCTTTTTTTCGTGCACTGGCAACTTGACGTCTACGGGCCTTCTTTGAAGTTTGTATGGGCAGTAAAGACCGGCTGGCTCACCATTAATTTCTGTATGCAGATAGTAGTTCTTTTTATATGGCGTTTTGTACAGGAATTGAGAATATAATTTACTTAAGTCTGACATTTGTTTAGATTTCAACGTTTCTTTCAAAAAAACTATCTGAAATAGAAAAACAATCATACGAACAAGTAGAACTTGAAAGCTACTGCTATGTTATATCGGATATGATTTTTAAAGCTACGATTCATTGGCATAAAAATATTATTCATTATATTCTTACGGATGTCGTCCATGGTTAGTAATTTAAAAACCCATAACTTTTCGGCCAACCAAGTCTGTGGTTGACTTCATGTGAAATAATAAAATTCCACACGCACAACGACAGTGCCAGTTCTAGTGGTGAGTGCGGAATCTATTACCCTTGGTGAGGAGTAATCCTTTCCATTATTCCTTGGAAGGTATTTGTGACGACTTATTGTCTGCAATGAAACGTATGTGGTCTACAACGTTTTTTACTATAATGTAATTTGCATTTAATATATTTCAATTGAATTTATGATTTGGCAATTTTAATTTGGCAGCTTTATGTTAACTGTTTCGACGATAACAGTTCTTGATAGACAGTTTGTTCTCCCGTTTAAATAAATTTTCTTAGTTTACCTCAGGACAAACACAAATTTGTTGGTGGTAGAAACGTTCTAGTTTATTGTTAACAGCAGCGCATGACCTTGAGAATATTATTAATGTAAAATCTAATGTTTTTACATTTATATAGGGCTTATGTAGTTTCCTATATCATAGCAAGGTACGCCTGTCCCAGACTGACGAAATCGGAAAGCACGTTGTTGGTCCCAGTCTTGTGCCGTGGTCTCTCCTTACAAAATGTTTCCATGCACAATTTTTGCACAGACACCAGTAAAAAGTGTCGTTTCTTGTGTGGTCGTAATATAGTTGCTGAAGCCATAAACGATACATCACCACCTCCTCTATCTATAGGCCTTTATTAATAGGTGGTTATCTTAAGCCTAGAATGTAGACCATGTACATTTCAAAATTTTTATAAACCTAGATATACACTCGTTAATTAAGCAGTAAACGTATGGCTTAATTTTGATTGTCTCACGTGAACTCAAAATACGTGAGCAACAAAATAATAATAAATAAATTATTAATAATGATATGCGGTGAATTAGTAAATTCTCAGTAATAGTTTAGTTAATAAAAATGCGACTAATTATATAACTTCAATGTACAGAAAAGAAACGTTGCTATGACCGTGCAATGTTATGGGCCACAATATATCAGGTTGCGTGAGATTTAGTAATGATGTTAATAATCATAAAATTCATATTCACGCACACTTCTATAATCCCCGCTGTGGACAAACGTAGAGATAAAACAATTTCAATGTTTATAAATATTTTACTTTTTAATAAAACAAACAATGGTCATTATCCCTTGTCACGAGACATTATGTGAGTGGAACATAATTCATAATAACATACTGATAAGTATAAAGTAAAAAAATATGTACTATAGCAAGTGAAAGAAAATATTAACGTGTTAGAATTATTATAATTATATTACCATTTTACCATTCAATGTACATTGAAAATCTATTTTGTTTTCTTTTCAATAACCTAATTTTACTATGTTTACATTTATTAAATATTTTATTTACATGTACTGCTGAATCAAACACTATTAACAGACAGAACTGTCTGTCAGTTTTGAAGACAAATATTTGTCAAAAATTTGCTTAGTTTTAGTATGGGTTAAATTAAAATTAACACTTGTCCAGTATTCTTTCCGTATTCATTTAAAAGTTTGATTTCTATAGTAAACATATTAAACATATTACTAATAAAAGTATTTAATAAAAATATTACCGTATACTGAATAAAATTTATTATTAGAGTAAGTGGTCAATGTTGGGCGGTAAGTCTATATTTATAAGATATCCATGATATATTATAGATATCTATTTGTACAGCTTTTATTAATTCCAACGCAATAAATGTGTTCTATTTTAAGGTGTTTGTCTACACAAATGACAAGAAGTAAACTATTTTAAGACGAAGTATGGATAATAGATGAGGGCCGATATACCTATAACAGATATTTTGGAACAATATTTTTGTGGAACGGATATATCAGTGACTGAAAATTGAAATACCTGTTTGATTACTCGCGGTTCCAAATCGCGGGACCCCCTACGCAACTAACGAGTAAAGAAGTACACAAGTAGCAACAAGTAAACGAGTACTACGAGTATTAGGAGTATTACGAGTGCACGAGTACAAAGCCACTTTTTGGTGCTGAATACTTCATTTTGCGCATGTGGCGATTACCATACAAGTATGCCAAAGAGACGAAGCTGTTTTTAATAAATGAAAAATATGTATACTCATGTTACATTTATTCTCGTGTGTTATGCAGATATATAACACAGATTATAATAACAGATTATATAGCCTATTATACTAGTCACCAACTTGGTAAATTTTGAAAAACGAATTATATTTTAACTTCACTGCATATCTCATGTAAATGACGAGATTGATGTAACGTTCCTGTTGTAAAACACTAAAAAATAGTTTGTTTTTTTTTGTACTGAGACCTGTAACTTTTGCTCTAAGATAGGATATCAACTTTAAGACTGACATTTATGCACTTTATCTAGTGCATAGGTACACACAGTTTTACAAGAGGCCTACAAATTATCTTGTTTTTTCTTTTCTTTTAAACAGTAACAGCTTAATAAAATCACAGTGTAAAGTAACACTGTTAATACTTTTAGTTTAAATTTATTTCTTATAAAAAATTATATAATACAGGTATATGTATAATAAGCATACAATAACAGGTACTTGTACATGTTATTTTTTTGTAACGGTATCGTTTGTACCTGTTATTTTTAAATACTAGTTTAACACACCTCTAATGGATATGATAATGCAGGTACAGACGGAACTTACATCATCGTATAATACACAGGATTTAGTTAATAAATTGTAATGTGTTTTGCCATGTTATATATATCCTATCTATTTTACTTATCTATATATTGTTACGACGGTCTACTCGATCGTCGTAGGTACAGTGGAAACAAAATTAGTACAAGACACCAATTAAGTCACTAATCACACCTTTAATTTTTACAGTTAAACAGTTCGTAATTAACAACACAGTCTCTACAACAAATCAAATAAAAATTGTTCACACGCAATAAAATGTCACTAATATTAAACACAATTGTATTACAATAAATTGTAATTATACCGCCCTATTATAAGACGCAACACTTCACTAATAACCACTTGACCGTACACAGTAATATCGCTTCTATAACTCTTGAACCGCACTGTCAACATCTCGCACTAAACTGAACTGAGCGTCGTTGAGTACTGGTATATATACCGCCCCAAATTACTAGATTATTCGATAGCGCCAGTATAGTTACGACGTAATTACTTGCGGCCTTGACACAGTCCGTGTGCCCGAACGAAGTCTCGCACCGTCTAGAAGATGGGTCAACAAGCACATACGCCACACACCTTATATTCCGGATCACTCTGGAACATTCGATAAAGATGTAGATTGTTCTGTGATGTCGTAATACTTCCCCCTCCTTAAGCCTGTTAGTCCCGAACTGGCAAACCGTCTCTGAAGTAGTACTTAGCCAGGCGATCTAGAGGGACGACCTTGAACTTTCGCTGTCCTTCCTATTGAATCGGATAAACAACATCGTTAATTATTTTTTTTTACAGTGTAGGGTCCTTCCTAGTTAGACTGAAGCTTAGGTGAGCGACCACGACGGCGCTTTGGATTGAACAACCAGACCTGATCTCCTTCTTGGAAACCCACACTATTGCTGCGAATGTCATACCGAGTTTTCATTTCATATCATTGGCAATCTTCAGCCGTCCTCTTACCAAGCGATTCATTTCTCGCAGTTGGTTTTCTAATTGCTAGGAATAGTTCTGCGGCTCTTGGGACTGAGTCTCAGTTGATCCGAACATTAAGTCCCCAGGAAGACGAATCTCCCGCCCAAACACCAATTTTGCTGGAGTCATGCCGGTTGTGCCGTGTACTGATGATCTATACGCCATGAGGAATAGTGGTATACGTTGGTCCCAGTCTGTTTGGTTCTCGTCAACACACTTCGAAAGATGCTACTCAAGTGTCCTATTGAATCTCTCAACCATCCCGTCCGAAGAGGATGCAGAGACGTTGTCCTGGTCTTTCGAATTCCGAGTAGACGGCATAATTCTTTAAACACTCCTGATTCGAAATTTCTCCCTTGATCCGTACGGATTTCCATAGGGGCTCCATAACGGCAACAGAAGTTGTGAACTAACTGCTTTGCCACAGTGGTAACCTCCTGATTTAGAATTGCGTAGGCTTCCACCCACTTAGTAAAGTAGTCACCTACAACCATGATGTACCGGTTTCCATCGTCAGTAACTGGGAATGGTCCAGCAATGTCTATGGCAATTCTCTCGAAAGGTAGTCCAACGTTATACTATCTCATTTTTCCCCTGCTTCTGGTTTGTGGGCCCTTGCTTGCAGCACATATTTCACACATCCGAACCCATTCCTCTACGTCGTGACGAATATGAAGACAAAAGAATCGCTTCCGTATTTTGTCAAGGGTTTTGTTAACGCCAAGATGGCCTCCAGATGTTCCATCGTGCATCTCCTTCAAAACAGACTGCACTTTACTTCGGGGAACTATCAACTGCATGACCACGTCTGGTCCATCTGCACTTTCCCAAGCCCTTTTCAGCAATTCGATTCCTAAGCTGAGAGATTCCCATTGTGCCCAGTAGCCCTTCAGCACTTCGGAACCATGGCAGATATCTTGCCAATCCGGGCGGCGACCTTCCTCTTTTGCTGTCAAAATCGGTCCAATGTCTTCATCAGTCATCTGTTCTTGTCGACAGTTTTGTGTTGTCCAGCCGTCAGCCAGGAAATCTACAGTGATGGCTTGAACATATTCGCTTGAGTTTTGTTCTTCCTTTCTGTGGCAATGTCGGTAGTCTTCCGGGCACGGTCTTCGTGATAAGCCATCTGCATTACTATGCAGGCGCCCCCGCCGATGTTGTACCTTGAAGTTGTACTTTTGCAGACGTTCGAGCCACCTTGCCAACTGTCCTTCCGGATTTTTAAATCTCAAGAGCCATGCAAGCGCGGCATGGTCGGTACGTAGTGAAAACTCTCTCCCATAGAGGTATATATGGAAGTGCTCCAAAGCTCTGACAATTGCCAACAACTCTCTCATTGTAACACAATAATTTCTCTCTGGTTTAGAAAGCGTCTTGCTGTAATACGCTATTACTCGTTCTTCACCGTTCTGTACTTGAGACAAAACTGCTACTAGACCAGTATGGCTTGCGTCTATGTCTATGATGTACTTCCCTTCGGAAGCTGGAAAGCGAGAATTGGCTGCGAACATAATGCAATCTTCAAAGTTCTAAATGCTTGGTCACACTCTCTTGACCACTGGAAGTTTCGTTTATTCTCCGTAAGCTCATGTAATGGTTTAGCAATATTAGCGAAGCCTTTCACAAAACGTCGGTAATATGAGCATAACCCCAGGAAACTCCGAACTTCGTGTTTACTCTTCGGAACTGGCCAGTCTCTTACGGTGACTTCTTTATTAGGATCCATGCTAACACCCGATGCCGAAACCAGATGGCTCAGATACTGTACTTCCTTCTGGAACAGAGAATAATTCTTCGGGCTCAGTTTCAGTTGTGCACCGTGAATTCTAGTTAGAACTTCCTTAAGGTTTTCCAAATGGTTTTCGAAAGTCTTTCCGATCACTATGACATCGTCTAAGTAAACAAGGCAAGTTTTCCACGTCAGGCCTCGGAGTATCAGGTCCATCAGTTTCTCAAATGTTGCCGGTGCATTACAGAGTCCAAATGGCATGACGTTAAATTGGAATAAGCCACTTGGGGTCGAGGAAGCGGTCTTTTCCTTGTCTTCTCGATGAAGACCCACTTACCAATATCCACTCTTCAGGTCCAATGTGGAAAACCACTGTGGAAAACGTGTCGAGTGTATCGTCAACGCGAGGTAATGGATAGCAGTCTTTCTTTGTAACGTCATTTAACCTCCGGTACTCTACGCAGAAACGCATTTCACCATCCTTCTTCGCTACCAGCGCTACAGGAGAAGACCAAGCACTTAACGAAGATTCGATTACTCCCTCTACCAACATGTCCTGTACTAACCGAGACATTTCCTCTTGTTTAGATAATGGAGGCCTTCGAGGAGGTTGGCGTATCGGTGTTGTGTCCCCGGTATTGATGCGATGTTGCACAAGGAAGGTTCTTGCTAGTGACTGTCCCCGAACTGCAAAACAATCTTTGAATTCGTGTAAAAACTGTCTGAGTTCTTTTTCCTCACCACTTGAGAGGTCGTTAGATGATCTGTTCAATAATTCTTGCAGTTCCTCTGGTAATTTGGAATCATCCGAAGCACTGGATCTTCGTTGCGTCATTCTGGCTACCCAGGCCACAGGAGTCAATTTGCCTAGGAACGTATTGCTTTGTAAAGTGATAGCATGATCAAAAATATTCGCCACTCTAATAGGTACATTTCCGGTTTCGTCAGGTTTTACTAAACTTCTGGCAATTAGTATGCCCGGTATGCTGACTACCTGGGGTCGAATATAGAGCACTGGTTGCCTCTAGTATCTACCTTGGTTCTAACCATGATGATCTTTTCCGAGTTTGGCGGAACAGTTACGGCCACTTGGTTTATGACGTCCATCGATTTTTCTGCTGTTGTCATTGTTGATAGCATTACCTCTTCGCCTCCGATTCTCAAGACATTGTTCTTGAAGTCGACTATAAATCCGTATGCGTTCACAACGTCCACACTAAGAATTGCTTCATCCACAATGTCTACAACAAGTACTTGATGATTAAACTCAAGTCGACCGAGGGGTAGGTGTATCTCCACTTTTCCATACACTTTTACAGACCGTCCAGTAGCTGTTCGCAAGCTGCAAGAGCACCAGATTGGCTTGAGATCTTTCATCACGTCGGGGCGCACAATAGAATCTGTTGCGCGTGTGTCAACTGTAATCGAGGTTGGCCTTTCTTGAAGAAATCCGGTAACTACCAAGCTCCCGCTGTTTTTCTGAAGTGTAGAAATTGCGTATTGTCTAGGGGCTTCGTTCCTCCAGTTAGTCAGCACACGCCCCGTTGTACCTACTATTACTCGTTTCCCTGCTGCTGAATTCTAACCCGATAATCTCGTTGTAGGTGTCCAGGTTTCCCACATCTATAACACTTCGCTCTTCCATCCTTTCTTATTTTATTCTGTGGCGCCGACCGTCAAGTCTCTGTTCCTTGTTCCTCTTCTTCATCGTCTGTGCCGTCGCGATCTTTTAGCGCGCGCACTTTATGACTTGTCCAACCAGACGCTGATTTGGCAGCCTCAAATTGCAAAGCATGTACTAGGGCGTCCACACTGTTCTGGTGTCTTGCCACTCGTAACACTTGATGTAGTTCGTTATCTCGGACACCGGCAGCAAATGTCTGCATCGCAAAACTCGTTCGAAAATCTTCTGGCGCTTCAGGATAGGCCAGTCTAATTAGTCTGTCGATACTTGCTTGAAACTCTTGAAGGCTCTCCCCGGAATGCTGTCGCCTTGCTCTCAACTGGGTGCAGTACACATCTCGCAAATGTTTATCGCCATACCGTAATTCTAGAGCTTTTATCAACTCGGCATAGATGCTCTGGCTGTCAGGTGGCACTTTATGTAGTAGTTCTACCGCGGGTCCTTTTAATGCGAGAACGAGTGAGACTGCCTTGTCTTTCTCTGTCCAATTATTTGCGCATGCAGCAGCTTCAAATTGGCGGAGGTACGTTCCTCAGTGACTGCTTCCGCCAAAGGTTGGAGCTTTGACATGAACTGTCCGTACTGCTGGCAAAGTGCAGACTTTCTCTATTGACTTATTTTCTGTCTTTATCATTGGTACAGTCTGTTCAGAAATTTGTTTTGGTTGAATCTTCATGTTCAATTTCACTTTTAATTTGTTCTCTTATGTTTTCCATTGAGTTTTCTACTGCAGATATTTTTGTTGACATAGCTTCTTCCACATTCAAGACAGATTTTTCTACTTTAGATATTTTTGTAGACATCGATTCTTCTACACTCGAGACAGATTTTTCTACTTCAGCTATTTTTAATGTCATTGATTCATGTACCTCCGATATTTTTGTAACTTGTTTATTAAGGTCAGCTCGTAGGAGACCCAGTTATGCGGTACTGTTATTGTATCTGTTTCTGCTCCTGTATTAATGCTTTGATGTCTTCTGTTTCACGCTTTCGTTCCTCTGCCTCCTGTCGTCGTCGTACATCTGTCTCTAGCATTAATGCTATCTGACGTTCCTCAGCCTCTTCTCTTTCCTGCCTGCGTTTTTCATCCTGTCGTTTTTCTGCTTCTTCCGCCTCCTGTCTGCGTTTCACATCCTGTCGTTTTTCTGGTTCTTCTCTTTCTTGTCTTCGTTCTTCTTTTTGTCGTCTTTCTGTTTCTTCCTGTGTCTGCCGCAGCAGCGTTTGGAAAGCTTCCATCATCTGACTTGCATCCATTGTTTTCCGATTAATTACGAATTACACTCGTCTTGTACAAAGTGTCCACTGTTTCCACTGTTAACCCTTCTATCCCACTTCTGACACCACTGTTACGACGGTCTACTCGATCGTCGTAGGTACAGTGGAAACAAAATAAGTACAAGACACCAATTAAGTCACTAATAACACCTTTAATTTTTATAGTTAAACAGTTCGTAATTAACAACACAGTCTCTACAACAATCAAATAAAAATTGTTCACACGCAATAAAATGTCACTAATATTAAACACAATTGTATTACAATAAATTGTAATTATACCGCCCGATTATAAAACGCAACACTTCACTAATAACCACTTGACCGTACACAGTAATATCGCTTCTATAACTCTTGAACCGCACTGTCAATATCTCGCACTAAACTGAACTGAACGTCGTTGAGTATTGGTATATATACCGCCCTAAATTACTAGATTATTCGATAGCGCCATATAGTTACGACGTAATTACTTGCAGCCTTGACACAGTCCGTGTGGCCGAGCGAAGTCTCGCACCATCTAGAAGATGCGTCAACAAGCACGTACGCCACACACGTTACATTCCGGATCACTCTGGAACATTCGATAAACACGTAGATTGTTCTGTGATGTCGTAATACTATCTATCTATTTTACTTGTACTAACTGACATTTTACGAAAGGCGTGTTCCAATAGCTTTGATATTTTTCAAGTGAATGACAGTAATCGCAACGACGATACCGTGACAAAATGCGATTTAAATAAAGTTTTTTTTTACATGTGTAAGCACTCAGTAATTATATTTAACGTCTTATTTTATAAAAGTTTTTGCTTTGTTTCTTTTATCATTTGATAAACATCATTTTTATACTCCAGTTATTATACCAGGATTTGTTATGAGTAACAAATAAATCTCGCGGGTATTAAAAATGAAGGTGTAATGACGTTTGAATTTGAACAAGTATTTATCTAATAGTTCTTACTGTGAAAACGTGGTAAGTGACGAACACACTGTATGAATGCATTTCTTTAATACTGTTGCTTGGGTGAAATATGAAACTTTAGCTCGTGCAGGCAATGTGTAGTTTGTATGGAGAAAGAACATTACAGTTATAAGAAGAATCCACCTACTTTACGAGCTTAGCTTCCGATCCACGTATTACTTCAGTAAGAACACAGTTAAACGGTCTGACACTGGTGTACACGGTTAAACGGTTAAATGGTGTACACTCCAGCTGTACTGTATTAGCATACACACTAACAACTTGCCAGTAGTCTTTGCCATTTAAATATTAATATGAATGTTAATTCATACCTGAATCCAACCCATTAGATTGGTTGGATTAGGTACGTTTTAAACTCTTGTCAATTTTAAATGGATGCACGCAGATTGTTCGCGTTTACTAATCGGTTACAGCTTTTTTAATTAAAAAGAGACCGAATTTCGTGAAGTACCCTTCTTTTCCCTTGACAATCAAGTATTTAGGCACCGTAACCTCTCAGCATCTACAGGCGTGTAGTACCTCCTTTTCATCACTCTCTGAGGAATGCACTTTTTATGATAACGGTTTTTGAGGGAGCCTTAAATTCCAGAATTTCTTTGAGTTCTCATAAGTACCGAGGAAATAAACAGACCATTGGTGCAGAGCTCTTGACTATCGCAACTAGGAATAAATACAACAGGGTGCGTACTCACTAACGCAGAACCATCCACCCATTAGTACGATTGTTTCTACAGTAGGTTGCGGTGTACTTTCAGTTGAATCACACATCCTTGTCCTAAGTTACTATTGCCCTGTTAGCCAGGTAGATTGTGTAGATTGTCACCCGTGTTTCACAAGGTCAAGATGTTGTAGGATCGGGGGTTGTGTTCGACTTCCGGGGGCGTGATTTTTATTACACATAAGAAGGGAAAAGGCTAAAAAAGTTAATAAAATAAAAACAGTTAGTACTCTTTTATTTATGCAAGTCACATGATAGTCAGCACTAACCTAAAATAGGTTTGTAGAAAGCGACAGATATTATAAACAACAACAATTAAGATTTAGTAGAGAAAAATACTAGATATTAAGAACTCTAAGACGGAACAATTGTGTAAAACTATTCAAATAATCGATAGAAAATACCAACTTCTTGCTTTCCGTCGTTTTGTTTATCGATTCGTGTTATATAGCATCTTCTTTAGTTTTTGTATGTAACACTAGTTTCTACAACGTCTACCGACGATCACTGAATAACTGTAAATTTATTTTAATCCATTTTTGGCTGAACCGTTACGTTTACTATAGGTCTGTCAGATTAAAGGGTACTGGTGACAAAATGCGTGTGAAAGGTCAGATCAGATTATTTTACTTTTCGGTCAGAGATGGAAACACGTATTCCCAAACATTTTTATCGATTTCCACACGAAACCAAATCCAGATGACCAGTAAGCATAAAACAGAATGTATTGTATTGTGTCATGACATATGATCTACGGTAGTCGTTATAAAGGGTAATGGTTCGTAACGCCTTGTAGTTATTTGACTTTTCCAATACTACAGTTATTTATTAGCAACGTTTGTCTTCTACGTATTATCAGACATTGTCTTTATAATAATGCTACACTTACTTACTTTTCCAAACTACAGCACTCTTTCTATTTGAGTCAAATCCTTACAATTATTGAAATACATTTTTTCCACTTTTGTAAATGAAGCAAGTCAACGCACTTTTGTTAAATGTTTGTAACATTATGTTTTGATCTTATAATATTTGGAATATTCTATTAACTTGAGACATATCTGTTATTTACAAAACCTTCTCAATACTTTCAGTTATTTATATCACATTAACGAATAAACAATTCATTTACAAATTTCAAAAATTTTAAATTATATTTAAATATTAATAGGATACTGCAAAAATATTACTTAAATATTGGAAGTATAAATAAATAATTTTTCTGATTGTATAAATGTATAAAATACTGTTGCAAATAGGGTTAGATTAAAAAATGAAGAAAAAGGTATACTACTACTACTACTACAGTAATAATAATAACAATAATAATAATAATAATAATAATAATAATAATAATTATTATTATTATTGTAGCAATGTTTTTAATACGGAAACAAAATACATTCGTGAAGCGGCTGATCGGCCACCTATCTGGTGAGTCGGACATTATGTGACAAAAAATTCCCACATCAAGCATAACTGCACCTTAGAAACTCCTCTCGTTACTTTAAGCTGAATTCAGATTATATTAAATTTTTCTCTCTTATTCTCTTTAAGCACCCTCTTTAAGAGACGCAAATTTTAATTAGGGGAATTTCACCCATCTTGATTACGACACCTCGTGTTCCACCCACCTGTTACACTTGAAAAGTGAGGTTAGCGTCGTCTACAGTCAAGTCACCCTTATGGCAGCCTTAACTGAGCACTTTTCCCTTCCTATTAAAATAATCATTAAATAGCTAAGCCCAGCGACAAATAAAATAACGTAGTAATTACCTTCCCCAAATCCGGCTTCTGTTCATTCGGAAAGTGTCGTGATCGTCCCCTGATCTCTAATCCTTAGCCATTTGCCAGCGTTGCACAATGAGTTCTCTTGCTTCTGTAACTCCCTTGCCTACTTCGGCTTTACTTGTGTGTACTTTATTTCAGCTGCAAGGAAATAAATAAGAATTATGCCTACAACCACAGGAGGAGCTTGTTCCGACAATGTGCGGTAAGAGCTTGCTATCCTCAGAGCCCCACGTCTCTGTATTGTGACCATTTTCATACTGTACTTTCCTTGCTGAAGTGAGTTAGCCCAAATCTCACTACCATAGAGTAGGGTGTAATGTGTGACTCACGTGAGAAATCATCGCGTCGCTTACTTGATGTTGGACCTTCTGTGTTTGCCATGAGTGTAGTGAGTCAGAATCAGAGTTGTAGTGACTTTTGCAGGTTTATCGGATACATACTTTATCTGTTTCCAGTTTGTGAACTTTGTATGAAACTTTGTAACCTACATACTTTAGAAGCTCCGTGGTACGAATATTTTTTATTCAAACCTTTATCTCGATATTCAAAGGGCTTCGGAGTTTACTGAGCAGTATATATTCTTCTTCTCTGTAGCCAAGTTGAGAACGTGGTACTCCATCCAAGTGGATACTTGTTTCATAAATTGGTCGAGTATCCTCTGTGAGTCGTTAGAGTCACGAGCAACTGGCGCGATGTCGACCGTCTAGCCATCGTGGAAGTTGCCTTCAGACATATCCATATGGAAGACTGCATCATAGCACATGTTTCTCAGGTCATTCCTCAAATACGTGTTGTTCATATTAAGCAATGACTGGCGGCAGGATTTTGAAATTGCTTCAACACCTCCGGGAACTTTTTTATTCTGCAAGGAACTTGCAGTCTGCGACAACTCTGCTTCATTAAACAGAGGAACCTTTCCCTACACATCGGGGAGAACATCATTCTCCCTGACCAGGTATGTCGGAAAGAAAGAGTCTTTTATTTTCTCCAACTTTGTTGCGTTCAAGACTGCTCATGGAGTTTGCGCTTGACGACCTTGTAACTTATGTAACTCCTCATGTCTTGCTGAAGATCTAGCCACATTTCTCTTTGGATTCTTTGTTCAGTTCTCTTTTGAGTTCCTTCTTTGTTGTTTTGTAATTTTGCTCCAATTTTGAAGTAATTTGCTTTATGCTGTCTGCAGGCACTAGAAACTCAACTTCTACCGCTGGTGATTTACACTGAGACGCCTGCATTTCTGCTTTAATCCAATTAGATCTTTAACAGTTTATGACATCAAGACATCAATAGCTTTCTCTAGCTCTAAGATACTTGACTTTACATCAAAGAAAATATTACGTTATTGCAAATCCAGCTTCATCTTTACCATGATTTCATTGCATTTATGCAACTGATCTTCTTCAACATTCCCTATCCGTGTAATGTAATATTTCTTCTAGGAGATGGATGGCTCTCCTTCATTGTCCTCGTTGGCTTGTAAGGTGTTTTCTTTCTGTCGAAGTGGAGTTCTCGGAGTTTATAGACTCAGTAGGAAAGGGAAGGTGTCACCTCATTCTCAATACCTTTATAAGTTATCTTCATTGCTTCATTGGCTCATGTTGTGGAAAGGGAGCCAAGTGGTCCACTTTCAAGGGATGGCGGTCACAGAATCACATCAAAACGGGGCCCATCACATCAAAACTTATCCTTGTCAGACGTCGGTACTGCATCGTAATTATAGGTTCCATATTATCAAAATTAAAAATCTATTTTTTATTCAGGTTCTTTTCCTGGGTGATTTGTGAGAAGATCAAGAAAAAAAGTGGAAAGTACATAACCCTTGGATACTCTAGGAGTGCTAAGATAAAAAAAAGGATTTGCTAAGACAGACTGACAGGCTATCCTGTCAATGGGTAAAGTAAGGTTACCCATGACAAGTTGAAGCAAAGTAAGTATCCAGTTAGGCACCCCGGGTTTGCTGCACTCGTACTCACGAGGGCAGTACTCATAAGTATGATACCCTGAGGGGACTACTAGTACTACTACTACTACTACTACTACTACTACTACTACTACTACTACTACTACTACTACTACTACTACTACTACAATAATGTTACTACTAAAGTTATAATTTACAGTTATTTCATTGTTAAAATGACTTATTCTGAAATATGGAAGTAAGCCATAGTAAACGATAAGGAAACGCAAATATGATCTACATTATTTGGTTGCTAATAATAAAATGATAATAAAGAATGTATGAAGTAAAAAGCATAGCTGATGGACTCTTCATTGGGGAAAAACTTAGCATTCTTCTCTCGAGGGCTTAGTGTTGAATGTGTTAGTCAGAGCCAAGAAACGGGTCACGGGTGTGTAGATGACCATTTGTTCAGACATATCATACCTATATAGTATTGCTTAAGAAATACGTGTCTGATGAGCCGGGGATGTTTTAAAAATCTTATTAATGTTTAATCGTATTTCTTATTTGTAGTAAGGAGGCACGGTTTTGTAAATTTTGATATTTCTTGAATGAAAACTTTAATGTTTAGGAAATATATTCTGGTATATCCAGTGAAAAATAATAATTAGGTTTACAGATTAAATTATGTTTAAAATTCAAAAATCAGAAGTATTTCTACCTTCCAATATTAACTTATTTGATTAATTATTTTTACAGCGAAATTGTTTTGGAATATTCCAGGAATAACAGAAAAACGTTACTGCTGTCAAATAGTGATGCTGTAGAGCAGCGGTTCCCAAAGTGTGCTCCGCGGAGCCCTTGGGGCTCCGAAGTGATTCTCCGGGGCTCCGCCCGCGGTTATGAAGATGACAAAAATTAAATTGCTGCTTCCATGTAGCGGGATAAACGAAACTACTTACATCAAGCGGAAAGTGCTTTCTCAGATAATAGTTTGGGTTCTTCTCGCTAGATGGAAGCAGTAATAATAGATCTACTCGTCACTGGAACCATCTCGATCTTTCTTGCTTGCCAAGTACAACTTATTCGATGATTCTCGAAATCCCTGTTATGTTTTATATACCGGGCAGGCAGCGTTTATTATTCAGTTTCTTCAGTTAAAAACTCGTGATACGTGGAATGCTCAGAAAATTACAAGAAATACTTTTGTGTGAGTAAAAAGTACTTAACCTATAAAGTCAATTGATAGTTAAGGTCAATTGTATGTAGTAAATTAAGTCAATTGTGTGGCGATAGGCATTAAGGGGGGCACTAAAATTTCAAAAAATTTCGAAAAAATCATGTGGGGTATCAAATTAATGCTAATTTTACACTAAAAACTAAATACAAATATAACATTTTTTCTAATTCAATTTAACCTGTAAAAATTATACCTGCATGGTAATTTGATTTATTTCTTTGTTGCAGAAGTGTTAGCTGCTAAACTTTCGTTGAAATGGACTGTCGCTTAAGACGGGCTCCGTAAGACCTGAGAGTCGTCAACCATCAACCACTGCTCAGTTAAAAGGGGATAACAACAGCTGCAACCTTACTTTCGAAGAAGATAGTGCGAATTCCTTGGGATTGACTTCGGAATATGCTGCACATGATCCTGCTTCAGAGTCTACGATGCCTTGTGAAAAGGTACCGAAAGGAAGTAAAAAACGAAAACATTTCGATTCATATTTGGACATGGGATTCACTGAGTTTGCTGATGGACGTCCACAGTGTGTGATATGTAACAAAGTTTTTCCCAATAGCTCTATGTTCTCTGCCAAGCTTAGACGGCATTTCGAAACTCATCCTGACTTCACTGCAGACTATTTCAAAATAAAAAGTAACGAACTCCATGCAGTTCAGACAACATTTGTATCTCATGTATAGACAAATAACGAGAAAGCACTGAAAGCATCGTACTTGGTTAGTCATGACCTGGCTCTTGCTGGTAAACCTCACACCCTTGCTGAAACTCTTATAAAACCACTATTAGTGAAGGTAGTGAAGTGCATGGTTGACGAAAAAACTGCAAACTTGATCTCCAATGTGCCCTTATCAAATAACACTGTGCGTAATCGAATCCAGGATCTATCAAACGATGTTAAAGATACCATAATTTCCCGTATCAGTCAAACGAAATTTTCGCTACAACTTGACGAATCTACGGACGTAGCCGGATTAGCTGTGTTAATGACGTTTGTGCGCTACGAATTTTCAGGTTCTTTTCATGAAGATATTCTCTTCTGCAAGCCACTCCCATCCTCTACAAGCGGTAGTGAAATTTTTTCCCTGCTTGATGCCTTCTTCATTGAAAACTCAATACCGTGGGACAATTGCATTGACGTGTGCACAGATGGCGCAAAGGCCATGGTAGGTCATGTTGCTGGCGTTGTTACAAGAATCAAGAAAGTTTCAAAAAACTGCACAAGTAGTCATTGTGGACTACACCGACACTCCCTCGCAAAAAAAAAAAATTGCCAGCGTTATTAAAGCAGGTACTAGACAACGCCATCAAAATTATCAACTTTGTTAAGGCACGACCTTTGCAGTGTAGGCTGCTTAGAATACTGTGTGAAGATTTGGGAAGTATACACAAGTCATTGTTATTACACACAGAGGTACAATGGTTGTCACGTGGTAAAGCGTTGTCCCGTTTACTTGAACTTCGAACCGAAGTTTCTTCACTTTTGAATGACCAAAACAGTTTGTTAGCAGATTATTTGAATGATCAGGAATGGTTGTGCAAATTGTGTTACTTGGCAGATATTTTTTCGAAAATGAACGAATTCAGCACATCCATACAAGGGGGAACGGAAGACAATATTCGATGCTAATGACAAAATTGCCGCACTGAAGAAAAAGATAGCGTTCTACATGGAAAGCACCGAGAATAAGGATCTGACATGTTTCCCATTGACTTCAAACTTTTTAGAAGAAAATAACATAACAATGAATGAATCATTGCCAGCAATAATAAAAAAACACCTTAACAATTTGCTTCAAAATTTGAGTTCATACTTTCCAAGGAATACTCAGGAATCGATTCGAAAGAATTCTGAGTGGATTGTAGATCCATTTTCAGTGACGTCAAAACCAGCAGCCCTCACTGCGGCAGAATATGAGGTCCTTATAGACATGGCTTCGGACATCCACTGTTAGGCATCATTTAAAAGCAAACTACTTCCCGAATTTTGAGCTCAGTTAGGGGAGGAACTTTCGATATTAAGTTTAAAAGCTAAATTGCTCTTACTGCCTTTTGGTACTACGTACCTCTGTGAAACAGCCTTTTCGAGGTACACGGCTACAAAAACTAAATATCGAGCTCGTTTGGACGCAGAAGACGATATGCGTCTTCAACTGACTTCTGTGACACCGGACATTGACAAACTCTGCTGCAAGAAGCAAGCACATTGTTCACATTAACTTCAGGTGTACATGTAACATTGTAACATTTTTTAAATATCTTAACTAGTTGTTATATCATTTTGTAGATTTACATAATAAATAATATTGGCTCCAGTTCTTTTTTACTATTGTTTCCTTTATTAATATATATACCTTATTATTCATACTTCCATATACTAAAAAGAAAAAAAAAGCTGAACACTTCTTCGGGCTCCACGAGAAACTTTTCCTTCAAAAAGGGCTCCGTGGCTGAAAAAGTTTGGGAACCGCTGCTGTAGAGTATGCCACCAGGTTTTTTGAACAGTATTACTCGTCAATTAACAGCTATTTAAATAAGTGATGTTCTAGTGGTAAATAATTTATAGGCTGAGCTGAACGGCAGTGTGTAGGCAACATGCAGCACACACCGGTGTCAGTTTTGCCTGCTTTGACGATTCAGGTGTATTGTTATTTGTAGTGTATAGATATTTAAATGTGTTAAGTAATAATTAAGTGTATTAAGTAGTACGTTTAGGTTAGGCATTTAGGTTTAGGTTTAGGCATTTTTGAACGCCGAATAAGACTTTGAGGCACAGGTTGAGGACACCGTCATGAAATTTGGGATAGAAAGAGCTAATAAATTATTTACCTTAAATTATCCGCCGTGTGATTTCTTCTAACTTCGTCTATCACGCGTTTCAGAGCTTATGCTCCATCATCAGATATTAAAAAAGATAAAACTATCACTCTTGCGAGATCGTTAAGTAGTAAAAAATGTCAAAATTTGCATATGAACCATACGCTGATTTGGGTGCGCACCCGTTCAAGTTCATTCTGCCACTGAGCGGTTGCTACCTTATCGTAGCCCCAGCGAGCAGACTCAAGGCGGTGTCGTACAATCGGTTGGATATAAAGTTCAGGTGGTCATTTAACACGATATCGCGACTCCTTGGGCTTGCATATGCACTGTAAATTTCAAATTCCTCCAAGGCATTCATGAAACGGCCCTTCTTACACACATGTAACGGTATTAAATTGGAACTAAAAGCTGTGTAATTATGATTGTGTGAAGTCAGGTGTCGGGCGTAATTTGATTTGATGTTGTCAATTTTTCTTATTTTCTTAGGTAAATGTTCTCGAAATCGTTTATGGAAACCTCTCCCACTCTTTCCAATGTAGAAGCACTAGCAATCATTGCATGTTAACTTATATATGCCAGTTTTTTCTTCTGGAGGCGTGTGTTTTTTCGGTTTGAGAATATCCAGTAACTTATTATTAGTCCCGAATGAAATAGTGAAACTATTATTATTCAATATAGAAGACAAAACCTTAGGCATAAAGCTAGTGTAATTAGTAGAAATGTTATAAAAATGTTTTGCGTGTTGCTGTTTATTCGGGGTTTAAGCATTCTTTTTTTCATGTTTTCTCAACAGTTTGTCAATGGTTAGACTATTGTAACCATTGGCAACCGCGATATATTTTATGACATTTAGCCCATCACGAAAGTCATTATCATCCAAAGGAATTGTCAATAATCTATGAATGAAACTATTGTACGCTGCCATTTTATGTGAAAAAGGATGATGATAATCTGCGTGTATTGTGGTGTCAGTGGTAGTCGGTTTCCTATAAATGGTGAACTTTAGTTTATTCATCTGTCGAGTGATGGTTAAATCTAGAAAGTTTATCTGGTTATCAACCTCTGTTTCAAGAGTAAACTGGATGTTTCTATTTATTTTATTTAAACAGTTTTTAAATAATTCGATTTGTCTTATAGTACCATAAAAAATTAAAAACGTTTCGTCTACACACCGTGCATAAAATATTATTTTATTTGCATATATATTATTGTTCAACAAGTGAGTATTCTCATAATAATTCAAATAAATATCGGCTAGTAGGCCGGAGAGGGGTGAGCCCATAGCTAGGCCATCATCTTGAATGTAAAACGAGCCATTAAAGGTGAAACAGTTTTGTTTCAAAACAACCTAGAGTAAATTAATTAACTCATTTATCGTCTGTGTGTTCATGCAACTATTGTCAGATAAATTGTTTCTCAAAATCTGTAATTTATATATGACTGGGATGTTCGTGTATAAATTAGTTATGTCGAACGAGGCCAATTTGTGGTTAGGTTGTAGTTCAACAGATTTAATTTTATTAATAAAATTATTGTTGTTCATAATACTATGATTATTACGTAATAGTAAATTATCTTTTATCAAACCAACTAGTGCTTTTGCAGTTTTGAAGCCTGGAGCAGTGGTAAAGTTCACTAGCGGTCTGATAGGTATGTTATGTTTATGAATTTTAGGCAGTCCTGTGAATATTGGGGCTTTAGCGTTAATGGGTTTTAAGTAACGTCGTAAACGAAACATACTATCTTTAAATTCAGCTATGCCGGAAGTCTCAGCTAGATTTTTGGACTAACTGAGTAAAACAAGTGTTTGGTGAATCAGGCGCTACATAAGAAGTTTCAGCCTCCTAATAAAATGAGCAATTTAAATTGTTAATACAATTTTTGATTTTTAATCTTTGGGCTTAGCAGCTGGATAAACTAGACAGACTAATACGTGCGCATCTGGTCTGTGTCTCTTCATCATTAGTAGTCACATCTGATTAATATCATTTCGTAAGCTGTTCTCTTATATCTCAATTCAGAACTATCCAGAAATTTATTAACTGTTAAATTCTCTGTAGACCGATGTACATAATTGTATAACAATCAGTGTCTCTTCATCATTAGTAGTCACATCTGATTAATATCATTTCGTAAGCTGTTCTCTTATATCTCAATTCAGAACTATCCATTAATTTATTAACTGTTAAATTCTCTGTAGACCGATGTACATAATTATATAACAGTCAGTGTGTTAATTGTCATTTTCTGATTTTACGGAAATGTGCATGAATTTACCAGTATATCAAACTAAGTATTTAGGTTGGATTTCTGTTTATATGCTGTAATGGTTTACTAAGGCATACATTACAATACTATTTAACACCAAATTTTACATGTCTTTCTCTTTTGATTTAGTAATTGTAAACTCAGGACAATAATTTACGACTTAATTTTTAGAACTGAATTCCTATGAATATCTTTCCATACCTAACCCCACAATACTTACGTTTGTCGCAGGCCTAATTTTAAATCACGTTACCTACAGTTTTTGCAACTACGAACAAATATTCCGTTAATTATATTTGGTACCCAAACATTTCGCTCATAGCCGTAATTTAAACGTAAAAATGGAGGCATATAAAGCGTAGGACAATGAGAACACAACTTGTGTTAGATCGTGTTTGGTTACTATAGCAACAATAAATAAACAGATGTTTTATAATCTCAGGTAAACTATGCCATTTCAGTAAACATGACTCAATGGTGAGATGAACATTGTGCGTTTGCTGTGGAAACGTTTTTTAGAAGTAATGATTCCTATAGTAACCACACAAATGTTGTTCAGAAATCATTTCATCGTTGGGAGACATGGACAAGTTCCAGATCGATCAACAATGTCGAACTAGATAAAAATATTTAGAACCAATGCCTTGACACAGAAAACAACTAGAGAAAGTGTAAAAATAATGCGCAGGCTAGAAAATGTTGTGGACAAGGTAAGAGCTTCTGTCACGCGTAGACCAAAAAGGTCTTCTAAGAAGCTTGGTATGGAACTGCAAATTTCCAGTAGGTCTCTGCGGAGGATTTTATACCAAGATCTCCATTTCCATCCATAAAAACTCGAG
Source organism: Magicicada septendecula (assembly GCA_034769895.1). Taxonomy (NCBI): domain Eukaryota; kingdom Metazoa; phylum Arthropoda; class Insecta; order Hemiptera; family Cicadidae; genus Magicicada; species Magicicada septendecula. Next base: position 270,906,728 of record CM068367.1, read on the forward strand.
TGGCCCAAAAACTCTTTGAACGTAATTATACTAAAAATGTTTGTAATTTTCGTAATAAATTATTGAAATTTAAAAATCAAATCAAAACCAAGAACAAAACTTTCATGAACACTTGATTATGTCAGATGAAGCACATATTCACCTTTCTGGGCATGTCAATAAACAAAACATGCGTTATTGGAGTGACAGTAACCCTTAAGAACTTCATGCTATACCTCATAGTCAGCGAAGCACTGTTAGGTGAGGAGTTTCCTCCGTTCATGTTTATGGACAGTATTTCTTTAAAGATTTGGTGCAATACCCTGTCCAGCGCGATGTCCAGGCCTGTCTGCGTGTGATTTCTTTTTGTGGGGATGCCTACAATTTAAGGTTTCCATTTAATACGTGATTTAAATAATCTTAGGCAGCGGATCATTGAAAAAATTCTGGCGATTCCACAAGCCATGCTGCTAAGACTCATGGATAGCTTTCTCGATCGCCTTGAAGAATATAAGTGTGGGCGTTACTTAAGGGATGTTATTTTTAAAAGATGAACATGACTAAGTAAAACGGCATCTTATTACCTTTGTATGTATACTATATTTAACTTAAAAATATTAAACGAGTTCTTGTTGTGATAGTTTTAAGTTGTGTTCTCATTGCACAACCCTTTATTAGTAGAGTGGAAATTGTTTTGAAGTGGCCATTCAAATTTATTTCTTTGGCTGTTGGTACATCTGTCTGAAACATTCATCTATCTTTGTAGCCATATTAGACGCTTAGTGTAGGCACGGCAGCTAATTGAGTAACGCATTATTTTGTAATTTGTGTTAATGTAGGCTAAGGATTGTGGTGAACGCGGCCAAAACAATTGTATCATATTAACAATAATACATTAGTGGTGTCTTTGATTTTAGAACGGACAATATCTCTGCGTCGACAGTAGATTTCTAATTGACTAAATTGTTATTTGGTGTATTAACAGTGTTTTAAACAATGGATGATTAACCCTTAATTGCCCGGGCGGTTTGGCGATACAATTTTGCCCGGGCGGCGTACTGAGTACGCCAGTCCATTTGTTGGTCTGTCCCACCAAATTATCATCAACTGCTTGTAATTTTTTAACACGTTGACTGTGAATGACACACCATGTGTCATTTTGATAACAATTCCAAGTAATTCAGCTCCAGAAAATAAAACAATTATTTTTCTCTGCTCTAGAACGTTTTTCGTTTCATAATATTATTTCTTTGTCCTTCAATGTAATTATCTTGGTTATAAACAAAATTGTAATTATCGTTTGTAAACAAACGAGCTAAGCCGTTGAGATAAGCCGCAACAAACAGAACACTACCAAGAGAACATGTTTTTTTTTTGCACAACGAAGTGAACGTGATAACATTGAAAAAGCCAAATAATAAAAAAAAAACATGCGGGTAATTATATGCGTTTATTGAAACGAAATATGAAAGAGGAAATGGCTGTCCTACATATATATATATTTTTTTTTCTTACAAAAAGTTTCAAACAACATTTCAAAAATAAAAACAAAAGCACAAACAACGTTTTCAGTAATTATTGTCAAAAACTTAATCTTCGTCATCCAGTTCATTTTTATTAGCACATGTTCCGCAGAGATAAACTGTTTTCGCCAAATGAGTTTTGCATGTAAAAGCAGAACATTCTGAGCAACTAATCGTAGTGTAGTTGTTTTTTGCTCTTCCGCATGAAGTGCGTCGTCCTTTTCCCTTTTTTGCGGGTGGTTGTATTTCCTGCTCCTCGTTTATTCCGTCCGAAGAAAGCACTCTACGAATTATTGCTTTTGAATGCACAGGTAGGCTTCGTAAGTTTGCACGATCTTGAAGGTGTGACTTCATAAGAGACGTCGCTAAGTTTTTCAAAAATATTCTTCTAAACTTGGGAGAAGCACTAGGTTCAGAGAAATTCAAAAGGATTTGTGCATTTATGCCTGCCACGTTTTGAAGCGCAAAAAAAGTTGCCATCGTCCATCTCTTTGTTTTACGGGCTACGGTGTAGTTGCCACCGAGTTGGTCTACTACATCCACTCCACCTTTGAACTTATTATAGTCCATGATTATTTTTGGTTTTTGTGTCTCTGAAACAATTTTATCATCGTCGTGCGCGGTGCTGAGAAGAATTACACATTTATTTTTTTTGATCATGTAAGAAACCATCGTGACATCTTTTTGAAAACAAAAAATTGAAGTTCCAACTTCTGTTGTTTTCGTTGGCTGTAATTGAAAAGGGATTTCTTTTTTGTTCTTTTTTAGTGTACCCACGAGGGTAATACCACTGGCGAGGAGAGATTTGGCTAAAGGATAACTAGTGTACCAGTTATCGGTAGTCAGGTTTCTGCTAGAACCTTTATAGCGGCTAATCAGCCTATTGACGATATCCAAGCTCGCATTCGAAGCTTCATACGGTCCAGGAAGTTGAGTGCCACAGTACATTTCCAATTTCAAGCAATAAAAAGTTCGCGAATCAACAACTGCAAATATTTTTAGGCCATACTTGGCCGGCTTATTAGGAATGTATTGAATGAAAGAGCACCTGCCACGAAATGGCTCTAACTTTTCATCAACCGTCAGTTGATCCCCAGGCGAATAAAATTTATTACAGATATCATTGAAAGAGTCGTAAAACTCCCGTATTGCGGCTAATTTATCGGCTGTTTTTCGAGTAAGTTTTGTGGATGTGTCATCGAATCTTATGGAAGCTAGAAGGTATCTGAATCGTTTCAGCCCCATCACCCCTTGCAATATTTCAATGCCAGTGCCATCCCGAACCCATGCTTCGTCAAGATGTATTTTAGACATTTTTGTGTATCCTAATAAGAATAAAATCCCAATGACAGCCATTATTTCTGATCTGCTTGTGTCCTTTGCACTATTTTTTGAGATTTTCTTAGGGTTCTCCATTGTTCTGTTACGCTGTATGTACATGTTAGTGTATTTCACTAGAGAATCAATCATGTCTAAGTTTATAATCTTCAAGAAAGCGGAAATTTCGTCTTTCACGTCGGCACAGTCTTTGGAAGCCGGAAGTACTTGTTTCACAATATTTTTACTAGGCGTACACGAAAATTTACTTTTTATAGGGCCCTTCTTCTTCCATTTATAAATTTCACTGATTTCCTTTACGACCCTTCCTCTTACTTTCTTCTTTTTGTAAATAGTTTTAGTAAAAAAATCGTTGTCATCGGTATCACTCACCTCGTCGTCAGAAGTCCTTGGAAGCGGTTGAGGAAGATCACCATCTATTTCGGAATCACTATTGTGGTCACTCTGTTCGATAATCTCACGTTCGTCAATATCAGATGATTGAATGTCAGTGTCAACGCCTGAATTTTGCTTCTCTTCATCCGACAGTTCACGTAAAACACGTTCGAAATCTTCGGGCGGCACAATTTCATTCCGCGACATAGTTGGAGGGGCGGCGTACGGAGTACGCCAAACCGACCGGCATGTAAAAGACGTCACTACTTCGGCTTGCGATAACAGACTGGTGAAATTCAAACGGATCATTGTGCTCGGAGGGAGTTGGTAGGAGGGTACTGAGGGGGCCGTGCCTCGATGATTGGTAGGTTTTCATTACAGCAAAACTTGCGTGGCTGGCGTACTCTATACGCCTACCCGGGCAATTAAGGGTTAAAGAGCTACTATTAATTTTGCTTAGAAGATGAGGCAAATTGATTTTAGTGTTTACAAGGGTTTTGTCGAGTGTGGTTATGGGTACGAGCGGTTTACAAATATTACAAAAACATCAAATACAGTCGTAAATAAGTTGGAGAGGTGATAGTAAGATGAAGATTGTGATATTGTATTCCACTGTTTTTTGTCGTGAGGTACTACAATCATTAAAGACTAATATTCACGACACTCGCGTTAAGTTATTCGTAAAAAACGTCTAGATTTGTAAAAGATGTTCATGAAAATTGCATGCTGATAATGTTGAGTAACCACGTTGTTTCATGTTCCAGAATTTTAGGTAATAAAAGCTCTATAATGATACTCTACTGAAGACGTAAAATATAAAACGGTGAGCGACCTCAAGTCTGTAGCAAAAAGTACATTTCAGTAACGCTTGGAACACTGTAAAAGACTTGTGTTGTATTGTTATATCCGTTGTTAATTTAGGAGGAACAGTATAAATAAAAAAAATATAAACACAATTTTTAAAATGAACATAATGTACATTTTTTAAATCAAAACTCGTGAATGCGATGTACTCATTTGCTTATACGTTCAAAATATAACACGGAGATTAAATAATTTTTGTTAAGTAAAATTTATGTTACATCGCGCTTACTGATAACGAGTTTCTGAGACCTTTGCTGAAGAAGTCACTGTGTCTACTGATAAGTACTAGTTTCTGTAAATTAGGGTTATGAAGTATATATCTCGGAAAAAATGTTTGAGCAAAATTTATATTTTGTGTCTGACGACACTAAAACAGTGGGGTCGACGTTAACTGTGCGTCGCTAAGTTTCGAAGAAATTTATTTAAGAAGGAAGTTCTATACAGACAGTGTTTAATTACAGAGTCTGATAACGAAAAACGTAAGAGAACAAGTGTCACGTTCAGACATGTCCTGTGGCAGAAAATTAAAGGCATCGTAGAAACCTGTTTTAATGAAAGCCACTGGAATAAGAAGTTCAAAGTCAAATTTTATAGAGTAAAGGACATCAAAACGATTTAACAATTACAAGAATTCACGGTGTCTTAAGAACAATTTGGTTAACTTATTTTGATTGCATCTTTTAACGGTAAATTGAGAGGACGAATTAAATAACATATAACAAATTTGTTTGTAGAAAAGCTGAATCATCTTTGCTTGTCTTCTATAGACATGCATTTAATTTAAGGAAAGAGAAAAATAATATTGTTTCATTATTAAAAATTATTAATTTTTTTAGTGGGAACAATACATACACCGAAATTGTACTTTACCATATGGAATAAATATTTTTGATTTTTACAGAAACGTTGAGACTTGCAAACCTGTTTGCAAACTTGTATGTTGAGTGTCAATACCTATTTGAAAAATGATGTTACTATTCGTTATTTACATATTAACAGGATACATCAAGACCAGGATAACATTGTACTTAGGGTTGTTATATCGTCATTATACAGATGTATTCCCTTTAAGAACATTAATATAGTTGTGCTGTGACGATTTAAAAAAAATATTTAAATCGCACAAATAAAAAATTTTGCTTTCTAACAAGTAAGAGTATTATCCACCCTTACCTATACCTAGATTCCTGCATCAACTTGAAATTGTCCCGTACCAACACGCAAAGAACGGTGTTATTTAGCTAATAATAATAATAATAATTACGTTAATTATTTAAAATACGACTAAATAAATAAGGAAATTCCTAATTCATAACAAAAGTAACATTAAGTATTACAATTTAATTAATGAATAATTAATACTAAATAAAAGTACGAACTATTTTCTCAGTGCGTAAAACCGCGCCAGCTTACTGACCCCTCGCCGCTAAACTATGCACACATTCGCTAGTGAAACTTTGACATGTAAAGATGTCAGTTTTGTGTTGTCCACATACACGTAGGTGTATACCGTTAAAAAAGATTATATCCAGTTTGTGGTGATATCGTTTTGAAAAATGTAGCGTGGAAATAATATAAAAAAAATATAATGTAGTGTATGAAGAGTTATAAAAAAAAAAGAAAGGAAAACTTAGCCGACACATCTCTTAAAAAATAAAACTGTAAGTGGTAAGATATGTTACTTACCAGACTTTAGTACTGCAAAATAAGAACTGTAATTAAGGTGTAAAATGTGAACAACTAACTCCAGAAGTGGAAAACTCAAACTACAACAGTATGAACTTCTAGTAAAAAATCCGATCGTCGAGACTACCAGATACAATCAACCTAATGGAGCATCGAGAGGAACCATGTATTGCACCCTAGAAGACGACAGAAGATGACCATCATGGACCCCACAACAACCTCATGTTAAATTCAGGTGATATCCAAACATAATATTTGTAAAAATTTGTTTCAACAAGAGAAGTAACAAAAGAACAGTAAAGAACTTTTGGTAATTTAAAGAATAAGTTATAAGATTTGTAATTTCTGTAATGAAGTAGTAGTAACATCACGATATCCAAATGTAAGGTAATTCTATAATTTACAACCGACATTATTCTTCAAATAATTTGGTTAAAGTTGTGATAAATTAAAACATAACAAAGTTGAGACCCGGATCCGAGGTACTTAAAACAATATCTAGATGAATACTTTTGAGATAAAAGAAATAAGACATTTAATATTTTAAAGCATTAAATGCAGAATTTACTAGAGTAATTCTTTTAAAAAGCAAAGTAAACCATGAGATTTGAATAATAATAAAGAGATGTTTTTGCTAACACCTAGCGAGTGAATAAATTTATGCAATCCTTGACTAATTCCTATGTAATAATGTGTTATAATTTGTTAGTAAGTAAGGTTTACTAACAACGGCAGCTAGTTTAATTAACAGGTAACGAATTGAACTAGTTTCCGACTTTTGTGGTGTCTTAAAAAGGGAGACGTCACAGTGCAAAACGTTTTCATTTAGAAAGCATAATATAAAATGTGCAAAATTAAATATTTGTCTAGAAATGAAAACACTAAAATAATTGTATAATTCGTATATTAAATTCGTGATTGTTGAATAAATGGAAATATATACAATTATATACGTTATCGTATAGCACATCGAATAAAATTATATCGATTCATACGATAAACACAATGACGAATATAATTATTGAATACCTTGACTTAAAGCACCTTCGCTTGTCTGTATATCAAATAATGTTATATGATACTAAAATGTATCATCATACGCATTATGAAACTACTATACTGTCGCCGACAATGAAGTAGTAATTTATCATTGAACTTTTTATACGTTATTAAACAGAAGAAAGAAATCAAGGTGGTCGCTAAGTATGCCACAAATTATATTGTATTGTGCTACTGACAAATAAATTTAGGTCGTCGTGTAAAAGGGTAACAGCCAGTACTCTTTTGTAGTTACTTCCAATGACAGTATTATTTATATGTAGCATTTTGTTCAACTAGCTTTATAACTGTTTCCCTTTCCAATTTTTTATTTAATGCCATTTCTGTGTTTTAGTTTTTTGTCAGACTCTTTCAACTGGTTTGTTGTTTTAGGCGCTCAGAATAATGATAAAACCGTTTAAGGAGCCTAATTTCACTTTAAGCTATGCTGCGTCCGTTATAACTTAGGTTTAGACAGAGTGAATGTTTATGCAGGTGCTTGGTGGAGATGGTTTGTATAGCATGCGTGGTTGCTGTGTGAAGTTGTACTAGCGTTGTTTTTTTTTCACTGATCGGATGTGTTCTTTTTTATTTATGTAAATCTCCGATTAGTATGGCCCACGTATATAAACTGTTACAGTCGGTACAGAGGGTTTCATATACTCTCTGGGATTTTCAACGTATCATGATTATAATCTCACTCTGAGGTTATCAAGTTCAAAAAAGTTTGCACTATGTGATCTTAAATATGAGAGTGTTTACTCATAAACATCTCATAAGTACTTATGATAGACATCTCATGAACATGTAATCTTGAGAAGGCGTCTCTTAAATCTGTAAGGAAACAATGGAATCGCAAACCATCTGACATCTGACAAGTATCGAATAGATATAATATAGTGGCTCCCAGTGTACCACCCAAGCAGCTTAGGAGTCAGCCAGGGTAGGCTGAGCCGTACGGCATATAAGAAAGGCAGTGTGGCCAGCACTACGCTTCAGCCGCCCATTATTATCCCCAGTATGTTATCCCAGGTACTCATTTTCAACAGGCTGAGTCGACCTGGGGGCTGAAAAACGCACCTTGATTTTATCGTGCGGGCCCGGGAAATCGAATAGATATAATATCATTTGTAATACTGAACCATGACTCACATATTATAATTAGCCGCAACTAATGGAATAGGAAATAATACTGCATTAGGAAATAATTTACTCTGGGACACAGTACGACATACTGACGTACGCTTACAACAGCAAAAATTTATACACGCGCGCAAACATACACATAAGTTGGTACATGGGTTAATAGAAGTACAATAATAAACTGCACACGTTCGCGTGTTAGAGACGTAAACTCGTTGTTTCGGTAGTGGCGCCGTGCCGTAGTCGGTGAGTTGGGTCATCGGTACCACCTAGGCAAGGGATTGCATACAATGCCAGTACACGTGGATGTAGCCAAAGTCGCGCTATTGTGTCTGTTGCATGATCAACGCTCTTGAGTATTTCTTGAGTTGGTATTTCTCATGCGAAGTGCTGCTGGTTTAAGGAATCGGATATATGTTTTAAAAGACGAAGTGGACTGTATAAATTTTGAGTTAACTAGCGTTTATTGACAATTACTCAATAAAGCGCATGGCCCATGCAATTACGTATAGGGTACATTGCCAAGATAAATAACGATTGAAGATTGAAAATTATATACAGAAGTTAAGCAAATAATCAAATTTCACATCGCCGCGGCTAGCAAATAGAAAAGAGTATTGAGCGAATGAAGGCTGAGGGTTAACTAACAACTCTGTCGTAGCTCGCAGTTAGCGAACTGCACTTTAAGCGGGTGACGTAATTGCGTGGGCTGATAGCGCACGGGTATAATGAACAAATACAAAGATTTAACAGTGTCCGTACAATCAAAATTCCACTTATACACAGACTTTATTACCTACCGCATTTCTGTACGGCTCATTATTAAATAAGTCGTTATAATGATCTCAGGTATCAAGTATCAAGTCACGATTAAAGCACATATAAAGGCGAAAAGTGAAAGCGCAATGCGCAGAGAGAGAGAGAGAGAGAGAGAGAGAGAGAGAGAGAGAGAGAGAGAGAGAGAGAGAGAGAGAGAGAGAGAGAGACAGACAGACAGACAGAGTGTAACACTGCGACAGCTAGTAAGCGAAACGATTGACTAACTCTTATCGGCTGATACATCACGTGATACTATGCTCCCGGCTCTGCACAGCTGGCAGCTCTCACCTTTATATTATGTGCTCCCGAGTCTAGTGATAGTAACTATGGAAGTATGTGCGCACAAATACAGTCCCACACACTATGTTCCGGCTTAAGTGATATGTAGACACATTACCTTTGAACAGGACAATGCCAACTGCTTGCAACCCACACGTTTCTTATGCAAAAGGAAACACTAGTAACGTCTGTCAACAACGTGTATTATTGTTGATATAAGGCTTACTGTGCCTGTCACTATATCATTTGAGTTTCTCATCCAACAACTATTTAGGATTATCACCTCTTAGTGGTCAATGCCATTTTAAAAACTGACATGCGGAACTTAATTTAAAAATTAATAATTTCTAAATTTACATTTTTTGGCAATGTAATCTACAAATTGTAATAGTATATTTAATATTTATACTGACACTACCTCAAGATATTTTTTTCCTTATTAGGAACATGTTTCGAGAACCATTGTGTTCTCATCCTCAGCCTTCGTGATTTTGCGTCTGGTGAAGTATTTGTGTGTTGGCTGGACGTTATTGTGGTTTCTTGTTGGTCTCTGGTATTTTAAAGTGGTATTATTGTGTGTGATTGTGGTGTATGTATTAGTATTTTATGTATTTTCGATGTTGAGTGCTTTGGAAATTGTGTCATGTTTTGTATTGATTTGTATTTGTTCAAGTATTAGTTTGTTTTGTGTTTTATGTTTGTATATTTGTAAATTTTCACAAATGTTTATTATGGTGCCTTTGTGTGGTATGTGGTTTATTAGTGTCATGTTGCTTATGTCTGGGAATTCATGTCCAGTGTTTATTGCATGTGTGGCCAAATTAGATTTGTATATTTCTGTTTTTTTGTATGCGTTTAGGTGTTCAAAATAACGTTTTTTTTGTAGCAAAACGTGTTTGAAATAAATTTTAATAGATATGATTTTCATGCATGCAAAACATGTGTAAACACTATAGTCGATTGAAACGTGCTTTGAAAAAGGTTTAGATCGCTTTGCTTATCTAAGCACTGCAGAGCTACAGCAATAGAAGAGCAGTGTGTTATATTGTATTCAAGAGGATAATACAGTAGGTTAACATTGGTTGAATTTAACAACAGTAAAAGATAAATCTTGTTAAAGATTTAATTGAGTCTGAATTTTTAAAGTATTTACAAAGAAAATAATAACTATTATAAGATTACATTTGGCATTAGTGTACAATTACTTGATTGGCCCAGTGAGCTCGCTGCATTTTGAATTAATATTTCCTGTTATCTTGATTTTCTTAGCCATACATATCAGTACATCCTTTCAGATACTAGTGTATGAATCCAGAATAATACCTTTAATAATTACCCTATTTAATAAAACTTTATTAAATAAAGTTTACGTTTCCAGAGATTATTTGCACTCCTAACCTAGTAAAGATTTAAGCACAAAGCAATAGAAGTCAACAGCAGATAAAGGAATAATAGATATTAAATGTCAAGTGACGTCAAAAAATATGTAAAATATGGAGAAGGAGTTTGAAGACTGTAAGTAATAAAATTTAGATGGATCTACAGAACGGTAGAATTAGTATTTTAAGCAGAACGTAAGAATTACGTTGTAATCAGTCATAATAAGAGAAGAATAATTGAAAACAGAAGATTGGAATTTGTACTACGTCTTTGAACCAAAGGAGATTATTAAAATGTTTATGCGTTTATGCGTCCCTACGCTGAACGAAACCACAAGAAAAAGATTTAAACAGACTGAAAATATCTTTCAGTACGGTGATAAAAACACGAATCTTACACCTCTTAGAGTACTAGTAAAAATAAATAGGTGTAAAAAATTATCATTTCACATGTTTCTTATATTAAAAAAATCAACAGAGAATTACGGAGGTGATGAACATACATCAAAGAATGTAATGTGATGAAACAGAAATGTAAGGTTAGAACAGCTATGTGTAAAGATAGTTTGGAAGAGCTTACTAAGCGATACTTAGATGTTACTATATTACTAGGGGCTGCCATTTTGTTTGAATATTCATTGCATCTCTGGTCCCAAATTGCTGGTCTCTGTTCCACTTCAATTAGAAATCGATCAGAATCAAAATCCGACATGATAGTTAAAGATTTTAAATAGTTTTTAGAAACAAGAAAGTCTTATAAAGTTAAAAACAAATAGTAAGAAAGCTCCAAATTTATGGAAATTACAGTGTTAGTATACGCTTCACAACACTACTCTGAACACTGCTGTGGCGCGACTGAAAGTGGCCCGTGTGTAAGCTCCGACGCCACAAATCGTCTCCATTCGTGGCGGGGACTGGCTTATGCCTGCCACAGTCGCGTGTCACAGTCGCTCGTGTGGAAGGGTACAATTTAAAACCATGCAAAACAACCAGGCGCGACTGAGTGGCGCCACAGAGTGGCCCGTGTGTCAGCAGGGACGTCGGTCAGTTGCGTCCGCCTGAAAAAGAACCCGGTCAATTGCGTCCCTCATAGGAAATTTTACGCGGTCAACTCCATCCCTCGTAGGAAATTGTAGCTTGCTATTCCGAAAAATTGATCGTAATAATAAGTATAAATACTAGTGTATCTTCCTCTAATCATTTGTGGTTTTAATATCCCAATGAAAAGCAAAAACATATTTCACACTTATTAGTGATCACCAGCTGTAGATATCCTTTGAAAGGAACTACAGTATATGTTTTGTCTAGCCACTTATAATAGTTTTGTCAATTCTCTATGTTACATTTTTTATTTTATTTTTTTGATGCTGTTTGTCTAGCCACTTAAAATAGTTTTGTCAATGTTCTATGCAACTTGTATTTATATTTATTTTTTACTTTTATTTTTTTAAATTTATTTCTATGTATTTTATTTATTTGCTGCTGTTTGTCTAGCTACTTATAATTTTGTCAATCTTCTATGTTACTTTATTTTATTGGTAAAAATTTCATGCAGACAGCCTCTACACACTGTATTCGAGCACAGGTTTTTCTGGTGAATTTATTCATTTGTTCCCGAAGATAGATTTCCTTTTCTTCTATCCGTTTATATTTCCTTACATTTTCTTTGCTTCTTAATTTGATATATGTATCAGCCTGGAAATTTTTCAAAACATCAACAACATTGTATATGTTGGGATGAGAAGTTAGAAGTGCGCATTTAATCGAGCGTGAAACGATTCGCAGTTGTTCGTCGTACGATTCGTTGAAACGCTGAAATCCGCCCATATTCTTGGAGGAAACGTAGCATCAGGAGAAATGTAATTGTCGAATACATAATCTGTGAATATTCTTATGTTTTCTTTTCCGTCTGGTTGTAATGACATTAGGTCGTCTGTGAACCAGTCGTCTATGTCGTCGGGACTTAGGAAGGGTAAGCCAAAAAATAATTTCCAAAAACGGCTGGTTTCCGTGTTCGATTTATATTCAGAAGACAACCCAAGAGCTTGAATTTTTTTCCACCAATTTTGCCCCAGATGGAAACGACAACCCTTGATCTTCATTGAAGGCCAAACAACTTTTGCAGCACCATGTATTGCAGATTCGAAGTCCATAATCATTTCCTCAGGATCAAGGGACAAACTATGCGATTCGCACTTCGCGACAATTGACTTGAACATTTCGGTATAAGTTCAAGAGTCTTTGTCCGGTAATAGAAAAAAAACTAGTGGCACATACATACTCTTTACATATCCATGTATTGTGAATATCTGTTTGAAAAATTTTGGGCAACTTTTAAATGTACCATCAACATAGAGTTTTGGCGTTTCACACAGAATTTTTAAATTTGTCATTGTCGAGAAACAAACAAGTCCTTTTACTGGGTCGTTCATCATGAGGAAGTCTTCCCCAGTATTGGTGACAATTTCCATTTCTCGCAGAGCGCGATGAGTTCCACAACCACTTTTTGGAAGACTTGGATGAATCGATTCTCTGGACCGCCTAATTACTCGCTTGATTAACTCAACGTCTCCAGTTGATAATGTTTCTACGTCTCCATTATTTGTCAATTCTCTCTGTAAGAGTTTTGACGGCCTACATGAAATATCTTCAGCTGCTTTTCTTTTCACAGAATTTGCTATTTTTTGTCTGTTAATTATATTTTCTTCCAAACGTGCATGAGTGTGTTCTTGAAAACTTTCTGTAATTTTATTTTCCAAATCAATTTTTAAGTAACACTTACAAGTCTTTGTGGTGCATGCCTATCGCTGAATTCCGTCCATCAGATGGGTTTGTGAATCGGAATTTGTAACCACCAACTACGAAGATTGATTTACCCTTTTCACTTTTCGTAACTTCCATGATCGATGCGCTACACTTGCTACACACTACACACAATTTGACAACTCTTACTAACGATAACTAAATGAGGAATAAATCCCGAAAAAGGTATAAATATAACAAGAAGCAGGTGGAGTGGGGGTGTTGAACCGTTCTTATTGTTAGCAGTAACGGGGACGCAATTGACCGGTTTGAAAAAGGGAGTCAGGTAGCGGCGGACGGAATTGACCGAGTCCGGTCAGCAGCCTATAGTGCTTAATTTTGATAAATAAAGTATCCTTAAAAGAAGGTCATAATAATCCACTGTAGAAAGGTAGATGAAATATCTATAAATGGAAAGGGTAGTTGAAGGGGAAGGGGGTAATTTTCTATAAATTAAAATGGTAATTGATGAGGGAGAGGATAATTTTTTATAAGTTTTATATGTGTACTACGTTATTGACAACAAAGAAGTCGTTTCTATGGAAACATTTTATTTCATTTTGACAAAATTCTATATTTTTTTAGGAATTATCAAACCGAATTCAAGTAAATGATTGGAACTGTATGAGTACCCGCAATACATTTCGATGTTTTTAATATGCGATTGTATCGATATATTACGGTGTGGAAAAGAAGAAGTGTACTAATTGTTAATGTAAAGCAAAAATTCGTGTTGTTTTCATTTGGAAGTTAGGTAATAATGGTTTTGGGTTTTTAGTTTACTGTTAAAACAAATAAAAGCTGTGGTTGAGAAAACATGACATTAAACGTGTAATACAATGCGTATAACAGAGTAACACTTAAAATAGAGAACCTAACGTTTTTAAGTTTACAAATTGGAAAAAACAACAGCAAATACAAAATGAAAAATACAAAATGAAAAAACCAAAAAACACTGTGTTAAGGAATGACAACATATGCTCTACAAATTGTACATAATGGATGTTTGTTTTTTGTTAGTCACAAAACGAGCACTTGTCGGAAAACGAATTTTACCAAAAAAACGAGTTCTGCCATAAAAAAGTGACATGTAGTCCTATAATAATAGGCAAGGGTTTGACTCTTGGGCCACTCCCGCCTTACTTCGAGTTGGGGTTTTCGTGGTTTTAGAAAAAAAATAGTTTTACATTACTCACGTATTGGTTTCCATGTATAATTTCAGTTTTCATGTTAACCTAACATAATCAATTTTTTGTGATAAATTACTACTACAGTCATTTACCATTAAAAACATGACAAACAAAATCAATTGCAATCACCAACCAACTATTTTGCAACATACAAAATTAAAATTTGTATAATTCTTTCACTACATAAAATTATGTGCGATATTCACTACATATCTAAGCCCAAAATTCGCATTATCGAAATAACTGCGGGTACGCATAAAGGCAGTACCAAATGATTTTATATATAATCTGAGAACATGGAAGTCATGTATGGTTCTCCATACCGATTTTTATAATTATGCAATTACAAGTGAGGTATAATCCATTTATGTTAACAAATACCAGAGGTAAAACACATTACACACATTGTAATATATTTTTACTTTTTATATGACAATAAAATATAAAATATGTAGATAAGAATTGTGCTCTCCTGTAAGCCCCACTGTTTGGGCTAGCCAATTTGTAATATATTTACAAATTTAAAATTAAATAAATAAAATATAATATGTAGATAGCAAGAATTATGTATGTTGTCTGGATCTCGGTGTTGAACTCGCCGATGATACAGCTCCACTTTGGATTCACCAATTACAAAGAATAAATTAAATATAAATATGTTTTATAATTAAGTGTGATTGATTTATAAAACAAAAATAAAATTTTGTAGGTTGTGAAATTTTTACTGATATTGAGTTTTGGTTTAATTATTTTATTTAATTAATTAATAATTAATTAATTAATTGAGTGTGTAATTTTCTTAGATATTTATTCTATCACTGTAAATTAATTTTGTTTAGAAAAAAAATAGTTATCATTAATTATATAAATAAAGACAACTCTTGTAACTGAGTAATGATGTTCATTTATTAACATTCAAAATTATGCGCCAGTCAAACTACGCATGATCAAGGCATTGGCTAATATGTGCTCCAGTCGGTAGCGAACAAGATCAACAAAATATATTTTTACAAGGTTAGAAATTATGGTTCTTTTAACGAGTCGAAATGGTCAGAGGGCAAGGAACAAGATACATTCTTACAGGTATTCTTAAACTAAATTATTTTGGCTGAAATAAAACAAGATTATTATTTAAATTGTCAATTAGAAAAATGAATAGCGAACCAAATCCACGAAATGACGTCACTCCTTTCAAGCTGGCTGTGTACTCGTGCTGGTTAGAAAATCAAGTATGGCCGACGTCTCCTCGATTTTAGCGGCTATACTGCTGGAACTGGCTGAGATTCTCCCGCAGAAATAAAATGATATTCCCTTCTCTGCGAAGTAGTGTTGGTCCTGGAATATAGTGTAGAGTGTACTCTCGTCTCCTGCGATGTCGTTTTCGTGATGGGTTTCTTGTGAAGTGTCCGGTGTTCAAATATGTGTATTTGTGTTCTGCGAATATGGTCCAAAATCGTCTCAAAATGGCTGTTGATTTCTTGTGTTTGAGTTTGATGGTGTTATTACTGTTGGTTGGAGTTAGTGAGGTGTTATAAATTGGTAGTTAATGTTATTTTCACTTTTATATAACCTCTGTTACACGCCGCATAACCACACTCGGTTTTACACAAAATTAATCTTTTTTCGGTATTCTGCTAACACATTTCCAACTAGTCGTCTTCACGATTAACAATAGACTAATAGACTCAACGTCGTCGTTTTAGGGTAATTTGTGCTATGTCTTTTTCCTCTTTATATTGTTTAACTATAAAAATATCTGTCTAAGACTTGGTTCACCATCTAAATATACATAATAAGTTTTCTTATTTTTTACTGTAATTCAAATATTTCTTAATTTTACATAAATCTAACTACTCAGTAATATTGATTAATTAATTTTACATCTTTGGATATATAGCTGGTTTTGTTTCAAGCTCATTTAAGCCCAAAAATTACAATTTTTTATAATGATTGTGTGCCTCATATTTTGTACAAATTTATTGTTTAAATGGTTTTTTAATTGTTTTTTCTGATAATATTTCCATGGAATATACTTAATAACTCCGTGATTATCTTTGTTGTTAATAATTTTGTTGTTAAAACACTTCAATATTGATTAATTTACTGTTTAGTCTGATTTGATTACCCTTATAGGCCTAGTATTATCTGTTTCCAAAAGAAGTTAATTTTCTTTCCTTTGTCATTCTATTCGCTATTAATTTTATCTGTATTAAATATATTTTCAATTTCTGTATTGTATGTATTGAATTCTATTCCTATTATATAGCTTGATTCTCTGATAGATAGTTTTGGTTTAATATTACTAGTCTGTGTTTTCTAAAATGGTGTCTTAGCTAGTCTGCTTGTACATTATATACGGTTTACTGTTTTGAATAAAATTATTACATTTCTATATCCTACTTGCCTCTCTGCCTTACACACTGGAAAATTAAATAACATGATTTTAAAATACAATGGAATATCTTATATCTACTAAACTTTTTTTTTATAATATCATTTAACCATAACATAAACATCTTATGCCTATTATTTTCTACATATTTAGAATTATAATGGAAACATATTATTATCAGCACTATTATCAGTCGTTGGCTGTCCTTTGTTTTTATGTTTCCTTTTATCACAAACCTTATCCTATTAAAACATCTTATTCCTAATAACACCTTCAGTTATTAACTGTCTCTTTTAATTACTATAACTAATTTGATAACACATTAACATAAAAACATCTTATAACTAATGACACTTTCAGTTATTAACTGTCTCTTGTGTTCCCTATACCTAATTTGCTAATACAATAAAATTAAAACATCTTATACCTTGTATTTATTGTTACCTTCTATATTGTTATTATGCCTAATCACTAAAACACTTTTATTATCAAAATTGCACTCAGTCATTAGACTGTCTCTTTAGTTTTATTTAGTATTTCCCTACACTGATGGTAGTCTTTTTTAATAGATTTTTTATACTACACTTTATTATAATGTGTCATTTATTTTGGCTACACTAATGGTAGTCCTTTTAATATTTTTTCCACATATTATGCTTACAACTAGTATACAATTCGGTTTTCTTTGGGATTGTATCTTGTAACTTGTTATTGGGTCTACATATATTAGTTTTAATTTTGTTTAATGGTATGTATTCCATGATTAACATTTTTTGGAATAACTCTTCTTGGTTCTAGTCTCTGTGTGGGAATCTTGACATATTTTGTCCCTTCTTCATTATTATATTAGTAATTTCTGGTCTTGTGGATTCCCTGCATCTTGACCTTATACATTTCCCTTATTAATATGGTTTCATCCTTTTATTTCCTTTTTCTTGTATTTCCTTTTTACTGCTTCCCCAATCTACTGGGTATACTGCTGGTTTATTTGGTTTTTACATAGTAAGTTATTTTGATCAATGATTTTCTTTGTTATTTTTCATTCTTATTAACATTTTATTGACTTAATATACAGTTTCTAGTGTAATTCTTAAAACAATTCATTCTTCTCACTCACTATGGAACTTTTCTTCCTTATTTATGTTGCATTAAGTTAAATGTTTAGCGTAATATTTTGTTATGCTACATAGGCTCTCCTGTAAAAGTGATTAGTTCAGATCATACTCTTAGTATGGATGAAATAATTACTATTAATTCTTTTGTATTTACTATATTTTCTTCGTGATTACATGTTTTCACCTTATATACCTTCTTTTTCCACCGCTGCTTCCTCTCAGATGATGTGTATCTCCTTCATTAGTTTCTTTCTTCATTAATAAGTGATCTTCAATCTTGTGTATAACATTATCATTTTATATTCTTTCTTATTTGGTGCTTCCTCACCAGTATGTTTACTCCCTAACATTCCCTAACAAATTAATTGGAACAGTTCAGAGTGGCACTTTTGGCTTCAATCCCTGCTGTCCACCACTTCAATTAATTGAGTCCAGAGGCATTATCATCTCTGCTCAAAATATAAGACTGATGGCATTTTCTACATCCAGTCATAAAAATAAATAAACAGTAAAAGTAGTCATTTTTGACTAAAATAAACATCTTTAGATTCTTCACTTCATAATACTTATATTAATTAATACTCTTATACACTTGACTCTTCTTCTCTCTTAAAGCTTATTCCATATTAGGTAGTTTAGGTATGTGGTATAATATACATTTCATCATTTCATCATGTTTACATAGTAATTAGTATTTATATTTATACTTTCTACCATCTGGTATCCAATGAGTTATTTTTATTGCTCATGGTATAACATGAATTAATTCTTTATCACTTTCACTATAACAGTGGTTATTGCAACAACATTATCATTAATAGTATCATGGTTTTTGGTTTCTGGTCTCACTGTTTGATCTTTACTGAGTTAGTCCTTCTTCATTGTTCCATTTTTATTAAATTAATTTCTTTGTGAGTTTGGTTAAGTTGTTTAGATTAAGTCATATGATATTCTGGTTTCCTTTCTCCTTTAGAGTTTTGTTTCTCTTTCTTACAAAATTTTTTTTTCATATTGATGAGTTATTGCTCATCATTCGTATGAGTAATGATACGCGCTTACTATTTTTTAACTTTAGATATTTTTATTCAACTACATTCTTGCTTATTCATAGTTGTTTTTCAAATATTTTAGTGTAAGTTGTACTTATTATTGGTTATGAATTTTGAACATATTTATTCATCAAAATTCTTTTTTCATCATTCATAATAGTCTTCGAATGATCAGTGTAAGTTGTACTTACTAATGTTTGAATTTTGGAAGTATTTTTTATTCATCAAAATTCTTTTTATTTATTCATAATTCTTCGAATATTTGGTGTAAGTTGTCCTTACTAATTTTTGAATTTTGGAAGTATTTAATGTTCATCCAAATTCTTTTTTCATTCATAATAATCTTTCAAATGATTTGTGTAAGTTGGACTTACTGATTTTTGAATTTTGAAATTATTATTCATCAAAATTCTTTTCTCATTCATAATAATCTTTGAATATTTGTGTAAGTTGTACTTACTAATTTTTGAATTTTGAAATTTTTTTTCTTATTTTTCCTCTAAATATTTTTTAATGGATAATTGATTATAAGTTCCTTTTACTTTATTTGAAATGATATCCTTTAGTACATACGTATTGTTATTATTGTTTTTAATAATCATGTATGGGCCGGTATACAGCAGTAACAACTTTTTGGTAATGGCTTCCAAAGTACTGGGTAATTCCCTGTTTTTTAGCAGTACCTTTTCTCCGACTTCATAGCTTATTATTTTCTTAATCGCCTTTTGATATTTGTTCTTGCGCCTTTCCTGGTCTTCTGCCAATTTATTGTAGAATCTAATTCGATTGAATTTGTATTCTTGACTCATGGGGAACTCTATTATGTCTTGTATTTCTCTTGGAGGCGGTTTTTCATACATTGCCGTGTATGGCGTGGTACCTATAGCGGGGTGATATGATAAATTAAGGAATTCTTCAGTAGCTAATAAATATTCTTGCCACTTCTTTTGTTGATTATAGCAATAAGCCCGTAATATTCTTCCGACTTCTCGCAGTACCCTCTCCGCTGGATTGCTGCTGGGGTGGTAGACAGATGTCTTGTATGTCTTAATGCCCAACGTATTCAGAGTGTTTCTCCACCTCCAACCCTTAAATTGCGTTCCATGGTCTGTGATTATGGATGCCGGGCTCCCTATCTCTGGAATGTAATGATTTGTTATTATTCCTAGAGTCTTTAAAGTGGTGGCTCTGTTCACAGGGTACAGTTTTGTAAATTTTGTGAAATGATCCATCATGATAATAATATATTTGTATCGATGGCGTCCGCCACTGGACCACGGAACTACCAATGTTCCATACGATTCAGAGAACCGGTAGAATTTAACCGAAAGTCGTATCCCATAGCACAGTCTTTGAAGGAAGCCGTACGCACAGAGATCCAGAACATGATCAGTACAGATATCATCGAGAGCAGTCAATCGCCATACACTAGCCCAATTGTGGCTATACAAAAGAAAAATGGGAAGGTAAGGCTTTGCCTTGACGCACGTGAGATAAATAAAATGATAATTAACGATCGTACCTCACCTGGCGAAATTGATGAGATTTTGAAGAGGTTCCACGGAACACGATTCATTACCACGTGGGATACCGTCTGCGGCTATTGGCAAGTGGAGTTGCACCCAGCAAGCCGGCAATACATGGCGTTCATCTTCGAAGGGCGCAATTATCAGTTTAAGAGGTTGCCCTTCGGGTTGGTGAACTCAGTAGCTGTTTTTGTCGCCTGTATGGATCATATACTAGGACCAGAAGCGCTCCAATTCACGACTGTCTATGTTGATGATCTCATAATAACATCAACCAACTGGGAAGAACACTGTTACCGTGTGGAGCATGTCTTGAAAAAGCTTGCTGAAAATAATGTTACCCTTAAACTAGACAAGTCCAAGCTTATAGCTAAAGAAGTACAATTCTTGGGTTTCCAGCTAAACAGTCAGGGAATAACACCATCAACAGAAAAGGTAGACGCCATACAACGATTCCCTACACCAAAAAACGGAAGGCAACTACAATCATTTTTAGGCCTGTGTAACTATTATAGGAAGTTCCAAAATAATTATTCCGAACTGACGGCCCAGTTTCAGTACCAGTTATCGTCCAAGAATAAATGGCGATGGGGTCAAGAACAAGACGAAACCTTCAAATCAATTAAGGAGAAGTTCTTAGAAGCAGTAATGCTCAACCATCCGGATTTTAACCGACGCTTCTTTCTAAACTGTGACGCTAGTAACATTAGCTTGGGATCAACACTGTACCAAGAAGATGAAAGTGGAAACCATCTAGTAGTGAGCTTTGCTAGCAGAACCCTTAACCAGTGTGAAAAGAACTATAATGTGACGGAAAAAGAACTGCTAAGCGTAGTCTTTGCCTGCGGGAAGTTTCGGACGTATATCCTCGGATATCCAGTGACCGTTCGAACAGATCACAAATCAATTTCTGAGAAGATGCAAGTTAAGCCATGGTAGATTGACCAGATGGGTACTCGCCCTGCAGGAATACGATATACAGTGGGAGTATGTTCCTGGAAGTAAAAATGTAGTAGCCGACGTATTGTCGAGAGTGAATCTGGAAGAACAAACGTTCGAAGGCGAAAAGGAGAGCATCTTGAAAATCTATAATATTATTAAGGACAGATCCGATTTAGAAAAGATAGTACAGGACATCAGCAAACACCAGCAGTCCGACCCGAAGTTAAACCACATTAAACTTCGTCTCTCCAACCAAGATGACACAATAAACAAATTTTATTGTATACATAATGGAATTTTATTCATCAAAACATCCCTTGATGAAGAGATATGGAAGATCATGATCCCTACTACAATCGAAAATGATATCATCCTGGACTATCATCTACGATACGGTCACATGGGAGCCATGAAGGTGATCAAGGCGATAGAAGAGAATTGTCATATAAAAAGTATCAATAGAAAGACGAGAAACTACCTCAAAACCTGTCTGATATGTCAATTGGTGAAAACCAACAATGAGAGAAAGGAGGGTATGATGATACCAATTACCTCACATGCCAAACTGGAAAAGGTATTTCTAGACATATGTGGTCCATTTCCCCATGACATTTCCACTTTTTATATGACAATTCTCTTCTATCGCCTTGATCACCTTCATGGCTCCCATGTGACCGTATCGTAGATGATAGTCCAGGATGATATCATTTTCGATTGTAGTAGGGATCATGATCTTCCATATCTCTTCATCAAGGGATGTTTTGATGAATAAAATTCCATTATGTATACAATAAAATTTGTTTATTGTGTCATCTTGGTTGGAGAGACGAAGTTTAATGTGGTTTAACTTCGGGTCGGACTGCTGGTGTTTGCTGATGTCCTGTACTATCTTTTCTAAATCGGATCTGTCCTTAATAATATTATAGATTTTCAAGATGCTCTCCTTTTCGCCTTCGAACGTTTGTTCTTCCAGATTCACTCTCGACAATACGTCGGCTACTACATTTTTACTTCCAGGAACATACTCCCACTGTATATCGTATTCCTGCAGGGCGAGTACCCATCTGGTCAATCTACCATGGCTTAACTTGCATCTTCTCAGAAATTGATTTGTGATCTGTTCGAACGGTCACTGGATATCCGAGGATATACGTCCGAAACTTCCCGCAGGCAAAGACTACGCTTAGCAGTTCTTTTTCCGTCACATTATAGTTCTTTTCACACTGGTTAAGGGTTCTGCTAGCAAAGCTCACTACTAGATGGTTTCCACTTTCATCTTCTTGGTACAGTGTTGATCCCAAGCTAATGTTACTAGCGTCACAGTTTAGAAAGAAGCGTCGGTTAAAATCCGGATGGTTGAGCATTACTGCTTCTAAGAACTTCTCCTTAATTGATTTGAAGGTTTCGTCTTGTTCTTGACCCCATCGCCATTTATTCTTGGACGATAACTGGTACTGAAACTGGGCCGTCAGTTCGGAATAATTATTTTGGAACTTCCTATAATAGTTACACAGGCCTAAAAATGATTGTAGTTGCCTTCCGTTTTTTGGTGTAGGGAATCGTTGTATGGCGTCTACCTTTTCTGTTGATGGTGTTATTCCCTGACTGTTTAGCTGGAAACCCAAGAATTGTACTTCTTTAGCTATAAGCTTGGACTTGTCTAGTTTAAGGGTAACATTATTTTCAGCAAGCTTTTTCAAGACATGCTCCACACGGTAACAGTGTTCTTCCCAGTTGGTTGATGTTATTATGAGATCATCAACATAGACAGTCGTGAATTGGAGCGCTTCTGGTCCTAGTATATGATCCATACAGGCGACAAAAACAGCTACTGAGTTCACCAACCCGAAGGGCAACCTCTTAAACTGATAATTGCGCCCTTCGAAGATGAACGCCATGTATTGCCGGCTTGCTGGGTGCAACTCCACTTGCCAATAGCCGCAGACGGTATCCCACGTGGTAATGAATCGTGTTCCGTGGAACCTCTTCAAAATCTCATCAATTTCGCCAGGTGAGGTACGATCGTTAATTATCATTTTATTTATCTCACGTGCGTCAAGGCAAAGCCTTACCTTCCCATTTTTCTTTTGTATAGCCACAATTGGGCTAGTGTATGGCGATTGACTGCTCTCGATGATATCTGTACTGATCATGTTCTGGATCTCTGTGCGTACGGCTTCCTTCAAAGACTGTGCTATGGGATACGACTTTCGGTTAAATTCTACCGGTTCTCTGAATCGTATGGAACATTGGTAGTTCCGGATCTTTCCAGGTTCGTCCGAAAATACAACTCGATATTTTTCATATATTTCGACCAATTGATTCAGCTGGTTTTCTTTTAATTGCTCGTTAGTATTGTGGCACTGGAAGTTACGTATCTCCTGAATCTTTTGCTGCCATAGGTCATCCTCCGAATCCTGATGTACTGGCTTGTTGTTTGTTGAGTAGTTGGACAAGTAATTCACCTTATTTTGGTGGTTGAGAAGTTGTCTGGAGTCTAACGTCTTGTTATTAGTTAAATTGGCTACCCAGGTCGAACCTTCAGAAAAGAGTGATACCTTTCCTCGGCACAGGTCGATAACTGCTGAGTTTCTGCGCAGTATGTCACATCCTATCATGATGTTGAAAGGTAATCCGGCTGCAACAAGAAATATCATATCCACACTAATGCCCTGACTGTTGACACTTAGGGATACCTGTTTTCTTATGGTCTTGTTCTGTCGGCCGGTAGCTCCTACAAGTACAATATTATTAATAGGTAGTACCGGTAAGTTTTTGTGGCATTCCTGCTGTATCCGGTCCAACTCATTTCGATTTATTATAGAGACATTGGCTCCAGTGTCTATCATTATAGGGACAGAAATACCCTCAATTTCTGCAATTATATATATTATTTCACTGTTATAATTATTAATATTAATTTCACTTTCTTCTAGCAGTTCCTTACGGATATCTTTCAAATAATTACTGTATATTATAGTAAAATTTTTTCTGTTTTTCTTCGAATTTCTTTCTTGGTTAAACCCAGCAGATTGGAGCAGTAAAGGGTTATTGGAGTTTATTACTGCCTCCGTTCGTTTAAATGTTTCGCATCATTACGGATTAGGCCGTTGGAAGCATCGGCTTGGAGTCCTGAGACTGCTTCGTTTGGTTCAGCACGATCGTCCTGTTGGGCTTCTGTTACAGGTAGTCTTCGCTGATTGTCCAGGCTGGAACTACGTCTGGGCTCGTACTCTCTGTAACGATTACTTCCCTGACTTCCTTGAAAGGTCTCGTACTCGTAGTATCGGCTCCTTCGTTGAGGCTGGTACCTCCTCTGTCCACCGCCTTCCGCTCTGATGTAGTTAATATGGGGTCGATATGTCCTGTAATTATTGTTATTACCTCCATTCGGGTAATTCCGGTTATAGTTACCATGATAATTGTTATTAGAAAGGTTGGGGTTCCTCTGACCACTTGGAACATAGTTACGATTATTATTATAATAACCGTTGTCGTTTTGTGGACGGTTATTATTATTATTATTATTATTGTTGTTGTTGTTGTCATTATTATTAATGCGAGGAACATGATTATTATTATTATTGTTGTTAAATCTAGGTAAATTATTGTTATTACGTGTGTTATAATTGTATTCGGCAGTATTCCGATTTGCGGAATTATAATTATTGTTGTTGCCCACATTCTGCCGATTATTATTATTCAAATTATTGGTGTTACTTCTTGGTTCCGGCTTTTCATATCTCCTGCGACTTTGGCGGTAATAGTCTTCATGCTCATACATTTCTAAGAGCTCGGTCATAGCTTGCACAGTCTTTATTTGACTGTTTCTTCTGGCTCTTATTATATCTTCCTCATAATGGTATGAGAGCTTGCTGACCAGGCATTCTTCCGGTATTCTGGGCTCTAGATGTTTGGCCACGCACACCTTTCCCAAAAAGTACGCTGTTAGAGTCTGGTTTCCATACGGGTTGTATTTTCCATGACAGATCCCGTCTCTGGCGATATTTTGTGTTGATTCAGACCAATATTTGGCTTTGAATAGCCTTCTGAATTGTTGGTAGTCGGTCACTTCGTCTCTTATCGCCATCCACCAATTATCTGCTATCTCCTTGAACGATTCGTCAAGCACCTCTTTATTCTCCCTCCAGCGGTTACCTCGGTGTTTGGTGAAGTACTCTTCGATTCTGGCTAGGAACTCCATTGGTTTGTTTTTATAAAACCTGAAGTTAATTCCTTCACGATTCTCGCTGTTAGGACAACTGGTAATGCTTGTCGGTCGACTATGGAATAGGTCTATATCTGTTTGGTTCTGTCGCACCTGACTGTTGATACTTGATGCCGTCACATTTTTCTGTGAATCGGTCCTGCACTCGCTCCCAGTCTTCACGTGTTTCTTTCAGTCTTTCCTCCAATGTCTTCCTAGTCGTTTCTTCAATGTTGTTAACCTTCGTGTTTATTTCTGTCTTGATACTCTGTACTTCTCGTTCGGTTTGACTCCATCTTTCGTCAGCTCTTGTAACCTTTTGTTCGATTACTGTTAATTCCTCTTCTACCTTCTTGCTGATTGTTTCATTATTTTCAGCTATCTTTTGCCCCAGTTCTTCCTTCAATGCTTCCATCCTTCCATCTAATCGGTTCATATTTTCTTGGTTCGTCTCTCTTAATTCTTCTCTTAATTGTTGACTATTATTCTCGATCTTTTTATTGGTTTCTTCCAGTTTTTGGCTTATCTGGGTCAATTCCTCCTTTGATTGTTTATTGTCAGTTTTTATTTCCTCCATTTTCTCCTCAATCTTCTGAATATTTTCCTCCATCTTCTCCTCGATCTTCTTAATATTTTCCTCCATTAATAATTTATTTTCGTTTTTTATTTCGTCCACTTTCTCCTCCATCTTCTTACTATTTTCTTCCATTTTCTCCTCCATCTTCTTACTATTTTCTTCGATTTTCTTATTGGTATCCCCGATTTTGTTACTCAACTCTTACTTTAATTCTTCCTTCGTTGTTTTAAATTCTCGGAGTAACATCTCCATCATTCTATCCAATTTTGTATCCTCCTTTGTGGTGGATTTCTCCGGCTGTTCCTCCTGTGGTGCAGGCTTGTTTGGTTCTGCTGGCGGTAACATCGACTCCACATCTTCCACTGGTGTCGCCTCTTTATCCTCCATGTCTACCTCCTGCTCGGCCTCCATAGCCCTTTTCCTTGATGTAGCTCTCCTGTGCATCTCGCTCCCTCTTCCGACCTATTGACCGCTGCCAAGCTAAAAATAGGAAATTGGACACTCGTCCTTATTTTATAACACTATTACCTCCTATTTAAAGCCCTTTAGTTGGACGCCAATTTGTAATACATTTACAAATTTAAATTAAATAAAATATATGGTGCATGACAATAAGAATTGTGCTCTCCTGTAAGCCCCACTGTTTGGGCTAGCCAATTTGTAATATATTTACAAATTTAAAATTAAATAAATAAAATATAATATGTAGATAGCAAGAATTATGTATGTTGTCTGGATCTCGGTGTTGAACTCGCCGATGATACAGCTCCACTTTGGATTCACCAATTACAAAGAATAAATTAAATATAAATATGTTTTATAATTAAGTGTGATTGATTGATAAAACAAAAATAAAATTTTGTAGGTTGTGAAATTTTTACTGATATTGAGTTTTGGTTTAATTATTTTATTTAATTAATTAATAATTAATTAATTAATTGAGTGTGTAATTTTCTTAGATATTTATTCTATCACTGTAAATTAATTTTGTTTAGAAAAAAAAATAGTTAACATTAATTATATAAATAAAGACAACTCTTGTAACTGAGTAATGATGTTCATTTATTAACATTCAAAATTATGCGCCAGGCAAACTGCGCATGATCAAGGCATTGGCTAATATGTGCTCCAGTCGGTAGCGAACAAGATCAACAAAATATATTTTTACAAGGTTAGAAATTATGGTTCTTTTAACGAGTCGAAATGGTCAGAGGGCAAGGAACAAGATACATTCTTACAGGTATTCTTAAACTAAATTATTTTGGCTGAAATAAAACAAGATTATTATTTAAATTGTCAATTAGAAAAATGAATAGCGAACCAAATCGACGAAATGACGTCACTCCTTTCAAGCTGGCTGAGTACTCGTGCTGGTTAGAAAATCAAGTATGGCCGACGTCTCCTCGATTTTAGCGGCTATACTGCTGGAACTGGCTGAGATTCTCCCGCAGAAATAAAATGATATTCCCTTCTCTGCGAAGTAGTGTTGGTCCTGGAATATAGTGTAGAGTGTACTC
Source organism: Magicicada septendecula (assembly GCA_034769895.1). NCBI lineage: Eukaryota > Metazoa > Arthropoda > Insecta > Hemiptera > Cicadidae > Magicicada > Magicicada septendecula. Next base: position 270,934,468 of record CM068367.1, read on the forward strand.
TCGTCTCCTGCGATGTCGTTTTCGTGATGGGTTTCTTGTGAAGTGTCCGGTGTTCAAATATGTGTATTTGTGTTCTGCGAATATGGTCCAAAATTGTCTCAAAATGGCTGTTGATTTCTTGTGTTTAAGTTTGATGGTGTTATTACTGTTGGTTGGAGTTAGTGAGGTGTTATAAATTGGTAGTTAATGTTATTTTCACTTTTATATAACCTCTGTTACACGCCGCATAACCACACTCGGTTTTACACAAAATTAATCTTTTTTCGGTATTCTGCTAACACATTTCCAACTAGTCGTCTTCACGATTAACAATAGACTAATAGACTCAACGTCGTCGTTTTAGGGTAATTTGTGCTATGTCTTTTTCCTCTTTATATTGTTTAACTATAAAAATATCTGTCTAAGACTTGGTTCACCATCTAAATATACATAATAAGTTTTCTTATTTTTTACTGTAATTCAAATATTTCTTAATTTTACATAAATCTAACTACTCAGTAATATTGATTAATTAATTTTACATCTTTGGATATATAGCTGGTTTTGTTTCAAGCTCATTTAAGCCCAAAAATTACAATTTTTTATAATGATTGTGTGCCTCATATTTTGTACAAATTTATTGTTTAAATGGTTTTTTAATTGTTTTTTTCTGATAATATTTCCATGGAATATACTTAATAACTCCGTGATTATCTTTGTTGTTAATAATTTTGTTGTTAAAACACTTCAATATTGATTAATTTACTGTTTAGTCTGATTTGATTACCCTTATAGGCCTAGTATTATCTGTTTCCAAAAGAAGTTAATTTTCTTTCCTTTGTCATTCTATTCGCTATTAATTGTATCTGTATTAAATATATTTTCAATTTCTGTATTGTATTTATTGAATTCTATTCCTATTATATAGCTTGATTCTCTGATAGATAGTTTTGGTTTAATATTACTAGTCTGTGTTTTCTAAAATGGTGTCTTAGCTAGTCTGCTTGTACATTATATACGGTTTACTGTTTTGAATAAAATTATTACATTTCTATATCCTACTTGCCTCTCTGCCTTACACACTGGAAAATTAAATAACATGATTTTAAAATACAATGGAATATCTTATATCTACTAAACTTTTTTTTTATAATATCATTTAACCATAACATAAACATCTTATGCCTATTATTTTCTACATATTTAGAATTATAATGGAAACATATTATTATCAGCACTATTATCAGTCGTTGGCTGTCCTTTGTTTTTATGTTTCTTTTATCACAAACCTTATCCTATTAAAACATCTTATTCCTAATAACACCTTCAGTTATTAACTGTCTCTTTTAATTACTATAACTAATTTGATAACACATTAACATAAAAACATCTTATAACTAATGACACTTTCAGTTATTAACTGTCTCTTGTGTTCCCTATACCTAATTTGCTAATACAATAAAATTAAAACATCTTATACCTTGTATTTATTGTTACCTTCTATATTGTTATTATGCCTAATCACTAAAACACTTTTATTATCAAAATTGCACTCAGTCATTAGACTGTCTCTTTAGTTTTATTTAGTATTTCCCTACACTGATGGTAGTCTTTTTTAATAGATTTTTTATACTACACTTTATTATAATGTGTCATTTATTTTGGCTACACTAATGGTAGTCCTTTTAATATTTTTTCCACATATTATGCTTACAACTAGTATACAATTCGGTTTTCTTTGGGATTGTATCTTGTAACTTGTTATTGGGTCTACATATATTAGTTTTAATTTTGTTTAATGGTATGTATTCCATGATTAACATTTTTTGGAATAACTCTTCTTGGTTCTAGTCTCTGTGTGGGAATCTTGACATATTTTGTCCCTTCTTCATTATTATATTAGTAATTTCTGGTCTTGTGGATTCCCTGCATCTTGACCTTATACATTTCCCTTATTAATATGGTTTCATCCTTTTATTTCCTTTTTCTTGTATTTCCTTTTTACTGCTTCCCCAATCTACTGGGTATACTGCTGGTTTATTTGGTTTTTACATAGTAAGTTATTTTGATCAATGATTTTCTTTGTTATTTTTCATTCTTATTAACATTTTATTGACTTAATATACAGTTTCTAGTGTAATTCTTAAAACAATTCATTCTTCTCACTCACTATGGAACTTTTCTTCCTTATTTATGTTGCATTAAGTTAAATGTTTAGCGTAATATTTTGTTATGCTACAATATGGATGTCAGTATATTATAATATAATCTTTTTGATGTATTTATTATCTTAGACGATAGTTAGCAATTTAGTATATTAGCATCGATTTTCGGTTTAACGTAATTTTGGATTGTTCTAGTTTTAGATCCGCTCGATACCTTTCTTGACCATTAGCGCGGATAATCGAGAGTCGGCTGTACTTGGGAGTCATTTAGCTTTTATAAGATAAGAAGAGTGATGAGTATAAAAATATAAGAGTATAAGAGTATAAGAGTATAAGAGTATAAGAAGATAAGATTATAAGATAAGTTAAGAGCGAGATGAAAAAATTGTAAGAAATTTAATGAAAGGAGTTCTTTGTTTACACTCAGAATAGTTAATTACAGACTGTTAATGAAACACATAAAGCAAGAAGTGTCACGTTCAGAGGTTTAACGTGACCTCACCATTAAAGTCAGAAAATTAAAGACATCGTGTAAGCTGTTTTAATGAAAGGCGGTAACGAAAAGTTCAAAGCCAAAGTTTCTAGAGTTATCGTATCAAATGAATTTAACAGTTACGCGTTTCCATTTAAAACAATTTTTTGTTATTTATGAAGTTAATTTCTATAAACTCACTTAAGGCGTACTCTTTCAACATTAATGTGAAACACAAAGTAAAGATGTTTTAGGAACGATTTGTTAAAAAATATCAGGCTCCTTTTTCCGCCTGTATGGTTTCTAATAGAATTTTATAAATTTAAGATTAAGTATTATAAAAATTATTATTCCAATCTAGCGAGAACGTGGAAAGACCTGCGGCCGCCTAGCTTTAGGCTATCAGTACGTAAGCAGACTAATTAATTAAGTCATTAAGAAATTTATAGTGAGTTTTTGTTGTTTTGTATACCTCGCTTTGTACAAGCGGCTGTTCCATCAAGTGTTTATATTCACGTTTAAATGAACACTTAAACAAATTGCCGTTTTTATAGTTTGTTTAGTTTGTAAATCATCAATCTACTTAATTTGATTAGAAGGTGGTTTCTAGTGTTTCAATAATATTGCATTTGACGGGTTTCTGACACTAAAAGCAATATTAACATCATATTTTTAATCAAATACGGCATCTGTGGCTGAAGACTAGTTAATGATTAAAAGTGATTTTTTAGATTACAAACAGTAGGAATGATTTACGAAGGTTTTGCAGACTGACAAGAGCAAATAATGTTAGAAATGGTGAAATGAAAATGCGCGTGGGCGCGAAAAAACAAATATTGCAGTGCAACTCTCAAAACGGGAGTAAAAGAGGGAGATCAAGGTACATATGGAAACCATTAGGGGATATTGATATGGAAAACGGAAACAAAAGTAAATGCACATGCAATGCTAGAGGCAAAACATCTGAAGAAAACTCGCATAAATATAGAGTGGTACTTGAGAAACGCCGATACGCTACAGATAACATTAGTAGTCGCTTGTCGCAAATCGGTAGGTCGGCGTAATATTTACTGACTGACGACATGGCGTAGAACACAAATTTGTAGACCTTTTCGTCAAGATTACATGATAGAGTTGTACTTAGCTGGATTTAGATATCGGTGTTCGGATATTTTCGAGCAGTTTGCTTATGGGATGAATTGATTTGTGGGTTCTGCAAATGCAACCGATAAGATGTACAGAAGAGAGGTCATAGTAAAATTATCAAGTGTATAATGTGTTATTTATGTCACGGACTACTGTAATTGTTGAAATTAGTGAACTTGTATTCTTGTTTGTGAATACCGTGTATTGGTAATTGTATAATTAGAACTTCTTTCATACAACTGTTTATTTTCATAAAAGTGTTAGTAAAAGTCGTGAGTATTGATTTCTCTAGCGTTAAATAATTTTAACTTTATATCAGGTCACGGTCCATGCAATGTCGTAACAATATTTTGATAATTACTAGAGACAAATTACTATGTATATTCAACGTTTAATGATATTTTTATTTTAGGACATTATAGTATTTTAGGAGGAGGAGAATTAAGTATGAAATAAAGCTGCACAAGAAAAACGAAAAGAAAAATAGGAAGGGAAAACGAAAAGGCTATATGTTTCTGAAAACTTGATGTCAAAATACAAGGTGGGGAGAAGACATTATTAACATTTGTTATTGTAAAGATGTATGAATCAGCATGCTATCATTGCAATAGTTATAAAACCGCTCCAACTCCAAATTTTTTTTGTGAAGCTACATAGTCGGAAATGCAGTACGTAGAAAAGAAACCGTTTTGGACAGTTAGGGTGCACTATTGGGCTTCACTGTAACAGAACAAGGCACTACCGGACTGGGGTCGTTTGTTTTCTCGCTACTTGCCAGGAACGAAACCAGCCCTGGTTCCCGTTCGCAAAACACATTCACATGGGCGAAACACATCAACTTCCAAAGAACCAGTTAACCATCACGTCAACGATGAGGCATTGCGGTAGGATGGCGTTTAAGGGAATCAGAGACGGAAGCTTCCGTAGCTGAGACGGGACTCAGGGGAAGGGTGTCAACTTCTTTACTTCAGTGGCAATCTCATTAGGTCCCAAGCCCGTGCTTTGTGATGACAAGAGTGAAAGCAGAATTCATTGAACATTAGGTGATCTAAAGTAATCCACACATTTGGAAATTATTAGTATGGATAACATATTGAGAGGATACTGAAATTCCAACAAAATGTAACTAAGAAGAGGTGCAGTATTTAGTAAATATTCAAGAAGTCGATAATAATTTAATTTTATGTTTCACAAAATTGATAGTACACACTTTTGCACTTTCATCAGTATATCGTAAGGAAGAAACATAATTTAAGAAGCCATATTACGCAAAGGTATAGGAAAATTAGAATATGCCAGTGAAGGAGCATTATTAAACTTTTAGGGAAAAATTGATAGATATACAGTTATAAACGTTTGATTTATTTGTTTCAATCTAACAAAGGTTATGTTATTAATGTACTGTGACCTAAAAGCCAACAGTAAGTGGAGAATTAATGTTTATAGGCTAGTTATGAGGTTAAAATTTTGTCATTAAAATTTTAATTAGAAAGAAATAAAATTTCATAAAAATTAAATTTTCTAATGTGACAGATCGTACGTGACAAAAGCGTAATGAATCACAGTCAAGTAGAACCAATCAACAAATCTGAAAATAAAAACAATTAACATAATTTGACCACAGTGTTCCAGTTCGCGTGGAACTTGGCAATGATGTAGCGTATAATAAAACTATGAATTTCACATTAATGCTCAGTTATATATTTTGAGCTGTGCCCAATAAGATACAGATAAAATGGTTTCGTTATTTGCAAATAACTTGTTTCTAATAAAGAAAATAAAACAATGGACATTGACCTTTGTCACGAAACGTTCTGTATATCTACTTGAATTAAAAGCTACCTTTTTATAATAAAGAATGTAGAATGTACAACAAATGAGATTTACCAGATAGGGTAGGAAAATCACTGGCATTTTTAACCTTCTGTTTTCTGATTTTTATCATCTTAAATATTTACATTTTATTGTATAATCTACAGCACATTTTTAATTATTTATTGTGTTTTAAATAATACAATGCCATGTATTTACAGTATTATGTAAATATAATATATTTTTAATATAATGTCATGGTATTTTAAATACTGTAATCTAATGTCATGGTATATTATATTATATTATCAACGTATTGTAATCGTATATTATATTTTTACTATCAATGACTGTTGTGACAAAAAAGATTTAATGAATCTGTTCGTTACAAAATTAATAAAAAGTTAATTTTTATTGTAAAGGAACGTTAATTGTTTTTTAAACGTAAACAGTGGTCAGCGATTTCATTGCTATATGTAGCTAAGATATTCTCTTTTGTTATGCGGTATTATATATATGTATATTATAACCTCTTTTAAGTATTTATGTGTAGTTTGAAGTATGTAAAACAATTTTCAAAAGGCTAATTAACTTATGTCATTGATGGTAAACCGTGTTGACGCATAAAAAAAAAAGACTTTCAAGGAGACGAGATAAGGTGACAAAACTGATGGAAGGCTCTGCATTATAGACGAATTTGCTTACCAATTGCAAGCAGTATAACGATTGTGCTTGATACGTTACTGTCGCATTGTATCCCAAAGCATACTGGTACCATCTTCTTCTCAGATTTTCTCTTTTCGCGGTGAAGACAAGCTACTGGAAGAATTGGTACTGAAAAACAGACTTTACGATTTTAGTCAAAACACGTCAAAAATTGTCTACCGTTAATGTTGAATGTTAATGTTAATGTTATAGAGGCATAACAGTTACTAGCACACTAAGTATGCTTTATGGAAGAGTACTTAAACATTATTTAGAAGCTGAGTATAAGGAAATTGAGGCTGAAGAATAAGCAGGTTTCAGAGTTGGTAGATCAAATATAGATCATATTTTCTCCATACAGCAAATAATTGAAAAGAAAACAGTTCGATCACAACTTCTTCATTTAGTTTTTATTGACATTGGAAAAGCGTATGGCAATGTACCGTTAGGCAATCTGTGGACAGCATTAAGATCAACTAGTATCAATCCCATTATCATAAAAGCTATGCAAAATTTCTATAACAATTCAATATCGTGAATAAAAATAGGAAAGAATTTGTCACCAGGGTTTCACCGAAATAATAATAATATAATGTTGAATGTATATGAATACAACACGCAAACAAACGATTAAAAATGGAATTTTTGTTAAAACGTTTAACTGTTTTTGGTTCTTACAATGATGTTAGTTGTAGAAATACATGGTTGTAGCCTATTTAAAATCTGCTTAAAATAAAATAATTATTGTAGAAACGATATACCGACAAAGCTTTGTGTCTAGTGATAGCGTACCACATTTTCTGTTAAGCATGGGATAGTTATTGATGTTACTTTCCTGCAATAATTGTATGTATGTAACTTGACATTTATAATGTTTATTAATGCGTGTTTCTGTGAACTTTTGGTAGAATTCAGATACAACTTTTTCAAGGTTACTTTGTACAGTAAATACACTGTTAAGAGCACTATCACGATATGTAATGTAGTTGTTACTTTTAGCCACAGTTTTAATGTGAAATACGTTCTTCAACACTAGATCCTAAATTAAATTATTAAAATTTACAGTACAACATACAGGCCTGAAGCCCGTAAACATCTACTTGCCTATGTATTGTGAGCTATATATTGTAGTACTAATGTCTATTGCACAGCGTAATGTAAATAATAAACTACGTTTAGCAGCATAGAGTCAGTGCGCTGTGATGTGACAGCGCTGTAACTGTACTTGGCAGTTTGGTTTTGGAAGCTCTGTTAAAATACACAAAGGTTAACAGGAGCGCGACTCGTCTACGTAACAGATTATAAAACAAAGCAAAACAAAAATTGTAGAAGTTTTTGGAAAAATTTGAATAGTTGTGAAATTTTAATTTTCGTTACTTATGACTACCAGACGGGTAATAATTCATTAAACTTACAAAACTGTTAGACTAACCGTAAAATTTTAAATGTAAAAGTTACTGTAAATATAAATAAACAAAAATTACGTTTAAGTTTGGTTAGGTTAGGTTAGGTCGGGTTATTATTTATATTCCCGGGTTATTATTTATATTATTTATTTGTAGATCCTTGAAAAAATTTAATGGTATAACTGCTGCTTTTTAGCAAGTTTTATTTATTAACATTTCATTAAATACGTACTCGAAGAATCCTGTTTTGAATTAAAAAACCTAAAATTGTTTTGCAAGTCAAAATATTATTTTAGTCGTTCTTCAGGGTAAATAACAAAATAAGTGGCAGAGAGGGGAACCAGGGGATGGGTGGCACCTTATCTGACAAACTTATCTGAGTCAAATTGTATATTACAGATGCTGTAAATGATAGTTGTGTTACAATGGCAAAGCTACTCATCAGCCTTACTCGGCTGGATTGAACAAACAATCTACGTCTACAATGGCAGATTTTTTTTGTCGTTGAATTCAGATTTGTACGTTTAACATCAGACTAGAGAAGACGTCTTATGTTGGGTTTATTTTAGAAACAAAATATAAATAATATTATTTAACCTGTTGTAAATTTTCCCACCTAACAGGAGGGTTAAATTATTTCTAACTTTGACCTAAGAAAGAGATTAATCTATAGTAAATTGTTGTGAACCACCTCTTTGTATTCCAAATATTGTATTGTATGCAGATTGTAGGTCTCCCTAAATGGTATTTTTGTACGGATATTAAAAGTATAATTTACTTTAGTTCACTTTAGTTTAGATTACAATGCGTGTTTAAAAAAGCTACTTGAAATAAAAAAGTAAATTAACTGCAGTGTTATTTTACATTGAAACAGTGAATACACAATATACTTAAATATGTAATTCAGCTTAACGCTTTAATTGTGCAATCTTATTCTAAATGCTATGAAACAACATTTAGTTTAGAAAACAGTAGAAATAGAAAGCTTTTATAAAAAAAAGATTTAAGAAACACACGTTCATGGATTAACTTTTTAAATATAGTTACAAATTGTATTCAATATATTTGCTGTAAATGTAGTGTTTTTATAATAAATATAGGCTTGTAATAAATATAGTGATTTCTCGTGTGCTATTTTCAGTAAAGATAAAATTAAAAATGTGTTTTCTTGTGTTTCATGTAAACAATGAATTTTAACATTACAAATTGATGGATCTAATATTTCCAAACTCTATTCACACTTTTTCTCGTCTACTTAAATATATATTTTTTAATTACATTATTTTGTAAAGTGTACGGAAATCTTCCCTCAGATTTAATACAACGAATCATTAAACACGTAGGCATCAAAGTTTCAACGTGTTTCAACTACATGTAGCAATTTGATGATACTGTTACTACGGTTTCACGGATCGTCGTATTGTACCGTGGAAACAAAATACAGACACAAATGAAGTCACTAATTATCTGTGAAACGTAGTCACAAATAGCAACGTGAAATCAACAAGATACTTCCATACAATAATTCAAGTTAAATTATCCAGACGCAATAACAATGTCAAATGTTAAGAGTTTTTCACTAAATATAACACAATAATCACTTTCCACAATCACTTGATCCTCACTATACAATCTCGCCAGGTGTAATTAACTGAGTAAGCCGGTCGCTGTTCCTTACATATAGCCCGCAGATGTTCCAGAATAATTTTCTATTCTTTTGGTGCCTGCCAGCATAATTCGTGTAGTTACAAGTACTAGAACAGTCTGGAGTGCTACATTACTGCACGGCCTTGACAGAGATGCTGGCTGCTCGGCTAGCCGAGAATCAAGTAGAACGACACTCTCTCGACTTTTCGAGAGCGTTACATAAGTGAAGTAACAATACTCTTCAATATTTAGAAAGTCTCAGAAATGTATTCATTCCTGATGCATTTTGTTACTTGCTGTAGATTATAATGTAAATTATTTTACAGAATCAATGTTGATATTTTTATTGTAATGAAAGTTTTTAAAAGGAAATAAATAAAATTAAAAAAGTAAATACCCCTTGAGGTCTAGTGTATTGTCTAAAGTAAATAACCCTTGAGGAACTATATTTTGATGAAACTAATTTAGAAAGCATTACAAATTTAGAACGTTACATGGATATTTAACAGTCATGTTAAATAAAATTTGTTATGTTTAGCAAAACCGAGTTGGAAAGAAGTGCGTTGAACAGGTCACTAGAAAGAAGTGCTGGGCCTTTCTAAGTAATAATCAAGTTATAATAAAAATATAAAAATTAAAAGAATCAAGCGTCATGTTTAGTGGTTTCCTATGGCAGAAAAATAAATACGTAAAAATTAAAGGCAAAAAATTTAATATGGCTTATTTAAGTAATTTATTTCAAGTTGTGAATTTTACCTGTAATTACCGTCCCGTGAGATACTTTAAAAAACTTATGTTTTCTTCTTCAGCCTTTCTGTTAATTTTGCTTTATTCCTGTTGAAAAAAAGAAAAATAAATTTGTTATTTTATTACAGAATATTAGTTTTAAACATCAAAAAGAAACACACAGTGCATTTACTCTAAATGCCTTTACATAATTATTTCAAAAGTAATGTTTCTTACTAATAGTGATTAGTATATTAACAACATTCATCTGTATAATGTTGATAAAGTATTACTGTTATTATGATAATACTAATTTGTAGAGGAGTACGTTCAAATATTGACCAATATGTTCAAGCTTGACAAACTGTATCCATGTAGAGAGAAATAAACAAACATTTTTTTCATCGTCTAAACTAATGTAAACTAAAAACGTTCTTTTTATCTAATTCAGATCGGACAATTTGAGATTCAAGGTTTGGAGTAATTCTTTTACATTTACTTAATACAAGTATATTCTTGTAAAAATAATAAATATTATTTATTAATAATATCAAATTATGTTATAAATTACTTCTGATAACCAAAACGTTTCTAAAACATCTATAAATGTCTAATATTTACATTTAAAATCATTTACTTGAATTGGGTTTGATAATTTCTAAAAAACCCCTCACCCTCAAACTATTTTCACTATTTATAGATATTTTTGTTATTATGGGATAGGCGTTTTATATAATGTTACTTTCGAGTCACTATATCTATAATGATTAGGTAAATTATTACCATAACAAAACTGAACTACGCAGACAATCATCCCTCCTCCTCAACCGATCCTTACCATTAATGATATTAATCAGTACAGCAATTTTCAAACAAATCACCCCTTCCCCTACGAATACCAACTCCATTTATAATTATCTCATTTACCATTTTACAGTGGATCCATATGAAATAATTTTTGGCACACTTATTTATCAAAATAAGTACTTTACTCTTGTTAAAACAAAATACAATGCAGATAAATTACCCCTCCCTCTTAAACCGAACAACACAATTTTTGATATTTACACTTTTATTGAATAATAGTTTCATTATATATAATTACGAAGGTAACTTATTCTTCAAAATGAAGTAGTTTATTCGACATCGGAAAGGTAATTTTCAAAAATGTACTTCTCCCCTTCAACTACCATTTTCGCTTACAGAAAGTTAAACTCACCCCCTTCAACTACTCTTTTCACTTATAGATATTTCATATACCTTTCTACAGTGGATTATTATGACCTTCTTTTCAGGCTACTTTTTTTTATCAACTTAGGTACTTTACTCTTGTTAAAACGTAAAACGTTGCAGGTAAACTATCTTTCCCCCTTAACCGATTTTCACCAAAATCAATAGGCCTTAATTCTTCAACTCGGGCACATATGCAAAAAATTGTTTAATTCTGTTTGAATTTCTGGCAGTTATTGTTTGCCACACAAAACATTCTATAGACACATAGACACTTTTCGGAAAATGGCTTTTCTTCGTGTTTTGAGGGTGTTACAGTCATAATCAGCCCTTATCTCGAACAAGATTATTTTTGCGATCACCATACTTCCATTTCCTTACGGAACATGGAAGTAAAAATTAGTCTTGCTCAGGTAATTTCTTCTTTACCCGAAGCTGTTCATTAAATTGTTTCTCTTCGAATATTTAAACTTCTTGTTTTATCTTTTATCACCTGTTTTTGCACTAATAGCGTGCTCACAGCGTCAAATCCTGCTTAGCCCAAAAATTTAAATGTAGGCTATATCACATCTTCAACTGTCTTACAATAATCTTTGTGTGTCCGTACATCAGATTCTTTTTAAATATATTTGTCTCATTACAGTTAACTGATTTGTTCCCTCAGCTACAAAACTCGCTCACTATTGTGAACGAAGTACATTACTGTATGTATTTTATTATTACATAAATTTTGTTAGTAGGCAATTTTCCTATTACGGAAAAATTAGAAACATCCTGATTACTGTAATATTTCTTTAGTAACATAACAACTGTTGAGCACACAACCATACAGTAAACGCTAGCACTTATTAACATTCGGATGTGGGTTACAATTCCTTTTAATATGACACCCAATTAGATTTCCTTTTTAAAAAAATTGTGATCTCTTTACTGGTTCCTAGAGTCCAAATATTTTTTATTTTTAAAACTTAACATTACTTGTAGATTTTAGTCAAAATTGCTTTAACTTAAGATGCCACATGTATTTTTGTGATTTTATCAAAACGTTTACCAACGTTTTGGGCTTTGTCATCCGAAAATTTCAAAAATGAATACTATATTCAGATTGTGGTTTAAATTTTCTTTAATTTGATACCTCACATGGGATATTGTGATTTTTGCACAATTTTGACTCCCTGTCCTATTTTTGGGGTGATCAATCTCAAAAACTACAAGGTTCTGTAGGGTAAAAGCGTAGCCGTGTGTGCCAAGTTTTACAAAAATAGATTGATGCATTCAAAAGTTATCGCGAAACATACCCCAATTAGTTAGACAGACAGACAGATAAATGCCATACGGTCGAGTTAAATCCTAAGAACTCGCTTCCTCTTTCAGCAAGAGGCATGTGTTATAGGGCGACTTTCAGATGTAATTTTCATTATCTGTTCCACTCAAAAAGACCAAAGAAAGACTTTTGACTGCTACTAGTATTTGTCGATAGGCGTTCTGAGTACGAAAACTAACGTGTTTACAACCAAGACATGACAGGTGAAGAATTTTACGTTTGTGTCTGTAAGGTAAATTTGACAAGAAGCAGAGCTAGATATGATGACAAAACATCAAATAAATGGATGCTTGAGTTCTGAAGAAATTACGTATCAGCTAAAATGGTACGGGGGTAAAATGTCAGGTGGGTGAAGACTATCCCCAACCTTCGTAAGAAAGGACTGTAAATTTGAATAAATTATTTGTGGGTCAAACAAAGAGCTGGCCAAAGGGAGCTATGATCTGATTCCTGTAATGGATTTGGACTCTCGCTGCGCGCGCGTTATTGGCCGAGGGTGAATGATGTTTGTAGTGTTATCAAAATATTTTCTATCAATACTATACCAGTCATTTTTCTTTTTTAAAATCAAGTCTTTCTTTGTTTCCATTCGTTTTCTGATTTCCTGAGCGAAGATTCTGTTCATCCGTATAATTATAAAATTTCTCAAAACATTTGTTCTTTACTACGTGTGAGTCTTGTGTTTGTTTAACACCTACCATCCTGATCCATGCCATAATGCTACATTCCACACAGGCTAGTAAATAACTAGCTACCAAAGAGGTCAAAATATTTTCCAGGAGGGGCTAACAATTTTCCAGAGGAGAACAATTTTTATATATTTTTCATGTATACATGTGTAAATTTAGTATAACATTTATTGCTTTTAATTATTATCTTTCGAATTATTATTTTCTATATACGTAACTCAAAGCTTCCTACAGCAATTATATAATAGATTATATAAATAAATCACCTTGTATCCGTCGTGTGACTTCGTTGTACTGTACGTCGATTAAAATGACGCGTTTCGGAACATATGCTCCATCATCAGAATAAATCACTCTATTGAGGTCGTTAACAGTTAAAATCACATGTTACACATAATATAACTCACTCGCTTTCTAAATGGTGCGCACCACAGCGAAGCCGATCGGACACTCATAATTATATAATATTGTGATATTGTTGAATATAGTTTCTTCTGCAAGTAGTGTCTTGTGTTTTTGTCTTTTTAACTGAAACATGAGTAAGGTATTTAAACGACTAGAACACAATACACTACTTGCAGAAGAAACTACTCGTATATTGAACAATATCACAATATAACTTTCAAAATATGTATAAAATTTAAAGGTTTGTAAAAGTTAATGTTTTATCTCTATTGAGTAGTGCTCAAGTTCCTAAAGTTTTAATATTATGATCGCCGTAATAAAAACATCTCAGAAGGTTTTAGTGCGTATGAAGGTCCACCAGAGACAACAATTTTCAACATTCCCTTTGGAGTGTTTCTTAGAGTAAAGCTTCTAATCTACAGTGTACGTTTCATAGAACAAACACGTGGAAAAGAAGGAGCGCTCCGGAGTTGCTCATGAACCCTGAGCATCTTGCAGAGGGTTCATTCCCTAAAGACAAAAACTTTGTCTATGAACCGTTGTTCTGTAAACACGTGCAGTTAACAGTGGCCAGCGATCCACAGGAAGCAAATCTCTGCCCACGCTGGACAATTTTTCGGCTTGGATGCGTTGTGTTTATGTGGGATTCAGCACTTTCCATTTAAAAAGCGTGCAAACGTAACAAAATAAACTTGAGTGAGGCCAGAAACGCGAATTGTGCGTGTGTGTGTCCTGCCTGCCTTTTTATTGCGGTAGTCCCAATAATAAAACTATGGAAACATTACGGAAACATGCTTGAAACATTATATAACAGAGAAATTGTTGACTGCTAGGACAACAATTAATTAAAATTAATTAAAATTAAACAAAAATATAATTTTATTGCCTGGTAACAAAATTATTTTATTTTTAACAATTACCATTGTTGGAAAAAGTTCAAATGGATTTTTATTTAATTTCGTTCAACTCATTAAACCAGTACCAAACGTAAAACAATTACCGCTTCACCCTTCAAACTACCCTTTTCATTTGTAGATATTTCGTCTACCTTTCTACAGTGGATTAGGATGACCTTCTTTTCAGGATAATTTATTTATCAAAATTAGGTACTTTACTCTCCTTAAAATGTAAAACGTTGCAAGTAAACTACCCCTCCCCCTTAACCGATCTTCACCAAAATCAATAGGCTTTGAGTCTAACACTGGGGCACATATGCAAAAAATTATTTGAATCTGTTAGAATTTGTGGCAGTTTCGTTTTCCATAGGAAATATACACATATACATACAGACAGTTTTCAGAAAATGACTTTTATTCATGTTTTGAGGGTAGTACAATAAGAATCCGCCCTTATCACGAACACGATTTTTCGCGATCACCATACTTCCATTTCCTTATGGAACATGGAAGTAAATGTGCTTGCCTCGTATAAAATGGTTACGGTAAGTGAGACATAGTGCGAAATAAATGTCTGTTGATAGGCTTATGTTAAAACACCATTTTCATTTGTGTATCATGGCAATATATTAGTACAAATACGTTGAATGAATGAGTTCTAAATTACAACGTAGTCGTCAGTTTTTTCTTGTGCAAGAAATTTGAGAAAAAGGAGCTTTTACACAAAACTTTTAATTACAATACTGGATAATGAAATATGTAAAGAAGCAAGCGTCAAGTTCCGAGGTTTCTTCTTGGAGAAAATTAAAGAGAGTGTAATCTGTTTTAAAGAAACCAGATTAAGAAGTTTGAAGCCAAAGCTTGAAGAGTGAAACGTCGCACGAAAAGCTAAGAATTATGTAACTTACTGTTGCCTTAAAAAATTTCTCATTGTTAATGGTATAATTGCTGAAGTCGTTTAATTACTGTGTAGTCCCTGTAAACAAAACTGGAAAACATAGTGGAATGGAAAGTGAATGATGTGAAATGGTCAATCGTCTTCTGTCTCTAGGTTTTTCTACTGGGATTCATTCTGTTTCAACTGAAAAGAGAAGAATATGACTTATAATTACTTTAAAGTTTTCCCTTTTCTGTGTAAATATGGATAAATCACCGAAATTATTGTACGGTGTAGCCATTAATTGGCTCCGGTTTTAAATTAGACCATTTAAAGCAAAACAAAAAAATAAATAAAACCATAAAAATAAACTGAATTGTGCAGTAATTATAAGAGTTTTTCTTTCAGTTTGGCGAAATTCAGTGTAGGCTATTAATTGTAAGTAACTGATTTCCGGTATATACGATAAACAGGTGACGGACTCTAGTGCTTCTCGTGACCGCTGTTCTATGTGTTTCATGTTACAAATTAATTCGTGTACACTTTTTGCTTCATAAAAATCTATAAAAATATTTAGGCGTTCAGGTTATGGTTTCTACCCTCCCTCCCAATCCAATACTTAGTACTCACGGAATGTGGTACGTTACGAGTAGTAGCGTGTATCAGTCTCAACGAGAATATCTCTAACGATGCGGGCATTACATGGAGGAGCACAGTCATGATTGAAGATACATTGTCGTATAAGCATAATGAGGTAGTCGTGAGCTGTTACTGTCATTCCGAAAAAATCAATGGATGATCTTTAAAGCAGGTCACACACCATACATCAACTTCAGGGCTACACTTTCGTTTTGATCAAAGACCTGAAAATATTTTAATAGCCTACGTTGTATAGAACATGTCCTGAACCGTGGAAAAGTTAGATCATAACATAAAATTACAAGTTCTAGAAACTGTCTATCGTTGGCAGTGTTATGTCGTGATATCACTAGTGGAATCGTTTCTTTTCAGATATGACTTGAGCGTATCTGCGTATCTTATGTTACAAAACTTATAACCAGTATAACAGGAGCGTTTATCCTCCATAACCAGTATCCTCCATAACAGATTGTATGGAGGATGGATTTTAAAAATTCTAAATATGCAGCGCATTTAAAAGGATTATTTAAGACTCAGATGAACCTGCTTCTAATATCTTCACTGATTCGACGCTGATAGATGGCTTAGCGGAACGCTTCCTGTCGTGTATTCTGCCTGTCTTGTTAAAATATTTATATTAAAAATATATTAAAATATATATATATATATTAAATAAAAATATTTGTCTTCTTTGGTGGATACTTATTAAATACTCCATGCCAATCACGTTGAACACGAGTTAAATATGCAAACTATTAAGCCACAAAACGTAGTGCATTTTCTTTGCTAAGTCGACATCTTTTTTATTCGTATGGTATCTTACTTTAATTATTGCGTTACCATGGCGAACCTCTTGAAATTAAGGAAATTACTGTATGCGTTACAAAAGAAGAATGTATTCAGTTTATTTGATTTAATACATGTTTCGTGTCGAAATCATGACTTTTCGGACAGAACTTTACTAGTTGTGACATTGATACTTATACTAAATTAAAAAGAAATCAATTGCATTGTGTCACTGCAAATAAAAATCGACTAATTTTAATTTTACATTCATATTACATTATTCATTTATAAATATCTAGAGGATCAATAAACTACTTTGTGTTTTCGCTAATAAAACTTTTGAACTTTGCTAACGTTTCTAGAGGTAGTAACTCCATCTAGAAATCCGACCTTTTTCTAGCAATCATAGGTTGACTTACATTCCGCGATACTAGTAGCATTACGATGACGCATGTTTGCGATTACAAAATTCTGAAACCGCGTAACAGCAAAGGCGGTTAACGAATCAAACAGGAAAGCTCTTACATCTGCACAATTTAAGACAAATGTATTTTGTTGATGAAGGAAATAATTTAATAAGTTTATATTATATTTCCTTGTTTCAACTTTTTTAATACGCCGTCTTTACAGCAATTAAAGCCGATTTCCAGTAAATGTGCATTTACAACGTACATTTAGTTTTCAGTAATTTCCATCACATAGTTCTCATTTAAGCTACTAGGAGAATGTGCCCGAGTTTCTTCACCGTTTTCCTCATTAAGGAAAAGCGCTCTGACCAGTGATACATGTAGAATATAATATTACATCGTGCCGGGACGTACGATCAACATTCATCGTTACAAAAAGTAACGGCCTGCTCCGTTGTCTTTGGTTACTCATTTTTCTTTAGAATCCTCTATTATTTATAAACCTCTGTAGATAACCTCCATCGATACACATTCCACCCTCAACCCTTCACGGTAGGAAATGTTTGCATTCTGTGCATCGAATCCGTCATCACGGTTTGCATTCCGTACTTGAAACCAGTACCTTACACACATCCACTCACATCTACGTAGTAAGAGGTGCGTGCCCCCACCCCAGAACATATGCGTTCACACACACACACACACACACACACACACACACACACACACACACACACACACACACACACACACACACACACACACACACACACACACACACACACACACACACACACACACACACGCGCGCACACACACACACACACACACACACACACACACACACACACACACACACACACACACACACACACACACACACTTTCGTCATGATCCTCTTTTTCCTTGTCATAATCTTCTTTATCCTTGTTCCTCTTTTTCTTCACCATAACCATCATCATCATCATCATCATAATACTGAACGCACTACATACTACTACTACTACTACTAGTGCCATTTATTGATAAACTTATTTCTAAACGGTGAGTTGTTGAAACATGACAGTCAAATACCTACATGCAACCAAATACCTTCAGTACTGACAACTTAATGATCGCCTTAATGGTCTTGTTTGAAGTCAGTACGGCCAGCAAAAGGCAGCGCACCATTAATTTCTACTCCTATATTATACCTGATTAAAACTATAATTCAGTGGTGAAACGCATTAATAAATATATTTTTAAGGGCATCCATGACGGATAGTAATTTAACAAACCACAACATTTCGATCAACAACATTTGTGGTTGTCATTATGTGAAATATTTAAATTCCACACGCACCACAACAATTCGCAGTTTTAGTGGTGCGTGCGGATTCCTTATAGGCCTACTAAGTCAGACGGACTCAATGAAAGGTATTTTTGAGGACTTCTTGTCTGCAGTAGAAGGTATGTGGGCTTCAATATTTTTTAATACAATATAATTTAAATTTAATACATTTTAATTTATACGAGGAAGTTCGAAATTAAATTATAATTTGGTTTGCGCTTCAAATAGAAGAAACAAATGCCGAAGTTGGTAGTATCGGGTGATGCGCAAGAACAAGTACAAATTTTTTTCAGTCTTACAGCAACCAGTACGCATTGTTGTATGTTTTGTAAGTATTAGCGAAGTAGGCGTGCACTCAAGATTGAAACAATGCATTGTTTCTAAATTTCTTAAGAAAGAAAACATGAAACATACAGAAATTTATGAAAAACTAAAAAGACAGCTTAATGAAGAAAGTGCTCGGGAAGTACTTGACTAGCGGCAAGGGCCCAGTCAACCCCCTCATAGTCTTGACAGGTACCGTGTTCGTCCAGGTGATTCTCGGAAACGGCCTCGGCAAATACTGTACTAGTGCGAACCAGTACGAAGATACTGTTTTAACGGCCCCAACAACAGAATATTCCGTTCTGGACCGGACTACATGGCAGAGGTTCCTATTGGTAGCTTTGTATAAGTAACCCAAGAGGACGACGCATTGACCCGCATATTATCAATCCCGATGATCTGGTCTTATTTTAATCTCAGTTACTTCTTTAGTGTACAGTACTAACTTGTTCCCGCTCCACTGAAGATGACCGCCGTTGGTGCGGTCAAAATATCTGACTTGTCAAAAAATTTTAATATTGAACCTGTCGTAATTTAATTTTATATGTCGTACAACTGTGTTCAATCTGATGTTTGGACAAACATGTAGTAATATCGTTGTAAACATATTTGCTACATCGTAGCAAAGTGCATCTATTCTTGACACTCAGACCCAACCTTACAGTACGTTGTCGTTCTGTGACTACAGTGCTCCTTATACAAAGTATATCAATACGTAGGTTAACAGACACAAGTAAATATTGCGGTTCCCTGTATACCTCGTAATATGCTTCGTGAAGCCGAAAATGAATCGGACAATGACACCACCTCTTCAAGCTATGGGATGCTGTGGTTGTTTTGCTGTTATTCAAGCCTGGAATGTAGAACAAGTAAATTTTAAAGTTTTTATTAAGTCCAAATGTATCTATTTATTAAGCAATAATAAGTTGCTTAATTTTAATTTTATTCATATGGTGAATTCAGAATATGTGAGAGACAAAGAGAAATAAATAAATATTAGCAATAATAAGTATAAAGTAAATTAGCAAATTTTTAATAATAATTACGTTATAAAAATAAAGTGAATATCAGACTTGAAAGTAGAGAAAACAAATGCTGCTCTGACCACGCAGAACTATGAAGGACAATAAATCAGCTTGCGTGAGATGTAGTCACGATGTATAAAAAATCATAAGAATTTTATTCACGTACACTTCTATAATCCTCGCTGTGCACAGTAAAGTAGAGATAAAACAATTTAAATGTTTACAGATATTTTCTCTTTAACAAAACAAACAAACAATGGTGATTATCCCTTGTCACGAAACATTATGAGCGTGGAACATAATTCAAACTAACGTACTGATAAGTAAGAAAAGTATGTATTATACCAAGTGAAAGAAACTACTAACATCTTGGCATTATTGAAATTATATTACAATTTTGCCATAAAATGTACACTGGAATTTGACTTTGTTTTCTTTTAAATAACTTTGATTACCGTGTTTAGAGTAAGTATTTCCATTACAGGTATTGTTGAACCCATCGCTGTTGACAGGTGGGTGGAATTCCGTAGTGTGGCACTCGATTCTAAGGACAAATATTTCTCAAACTTTTGTTTGGTTTTTATTCTAATATAGCTTAAATTACCATAAACACTTGTCCAGTCGTCTTTGCATATTTACAAAAATGTTTATTTGTATACTGGACTAAGTAACATTTCTTGTCCAATGTTCTTATACATCAACCGACGCGATGGATAAACTCACTAAGAAGTGGTAAATATTTCCTACAGTTCCTTTTCCAAACTAACGGGTTTCATTGTGTTCCGTAAGTCTTAAGTACTACAGAACTGTGACACCTGCTCAGTCAGTAGGTCGATCGTCCTTCTTTGATTTTATAATCGAGTCATCTGTTTGCTATTAGTGGAAATCTTGAGCTGTCAAATCGCACGCCAAGAAATTTACGGTGATGACTTCTTCGATTTGTTTCTTTATGCACTTTTTTGTATGTGACGTCGGTTACAGAAAGCGCTGTTGTTATTGACAACTACAATGAAGATTTAGAACGGAGAAGTACTATTTTGGGGACCCTGTGAGGGAAGAATTGTGTAAAATCATTATAAAAGCGGATAGAAAATACCGACTTTCTGCTTTTCCTTGTCGTTTTGTTATAATACTCTCTGTTGTACAACAACTACGAAAGTTTTTTTGTATGCAATTTTCGTTTTCTACATCGTCTGCTGACGATCACTAAATAATTGTAAATTTTTTTGTTTTCTTTTCTTTTAATGAACCTGTGGCTGCTTTACATACCTGTCTGCTTATTCTATTACGTTTACTATAGCCTGTCAGATTAAAGTGTAAAATGCGTACGAAACATAGTGTTATCGTACTATCTTTTCGTTCAGAGAAGTAAAAATGTATTCCCAAACTTTCTTATCTGTTTCCACACGAAAGCAAATCGAGGTGGCCAGTAAGCATATAACGGAATGTATTGTATTGTGGCATCACATATGATCTTGTATTGTAATAACTTGTAGTTATTTGACATTTCCAATGCAATTGTTATTTATAAGCAACATTTGTCTCCTACGTATCCTCTAATATTATCTTTTTAATAAAGCTACAATTGCATAGCCTACTTCACCGAATTACAAAGCTCTTTCTGTTCGAATCAAATCCTTGCGGTTTTTGAACTAAATTGTTCTTTTTCACTTCAATAAATAAAGCAAGTCATCGGATTTTTGTTAAATTTTTGTAACATTAGTTTTTGACATGATGTCTTTTAGCCGGATATCGTTTGAAACTTTCTGTAACATTTTATTACCATCATGCTGTATGACGTCATCATTGCGTGACGTCATCATTGCATGACGTCATTGGGAATGTTGAAATAAAGGTTTGTTTTGATACGTCGCATATATATATATATATATATATATATATATATATATATATAAAATGTGTTAAAAATAATATCACTGCAAACAATTAAACCAGATTTATAAAGCGTCCTGAAAGTTTAAAATCAAGCGTTAGCACAATTTACCAGCCGGGAATCGTTAACTAAAACCGCGACCGCTAACATACTAACGTCGTCGCAGATTAAAAACCTAACAAGCAAACAACACTGCATAGCTGTAGATAGGTTATTGTCTCTAGTTAATGGTTGTCTTCGTATGTGATTCAGCTAACGATCCTGCGCAAAAGAAACAATCGGTCTCTCAGTAACCATAATAATGTTGCGTTTAGCTGGCGGCTGAAAGACATTATCATGCTCTTAAGCTTTTACCATTTGGTAAACGGTAGGCCTACTGTATCTTTTTGTATTATACGTGTCGTGTATTATTTTTTTTAAACCTGAGAAAATATCTTTCAGTTTGAAGCTTTAGTATTAAATATGGTCAGAGGTATTAAAGGATTAATTATATAAATACGCGCGCACGCGCGCGCGGGTGTGTGTGTCGCAACGTTACGCTCTTGTGCGTACGTGTCCGTCTATTGTTGAACGTATCTCTAATAAATTTTAATACATTTACATACACAACTGAGCCGTGGGATATAAGCTATTTAAGTTACGTTCAAACACTGAGTCACATATAAAGATTATGTTGGTAGAGGAGAAAGAGTATCGTGAGATAAAAATATCGGTATGGAGAACCATACATGACTTCCATATTCTAAGATTTATATTTAAAATCATTTTCGAAATGAAATATTACCATAGAAACTACTTCTTTCTACTTACTGCTTCAGCCTTAACCACAGTACTGTGGTCACTAACGTATACCACCTCACGTTATCGCACTCGATTTTCACTGATAATGGAAGTCGATGGCATTGCCGAAACGTCTGGTTTTGTAGAAAACATTGGACTACGGCGAAACAGCCCGGGAAGGAATTTTAACAAAAACTACTTCTTTGTTGCCGATAACGTTGTACACATATATATAAAAAATATACATAAAATTAATGGCTTGTATAAGTTAATGATTGATCTCCATTAAGTAGTGCTCAAGTTTCCAAAGTTTTAATATTATGATGTCCGTAATTAAAACATCAGAGCAGGTTTAGTGTGTATGAGGGTACACCGTGGACAAAAATTTTCAACATTTCCTGTTGAGCGTTGCTTAGAGTAAAGCTGCGAATCTACAGTGTATGTTTCACAGAACAAACACGCGAAAAAGAAGGAGCGCTCCGAAGTCACTCATGGACCCTCAGCATCTTGCAGAGGGTTCATTCCCTAAAGACGAAAAGTCTGTCTATGAATCGTTCCTCTGTAAACACGTGCAGTTACACTGCCCAGCGATCCACAGGAAGCAAATCGCTATCCATGCTGGACACTTTTTCGACTTGCACGCGTTATGTTGGTGTGGGTTTCGGCACTTTCCATTTAAAAAGCGTGCAAATGTAAGAAAATTAACATGAGTGAGGCCAGAAATAACGCGAATTTTGTGTGTGTGTGTGTGTGTGTGTGTCTTCCCTGCCTTTATATTGCGGTAGTCATAATAATAAAATGGAAACGTAAACATTACATAACTGAGATATGCTTGCCTGCCACGAACGATATTGATGTTTGTAACAAAATTTTCTGTTTGTACATTTTGAGTGTAAATTAATCCATTATACTATTAACTCATACATGATTTACATTAAAATGAAAAAATTATAATTTTATTGCCTGGCAACAAAATTATTTTATTTTTAACAATTACCATTGTTTCAAAACGTTTAAATGAATTTTCAAGTACTTTACTGTTGTTAAAACGTAAAAGGTTGCAGGTAAACTACCCCTTCACCTTAACCGATCTTCACCAACATCGAAAGTCCTTGAGATCTCTACAAATCAGGGCTGTATGCAAAAAATTATTTGATTCTGTTTGAATTTGCGGCTGTCATCGTTTGCCATAGAAAATACCCTTGTTAAAAAAACCTTGTAGGTAAACTACCCCTTTCCCTTAACCGATCTTCACCAAAAACAACAGATCTTGAGAACTCTACAATTTAGGGCTGTATGCAAATAATCTTTTGATTCTGTTTGAATTTGCGGCTGTTATCGTTTGCCATAGAAAATACCCTTATTAAAACATAAAACGTTGCAGGTAAACTACCCCTTTCCTTAACCGATCTTTACCAAAAACAACAGGTTTCGAGAACTCTACAATTCAGGACTGTATGCGAAACATTATTTGATTCTGTTTGAAATTGCGGCTGTTATCGTTTGCCAAAAAAAAATTACCCTTGATAAAAAAACCCGTTGCAGGTAAACTACCCTTTCCCTCAACCGATCTTCACCAAGAACAATAGGTCGTGAGTACTCTACAAATCAAGGCTGTATGCTAAAAATTATATGATTATGTTTGAATTTGCGGCTGTTATCGTTTGCCATAGAAAAAAAATCTACAGACAGACACACAGACAGACACACACACACAGACACACAGACAGAGACACAGACACACACACACAGACACTTTTCGATAAACGACTTTTTTTCATGTTTTGAGTGTAGTACAATCAGAATCTGCAATAATCTCGAACACGATTTTTTTTGCCATCACCATACTTCCATTTCCTTAAGGAATATGGAAGTAATAATTTAGTAGAATTAAAAAAAAAACAATGAAATCGTTTTATTTAAACACAAATCTGAAGATTTAAAGATGTGTGCTCTTCTCATAAGTATGAATTAAACTAAGTAAAATGTAGTCGCTTCCCTAACAATAATCGCTGCTGACTATGTTGAAGGGGTCTGAAATCTTAATAGTTATATCCGAGAAATCGTTTTTAATAAGTTACTAAATCTCCTGATTGAACGTCTAGCTTTAACTGTAACAGTTATATTAGTCATGTTGCAAAATAAAACTCGTGTTAATAGTTGTATCTCTATATTACTTGCGCTTTAGAGTTAATTGCATTTCAGTCATAGGAGACTTAACGTGTATTAACGTGAGTTCTGCTGTCTGTATGAACGAACAGTAGAGCCTGTTCCAATGTGTGAACGACCCTTGGGTATCTTACTTCAGAGGCATTTGACAACAGGAAGCATGATTTTTCTCTAGCCCGTAAGACATTATTCATCATCATCATCACCCTCAAGGTTTAAACCAAGAATGGTTTGTTCCGGTCTCAAATAGGCAAATATTACAGCTGGTCACTCCAGCGCTTTCTCGGACGTCCCACACCTCTCCGTCCCCTCGGCTTATAGTTCCATAGTTGTTTGGGGATGCGGCAGTCATCCATTCGGCAAAGATGTTCCACCAATTCAACCGATACTGGGCGATCCTGTCGAGTATACTCATAATATTCAGTCCCTCAGTCCCTGCCGTATATCTGTGTTTCTTCTATGATCATGGAGAGTATACCCTGCCACATGCCTGAGAAATCTCATTTCAGCCGCTTAAGACATTATTTAGTGACATAATATTGACCTTTTGTTATTTTAAAATATGATAAACATTCTTTAACAACCTGTAGTAAATTGGTTGTACTGCGATAAAAATAATTTAAGCTCTTAAAAAAATATTATTTGACATGAACTGTAACTACATTTTGATTTCGTTTACTAAAACGTCACATGGAGATTTAACAATTTTTTAAAGTAAAATTTGTTACGTTGTTCTTCCTATAACAAATTTCTGAGATTTTTCTAAAAAATTACTGTATCTATTGACAAGAACTTGTTTCTATAAATAAGACTTAAGAAGTATACTAATCTGAAGAACAATGTTTCAGGAAAATTTACATTTCTTATCTGATGAAATTAAAACAGTGAGGTCAAAGTTAACTCTAAGTGCCAAAATTCCAAGAAATTTGTTTAAGAGGAGAGTTTTATACAGACAGTGTTTAATTACAGAGTCTGATAACGAAACACGTAAAGGAACAAGTGTCACGCTTAGACATGTCCTGTGGCACAAAATTAAATACATCGTGAAAGCTGGTTTAATAAAAGCCAGTGGAATGAGAAGTTCAAAGCCAAATTTTCACAGTGAAGGGTATCAAAACAATTTAACAATTGTAAGAACTTGAGGTTTCTTAAGCGTAGCGTTAGTTAATTTATTTTAGGCTGTGTCTTTTAACAGTAGTTTTGGGAGCAAGATCGAAGAACAAGAAAGAATTTTTTCGTAGAGCTGCAGAATCATCTTCTCTTTTTGTCTGTAGGCTTTCTGTTGATACGTAATTTATTCTTGCTAAAAAGGGAGAAAAGTAATATTGTTTATAAGATATAATATATTAATAAATTAAAATATATTAATTTTTATAAGAAAAATAAATAGACGGAAATAATTCTCTATAACATAAAATAAGTATTTTTTTATCTTAGTACAAATAGAGCCTGTATGTTGATTGGCGATATTAAATTTTAAAAAGTTATCGTGGTTAGTATATTATGAAGGTTCATTAAAATGATAACGTAATCACGCACATTTTACCTTTAAAGATAATATTCACTTGTAGAACAGTTGTTTCATTTAGTCGAGAATTCCCTCCATAGTTTAATAAACTAAAATATGGACTTCTCCAGACAGTAAAATATTAAAATAATTTTATAATTTCAATATTACGTTCTTTATTACTGAGTATAAATAAAAATATAGGAGCCAATAGTGAATATAATTATTTACACCTATGAAATTATCCACCTGTCTAACTATATGAAAAAGTTAACCGTTGATAGCCAATGATGAATTCCGTCCTGCCAGAGAATACAAAATATTATCAAAGTTAACGTGGCAAGTGTTAGGTCTTCTGAGTCTACAAAATAAATATAAGGTGGTCAAAATAAATATAAATAAAAATATAAAAGTAACAAACAACAATATTGTGTGGGAGAAGTATAATTCCTAGTCAATATTAATGTAGACCTACATGTATGTAGGCATGTATAAATTTACTTATAAAGCAAATAAACAATGTACTATTGAAATACGAATTAGAAATATAATTTTTTTATAATTCGACACTTTTGTTAGAAGAACTGATTTTGATGAAATTTGAAACTAAAAATTTTAATCAGCCGGCATTTAAAAAATTTTAAGATAAATGTTGGTTTGTTTTCTACTTATAAAAATAGTACTTTTCTATGTACACCAAATTTTTACTACACATCTCAATCCATTCAGCAGTAATTATTTTTTTTAATAAAAATACATACACAGACGTAAGAAATCATTTTTCTACATTTTCCTTTGTTTTAACAAGTAGAATCATTTCCCGAAGTTTTGTTACCATATTTTGTGAACACTCTGTTCACATATAGTACGATATCTACCCAAATATTATCATATTTTATTTTCATACTTATTATTATTGTTTTCATAATAAAATTATAGTATATTTTCTTGCTATTTATTGTCTTTGAATATTGTTAATCCTTTTGACCTCCACATTTTTTGTTCACACTGCTACTAAACGTATAATTTCGTTCGTACTCTGAACTTTTGTTTTTATTTTTATTTTTGTTGCTACACTTAGTTTTATTTTGTTCTTAAATGTTTTTGCCAATTCTCATCTTCAATAGCTATAGCTCTACTCAGTTATTCCTTAAAATTCCATGCTTTTCTTTTTAGAATATGTTTGATATTCTAACATTAGTTTATCTTTTTGAGTTAGAAAACTGAAGGTACATTGTTTTGTATTTCACGTCCTATTTCCGAGATCTACATTAGGTCTATATTTATAAATTTTACTTAAGCAGTTTACTAGGCTGCCGTAAAACTCCCAAACTAGACAAGAGGAGGCATTTGTCTAGAGGATACTATTCCTTAGCGAAGACACCTCGGTTTAGGGGCACCGGAGGCTCATCCTTATCTTTGTCCTATGGAGAGGAGCTAGGGTGGCTTTGCATCTATTGGTCTGATGCTGAACGCTCCTTAGCATTTTTATGACCAGCCTATCGGCAACAGTGGGTACTCTAAGATCCTAAGCAAAAGCCACCTATTCTAATAATAAGCAGGAGCAGAATGGATAGCGCGACAGATAAGGATGGTCATACAAGTTGGATGCAGTTTGTCTGGTTCCTCAGCGGAAGCGTGTCCGGCAAAACATGCTTACCTGTAGCTACTACGCTAGCACCGTCAGTGTCCTCAACTTCATTAGAACACGCAAACCTCCTCGACCTCACGGAGCGTGTTATTGTAAGGCGATGTTCTCTGATGCAGTAAAATAAATAATAGAAAACCTTATGCTTTAACAGTTAGTGGTGTGCCATTAGAGTTAAAAAATCCAAAACCTTGGAACCCAGCCTCTCTCGATGAAGAAATATGAAACCTTTTCGTATGAAACCTGAACATAAATATGATTACCTCGTGTTTTAGCGTGTAGTTGCAAACAATTAATAAACACATTGTAGGAGGAATTGTACACAACGTGTGTAGACAATTAAAGTAACTTCTAAAATGTTATACGGATTTTCATGGAAATGTAATCTAAACGGTTTTTAAGATTGCTGATTACAAATATGATGTCATTGATTAGAAATTAAAGATGGCGGACTCAAAATGACTGAAAAGCATATACAATTTGTTTAAATTATTTAAAAGGTGCAGCAGGTTTTGTATATATTCTGAATAGCATTTAATAAAAGATTAAGAATGAAATAAAAAACAAAATGACGAATTCCAAGTGCCTGACAAGAGATCTCGAATGTGTACGTATAAATTTTAAAAACACGTGTAAAAATAATTTAACGTTTTATAAATCTTTTTAAAACAGATTGTTGGAAAGTAAGTGGTTTTGTTTGTATAGCTGTAATCTACAAGATTTTTGTTATTTTCAATTTTGTTAATACGTACAGCGTAACGTATTTGTTGACAAAAGTAAGTTTTTAGTTTGTCAGGAGCTGCTACTTAGTTTATTGTAATTTATTTTGAAACGTCACGATCTTGCTTTAATTTTCATTTTGTTACTCATCCACAATTGCCCATTTTCTTAAATGCTAGAAGGCTGTATAAAGTACAGGTTCTAATAACGCGAGTTGTATTTAGATCGTTTTAACTGTAACTTTAAAAATAGAATTGAATCTAAATGCGTGTAAATAATTAACACAAATCAAACGCAAACTCTGGAAACACTGTATACGTCAGGGATAAAAGGTCCTACGCTCAGCTGATGGATTCCTGGTCGGATTTTCTCTAGTAGTCTTGTTAAAAGTCAAGACATGGGAGGCGGAAGGTAGTGTCTATCCTTCCCTACGCACGGTCAGCCTCAGACATGCTATGACTCGCTGTGGCGCTAGTTCAGTTGCAATCTCCTCTTTAGTACAGTTAGTTAGTAAGGGGGGCACCACCCCTTTATGCTATTCAGAGTAGCGTGGGGACCCATTTTGATTTCTACCTCTCCGACCTTCTTTAGCATAAGCAATCGTGTTCCTTGCTGATCGGTTAGGGTCTCGATAAACAGGCCATCAGCCGTTTTCCTAATGTCCGTGGCAGGCACAAGCAGTTAAAGTTTTTCTATTAAAAAAGGGGCTCACTTTCGTGAAATCACCTTCTTTCCTTCTAACTATCAAATATTTAGGACCGTAGGCGTCTGGCTGACTGCGGCAAAAACTTCTCCGTATCTACATTAGTGTAGTGACTCCTTTTCTTTACCCTCCGAGGAAGGTTTTTTCTGGACGAGGATGTTTAAGTGATCCCTGAACCCTAGAATTATTTCGGGAACCTAGCATTTGAGTCTCAGGAAAATAGCCGGACCAACGCGGCAGAGCCGTGGATACAGCATGTACGGCTGAATAACAACATGGCGAGTCCTGGTTCCCTGAGGACTCACTAACCTAGAGCCAGCCGTCCATTGGTACGGTCCCGTCATGGGTTGCGGTGTGTTTTCAAGCGGTAACCACAGCCTTTCAGAATTTCATTACCATTCCTCTGTTAGCCAGCTAAAGGAAAACAGCTGTTGCCAGCCCCCCATGAAGAACAGACGTTGCAGGTTGTGGCGTAGGTTGGATTTCTGGGGTCATTACAAACAATTAAATTTACCTGTCTTTAAATTTGCAGGGTTATGATTCTGATCAGTTATAGTGCATAATTTGGTTAAGGCTTGTGCTTAATTTTGTAAGATACAATTTACAATAATTTTCATGGTATAAATTCTGGCATAATGTTAGGCGAAATTCCTAATCTTCCCCCAATCGTAAGCAACGTCAGTTACATAACGTTCTTTATAGATTCAAGCTGCACATAACATTTTGTTCAATATTAAATTTATAAATTGTGTTCCGTACTTACAATGTCGGTATGCATTTGAGTGAACGCACGTGGGCGGTAAAAAATTGGAAGTTTGGTACAAAGAATTCTGTACAGATTGAGAAATAGTCGTAGCGCGACAAGGACGAGGAATGTTTGTATGTAATATAAAATTATGAAGCTTCTGTACTAATAACGCAATAATTAGCTTCTGTATTGGCATTAGTATTTGCGATAAACTTGGTGAAGCTAGAGTATGTAGCAATTCGGTTAATTAAACAACTGTTAAATCAAGTAAATTATAGTACACTAATAATTAAATTAATTTTATTTTATATTATAATTAATTTGTTTTCTCGTCTACAATTTCCAATTGCTGAGTTAATTAGTAAATCTGGATAATGTCTTTCAACCAATAACAAAACTAATAACGGTATGGCGAATCTTAATAACGAAAATAACAACAAACCTAAATAGTGGTGGCGTTGTAATTCATCATAACATATTTACCCAGAAAGGATAGTGTCATATTAAAGCTCAGTTGGGACAAAACCAAAAAAGAGACTTCAAAAAAATGTATAGTGGAACGTAATGAAGTAAGTAAATGTCATTTATTAATATAGGCCTACTTTTAGTTTAAATTAATCAAACGTTTTTCGTTTTCAATTGTTTTTAATAACAAAACTATTTTACCGGAATACAGAAAATTAATAATTTAAAATTAGTAAAAGGAGTTTTTAAATTTAAAAGTTGTCGATTGTTATGTAAATGTATTACGCATCACAATAATAAACACTGGTTATGATAGAGGTCTAGAAATACGCACTATCTTAAAGCATTATGAAGGTATAATATTTCACAAAGAATAAGCTTAGGTAAAATCATGAAATGTCTTAAACCCCCCAGAAATTAATTTATGTCAAAGGTGCGTGTACGTAATGTGACAAAGTTAAGTGAAAATTGTTTTTCATCATTTTTTAAATGTTAACACAGACGTTACCAATTATATATTCAGTTTATCTCGTCTCATTTAACATATATAGTTAATTTTATGACCTTAAGTTTGGTAACTGTATGCCTATGCCAAGAAATATAAGCGTTAACGGTTAAAATTTAACTAAATTAACTGAATAACATTTATGGTCAAGCATTAAGGTTCACTTAATATTTGTTACAATAACCGTACTCTGTTTTCACTGCCAAACAAATCTTTTCGTTCATTGTATGAAGTGAGTTAGAGGTTACTGTTCTTCAGCCATCGCTCCTGTGTTTATGGTGTAGAGCAGTGGTTCCCAAAGTGGGGTCCGCGGACCCCTGGGTGTCCGCAACAATGTTTCAGGGGGTCCGCAGACACTTTTAAGAAAAAATGGAATATACCTTACTTTTCTCCTATTTTTTATGCTCTAAAATCTAAATCTACATTTTAGAATCTTTAAACAATTAGTAGAAGAATCCAGTATTTTTTTGGCTCAAGCTAAATTGCAACTGTAAAAGTAATTTCGTAATTTCAAACTAGTGGCTTTGATAATGTCTTTAAATCATGTCGTGTAGCAGATCTGTTTGTCCGCCGAGCAGACTAGACCTCTCTCTTACAGTACAAGAAGAAGATTCATTGGTAGAACTTTTAACTGACAGTTCATTAAAATTACAGTTTTCGAAAATACAGCTAGCTGACTTCTGGTTATATGTAATGACCGACTACCCTGAACTCGGAAAAAGAGGTTTGAAGTGATTAAATGTGTTTTCCTCTAATTATTTGTATCAAACCGCAGTCTCCCTGCTCACGTACTTAAAGTCAAAGTTAAGAGATAAAGTTGATGTCGAGAGTTAATTAATATTGAAATTAACAGACGTTTAAAGATATTAAAGAGCTAATTACGCAATAGCAGCTTCATTGTTCGCATTAAACTATGTTTCATATCATTAATATTATAATTTTGCAAATTAGGAGAATTTTGACTTTAATACATTTTAATTAAAATATAAGAGTTTCTGTCATATTTACTGTTTGTTTTATTTCAGAACTCAGACGGAGTCCGTGAAATTTAAATTATTTTAGAGGGGGGTCCGCGGACTGAAAAGTTTGGGAACCATTGGTGTAGAGCGTTGTACAGAACGAGTACGTGCACTATTGTTTAACTTGTGTTTAAACGTACTATACAACTTGTATTAACATACGTAAAGATATACGGGCACACACAGACAGAACTTACTATTAGATTTTTAAACTGTTTGTCGTATCTAATTTGACGTTCTTAGAGAAGTAAGCAGAAGAATTAATTTAGAACTAAGAAATCGCTCTTTACTTATACACAAGTAAAATCAGCAACACTTTAGAATAGTGTGTGCGGTATGCATGCGTCGTGCGTACGTGTTTTCTGTTGCATTTGGTGTTTAAACGAGTAAACACTGCCACCAAGTTGCGTAAATCAGTCATCAGAGCTGGTCTCACTGATAGTATCTACGCTGCAATCGGATTACCGGGGCATTACTGACATTACATCACTCTGTCTACACGTTTCCAGTAATAGGCTCACAGTACAAAAATAAAATTGAGAAAAAGTTTCAATTCCGGTCCAAACAAGCTACTGTGTTAACAAAACCTTCGGCAATGGATTATCTACAACCATTTAAAGAATTATTTTTAATTAATAATTTTGTGATTATGTAGAAATATTGAACCATGTGATTACCATTATATAAGCTTTGTGGATTATATACCATATCAAAATGTTCGTGGAATTTTGCAATTTCCACCGCTACAAGTTTCGATTAAAAAGCTGGTTTTATGTGATGTTGGTACACATGTTAGTGACAATCGTCTAAAATATCAGCTCTATTTGATGCAGAATTTAGATTTCACAGCTAATTGAGTAAGCCGTCCTTAGGTGTAGTAGGCGATTTTTTGTCATTCTATAATGCAAGATTGAAGAACATGGATTAGATTTTGTGTAAACTGTGAGATAAACTGCTCTGTCATTACTTATTATTGGAGTTACTGAAACATGTTATTGGGGTTAACAACGACTAATTTTACTTTTACATTCTTTTCACATTATTCAGTAGGCTATAAGGAAACTAGTAAGTCAATGAGACTTTTTGTTACTGAAACTTTTCTAACGTTTTTAGAGGCAGCATCTTCGATCTACAGATTCGATCGTCTCCCAGCAATTCTAGGTAGGCCTAAATTCTGTCTTAGCGTAAGGTACATAAATGTGTTTTTCAAAGTTATTCAGATGGAGAAAGGGTGTTTAACGACTCCGACGAAAAAGCTCTTCCTGCTACAATTCTTTAGTTTGTTGCACTTTCTGTTTCTTTTTTTTAATCATTTCACTTTAAAGGAATGATAAGATTCGTTTGTATGTTTGTTGTTGACTAGAGTAAGTGATTTGTTTATTTGTATAATTTTAGAGGTTTTTGTGTTAGTAAACTAATTGTGTTTTAATAATATAATGTTGTTTAGATTTTCTTTTTATTCAGCACATTAAACGTTTAAAACTTCATTTATAGTGTTTATACTGTTGTTGTTTGAAACATTTTAGTGTTATGCGGCCTTGTATAATTCATGAAAATAAAACGCAAACAGATCGTATACTGGATTAATTTTGTCTACATGCGTCCCAACATTAATAAATTGAATTTCTTAATAAAAGATGTTCTTTAACAATATGCATTCACAAAGTACATTTAATTTTCATTAATTTCAATCACATCGTTCCCATTTTAAGCTACTGGGACAATACACTAATAATACGTGTCTGAGTTTCTTCACCGGTTTCCACATGAAGGAAAAACGCGCTTTTCAGTAATACATAGTAAAATATATTATTACGTTGTGCCGTGACGTACGATGAACGTTATTTGTTACAAAGAGTAATGGCCTTCATTATTCCGGTTACTCATTTTTCTTTAGAATCCTGTATTATTTATAAACCTCCATCGATACACATCTCACTCTTAAAACTTACACAGCGGGAAGTTTGCTTTCTCTCTACAGAACGCGTCATCACAGCTTACAATTTAGTATTTAAAAGTCTTACACAATCAGTGAACCTTACACACACCCACTCATATATGCACACTCGCTAAGAGTGAACAGACACAAACATGCTCTCTCTCTCTCGCTCTCTCTCTCTCTCTATCTCTCTCTCTTTCCTTTTCTTCACCATGACTATCGTCATTATTATCAAAATAATGATGATACTACTACTACTACTACTACTATACTACTACTACTATACTACTACTACTACTACTACTACACCTAACAGTAATATATTGTTAATTGTTAAGACGGCCGCACGAGTCGCCTTGTTTGTACAGTTGAACAGAATAATTGGCACCAGATGAAATCGCTAATTACAACTTTAGTTGCAGTTAAAAATTAACAAAGACATCACTCATATACAACATTTCTTCACACTGAAGGTTGTCCAACGCACACTAAATTAACAAAAGGTAAATGTCACAACTTTAACAGGTTCGCCCTGAGTAATACCGATTATCACTTTACACAATAATAACCAGGATTACGCTCTAAAATTTCGCAGACCCGACCGCTGGCCGCTTACATTTATACCCCGCTTAGTTCGAGAATAATCACCCTATCTGGGCCATACGTCGAGAATAATCACGTAGGTGAAGTTGCCTAGAAGATACTGGAACGGCGCCATATTTGAATTATTGCCGATCTTGTATGCATCCGTGTGACGCACACATCACGCAGATCGCCTGTCTTACGCGTAAGACTACTCCCTCCTTTAGCCTGTTTGTCTGGAACTGGCGAATCCTCTTCTGTTCTCTTCCTTAAGTTTGACTCTAGAAGTCCTCTTTACAATTTCTCATCACTCGGAAACACATCTTCTTCAAGTCAATTTTGGTTTCCTAGTTTGTTCCAAACTCTTGCGTAACATCATTTTCAGCAACTTTTTCTGATCCTGTAACCAGAGTTTTCCACTTCTAAACTCGTCTGTTCCCTTTTATCCGCTAGGTTGTTTGTTCGCACTCCTACATCCTGTTTCCTTGTAACCAATTCTTTCTCTCCAATCGCTTCCGCCACGGGTCCTTTCTTTAACTCAAGAGAAAGAAAACGCCTTTGCGCGACGAACTCAGTTGGTTTTTGAATCACCTCTTGTGTTGTCACACAATTGGTACTTCATCTGCCAGTTCTTTTTTCTTTCCTTATTCAGCATTAAGGGTTTCTCTTCTCCGCGTGTGTTGATTCCTTCTTGGGCCATCGATCGAATGATTAGCGAACCCTATTTGTTTAGCCGTGTAAAACTTTATTTTATTTCGGCCAACCCTCAGGGCATTCCTCTCTTAAATCTACTAAAACTCCGTAGGCATTCACAATGTCCGTGCCAA
Source organism: Magicicada septendecula (assembly GCA_034769895.1). Classification (NCBI taxonomy): domain Eukaryota; kingdom Metazoa; phylum Arthropoda; class Insecta; order Hemiptera; family Cicadidae; genus Magicicada; species Magicicada septendecula. Next base: position 270,969,964 of record CM068367.1, read on the forward strand.
GGATTACTTCATCAATATTTGGTAGAAACACGTGATGCCCGTGCCAAAAATCACGAACGAGCATTTGGTAGATATACTCGAGGAGACCCAGGCGTAAATGTATGTCAGCTTATCCTAACACGTTGATGGGGCTTCTATCCACGGTCTGTATGGTACAAGAGCAAAACTAAGGATGGCGGTTGGTCAGGGCTCCCAATAATCTGCTTGAAAATGGCTACTTTCCTACATGTATAACACTTCGGTCTTCTGTTTCTTTCTTATCGTTTCGACCGTTGTGATACTCTTGACCATTCTGACTTCAGTGCGATGTAACTGGACGCTAACTTGGCGCAAGGGGCTATATAGGAGCGTCTGAAACATTTCTACGTTTGTCATTCGTAACACTCGTGTTAGTTCATTGCATCGGACTCCATCAGTAAATATCTGTAGAGCAAACAGTATTAAAAAATCCTTAAGTGCTTTAGAATAGGCCAGTCTAATCAGCTTGTCGATACTTTCTTAAAATTCTTGATGACTGTCTCCAGACTGCTGTCACCTTGCTCTTAATTAAGCGTACTACATGTCACGCAGATGCTGGTTACCGTAACGTAGTTCCTAGGTTTCATTAATTCAGCATATGCATTCTGGCTATTAGGTGGGACTTCTGTTAGTAACTCTAGGCGGGTCCATTTAAAGGGAGAACAAGTGAAATTGCTTTCTCCTTCTCTGTCCAATGATTTACACAAGCAGGGAGTTCAAATTTCTGAAGATATTTGCCTAGCTAGTGCTTCTATCAAATGCTGGGGCACGACATGACCTGGCCCTACTACAGGTAAAGCCATTTTCTCTGTTATATTTCTACGCCTTTTCTGAATTTACTTTTGACACTGTGAGTTCAGAAAACTGATTTAAAATGTAGGGATGTACTTTCATTAATTTTTCGATTCAGATTTAATTTTTTCTTTATTTTGCCGAGACCGGATTCTATTAGGAAACACTCCCACAAAAACGCTGGTATCTAGCTCAGAAACTTCAGCAGCTGGGTACATAGTGAGAAAAGAAGGCATTACAATTCTTAATAGTTCCAATGCTAGCGGAACCAGACATTGCAGATAATCATTAGCAAGGCAAGAAAACAACGGCTTTTTAAAAATATTAACTGTAGATTACTACCTACATCATAATGCATGGATGATCGTTTTGGCGTTATAAGAAATTTTGTAATAATGGCTTCTAGAATCAATCTATATAAATTGTTTCCATGCATAACTTTACAAGCACAAGTAAAAATGCCGTTCCTTGTGTAGCCGCAATATGCTCCGTAAGGCTGAAAACAGTCTGAGGCACTCCCTTCTGTATCTGTAGAGTGTAACAAGTCGTTAATCAAGCCTTGTATAAAGGAACAAGTTAATTTTGTTTTTTTTATAAACCTAAATATATACCTAAAGTAAATTATAAAAGTGTACTTTTACTTCTGATTTTGTTGGTGTAGCGAATTTACGTGAGAAATATAAAAAGACCAATAAATAATAAAGATACTACTACTACTACTACTAATAATAATAATAATAATAATAATAATATGTTGGTCAATTTCCAACAATAGTCAAGTTGATTAAAAACTAGAGTAAACATCAAACTTCAAGAGCGAGAAAACAAATGCTTCTGTAATCATGCGGTTCTATGGAGCTCAATAAATCTGGTTGCGTGAGATTTAGTAATTATGTATGAAAAATCAGAAAAATTGTATTCATGCACACTTCTATAACTTCTACTGTGCAAAGTCAAATAAGGATAAAGCAATTTCAGCGTTTATAAATAATTTGCGTTTTTCAATAAAACAAACAAACAATGGTTATTATTCCTTGTCACGAAACAGTATGTGAGTCGAACCTAATTCTAACTAAAATAGTGATAAGTAAAGAAAAAAATGTGTACCACAGCAAGTGAAAGAAATGCTAACATTTTGGCATTATTAAATTCTATTTTGTGTTTTAAATTCTCCTTATTGTTTTTTATTATATTCCCATGGTCTGGCAACTGTGACCCAACGACGTCGACCTGGTGTGTTGCGCTCAACTAAATGGTCGATTCTCACCTACATTGTAGCTTACCAATGACAATGGAAATTCGTACACACGTAGACGCAAAACAATCTTGTCAGAGCCGATACAATAATCTTGCTGCTTTATGAAGGTCATAATTCTATCTATCGCTAAATGTCTACTATACGTCTATATTAATCCTAAGTATGTAATTAACCTCAGTTTAAAATTAGCATTGCATACAAATAGGTTAATTAGCGAACATTCCTCTTTGTGTATGATAATCAGTTTACATGAATAAAAAACACTCCTGAAAATAATAAAACACAGAAAAAGTAATTTAATTATAATATACTTTGTACTGCGCGGATATATGCATTACGGACATTAGGTGTGCTTACAAAGTCTATGTTTATAATTATGAAATAATATTTTTCCTACACGTAATTTTTTAAAATGTTTTGAGGGCATAACAACTGAGGCCTTAACCCAACGACGTCGACCAGAAGCGTTGCTCGACTTGTTTGGTTTGGTTCTCACCTACAGTCTACTTACTCAATGAAAGTAGAAAGACGTACAAATACAGACTCAAAAAAACAATGTTATTAGAGTCGTTACAGTAAACTTCCTGCTTTTAGGAAGGCCGGAGATGTGTCTATTGCTAGCTGTTAATTTCAGAGATCTTCTCTAAGGTTACTTTTTACTCTGTGCCTTTGACTTTTATTACTCCAGTTGTACAATGTTTACACATTTTCCGGAACCAAAGATTACAGAAGTGATTGAATTCTCGTCTTCCACTGTTCCTTGTCCATCTAAAGATCTTATTCAACCTGTCGTTCCCTCAATATAGTCTGAATTTCTTCCATCCAGTGATAGGTGGACTTCTGGTGGAGTCCATTCCATAACTCTCCTTGGCAATGAGTTCAGCAAAAGCACTACAGGTTTCAGTTATATGTTTCATTGTTAGTGGTCAGCCTTAAGTGCAGACGGGTCGTTCTCGTCCTTGTAGGACTCAAGTTGGTGTGTCCAGTTTGCAATCTGGTGATGCAGACTTGTTCAGGACGATTGTGATCACCTGCCATGTGCCATGTTTTCAGATGCTCTGCTACACTGCAATACGTTTGCTCTGTCGTATATTGCACATCTACTGTCACTCATTAATAGTGGTGGTCGTGGCAGCTACTTTTGCGTCGTCCGGTCGTATGGCTATGCATTTACTTGTCTATCTGCACCATGTGTCACTGCAGCGTCAGCTTCTTCATTACCTTCATTGCCTACATGACCCGGACAGCAAACAAATGTAAAGAATGACAACCATCGTCTAAAGCATGGCATAGTGCCATTATCTGTTTTAATAACGGATCCTGTATTCAGATTGCTCGGGGTAGTTAAAAAATTTAGCAAACCTGTACAGATAACAAATTTTCTCTCAGATCGGTTTTCACAAAATCAAAGAGCCTGCCACACAGCGCACAGTTTGGCGGTGTATAAACTTGCCACCTTGGGCAGTGTCCAGGAATTCTCATTATTAATACCATTATACCATGAAATTGTATTTCCCATGCATTTAAGTTACTTAGTTTAATTGTGATATTTATTTTAAATATCTTTTTTAGAATTGCTGTCGATTCGAACATTGCTGACAGATAGGTGAAACACCGTGAGGCGGCAGTCGATGTCTGAATACAAATATTAGTCTAAATTTTGTTTAGTTTTCTTATTATATCGCTTGAATTAATTAAACATCCATCCATTGCTGTTCACATATTTATAACATTTTTTATTAAACTACTTAAATTTAGTATTTAAATTATTTTTCTTAATATTTAATTTAATTTAATTTTTAAAATTAATTTTTTTTTAATTTTTAAAAAGATTAACGTTACTCTTTTGTGTTCACTATCTCTTACGTTTATCAGAACTGTAGAAGATATCTTCCCAGTCTGAAGTTGATCTTCCTTCTTTACGTTTAGAATCCAATTATCCATTCATCTTGTTGGACAGTTTACTGAAAATCTGACGGTGTCCAACCTTGGACAAAGAAATCTACAGTCTTCTTCGCTTTGATTATTAATTCACTTCTTTTTTATCTGTAACATAGGTAATATTTGGATCAGCTTAGATGGTGTGGGATCGACAGCTGCACAAAGACGCCAACATCAGAATTGGTTTTAAAACTGTATTTAAGCAAAATTCTGACTTTGCAGCTTTTCTTAACAACTTAGCAGAGACAGTGGTCTGTGCCAGTTATATACTAATGTGAATGTTTAATTCAGATTTTGTGCATTTTGACTATGAATTGTTTTATGAAAAAACAATTGCTTATTTTAGCGGGTGGTAACCCTATAAACCTGAGTCACCGATTAAATGTAATTATGACTGAAAACTTGAAACTCATTTTGGTTTCTAATGAGGTAAGTTTTAAATACCTGACGCACACAAATTCTCCGCGTTCAGAAAAAGCAGAAGATTGTTAGTATTTGTGTATTATATATTATATATGATTGTTAGTATTTATATAAATTAATAACACGTCCGTGTTTTAATTTATTATCGTAGCCAATATCATTTCTCAAATAGTTAAAATGTCACACTTCTACAATTCCATCATTAATTATTATTTTTGTTCTTATTGCTTTCTTGCCTCAAAATGCCATTGCTTTTGTTTTTGTAGTGGAGATTTTCACTGTGGGTGTGATTTTTACTAGTGGATATCCCTATGGGTGTGAATTATGGGCGACAACCAAGAAAAAAAAAAGTAAAATACAGGCCTCGGAAAATACGTTCTTGAGTTAAAAGGTGTTCTAAAAGTGATCGTATACAGAATGAGGTCAAAGGAAAAGAATTACAAGTTTTTTTCCTTGAACGAGAGATTAAAAGATTATAAACAACGGTGGAAAGAACAATTAGGAATAATGTCAGATTCAAAACTACCAAACAAGTCTGGAAATATAAACCTATAGGAAACAGGTGTGTGAGTAGATAGTTGGAAGATCTTTGAAGGTGGAACAGGCAGCACGTTACCTGTGCCGTGAAGTGAAGATGATGTTGATGTGTTTTAATATATTGAATTTATTGGTTATTTGAAAACATGCTAAATTCGTAAGAACCTGAGAACACCCACACGCACATGCACATGTGTATCAAAAAGTACAAAAACGGAAGAAAACCTTAAAGAAAATAATAGAGTAATTTGTTTTGGGTGAAATTTTAAATTTTTACTGGATGTGATGTCTAAGCAAGTTCGGTCACTAACAGACGTTTTAAATTGTGTAAAGAAAGAATTTTTAAATAAAGAGAATACTTAAGTATGTGAATGAATACTGGTCTTTGTGTATTTAGTTAAGTTACTATAGGGATGTCAGGTAGAAATCTGTTTGTAACCCATTGGACATACGTCAGTAGCCAGTGGTACACAAACGTTCAATAGCCCTGTGCTTACTTACACCCCATGCCGACTACTGACGGATAACAGGAAATTTGAATCCCATGAAACATCTCCTTTATTTTGTTTGTATATTTAATCCACAAGTATTTATACGGTGAAAATTAACTATTCTTTTTTTCTGTATTTTTCAAAGTCACAAGGTATTTATATTCGTATAAAGAATATAAATCCAATTAATTATGACTTTTTATGAATGAAATTATAAGGCTTTATACATAACGAAAAACAATTACATTTATATTCAGAAACCATATTTTGGGGAAAATTGACGTGTATGAAATTTGAGCAATATTTAGGTAAAATTTATTAGTACCATTTTAGAAATGCCTGAGAATTCTATACGTTTGCTCCATATATGACTGTAAATGTTTGTTTTCTTCTATACAAATACATATTTAAAATAGCGTTCTTGTAACTGGTCGTTTGTTTGACATGTATGGAATTTGGTGTAATGTCTGTGTTTTAAGTAGTTTAGTAACTTTATCACTAGGGCTCTAGCTGTGTGTGAATATAAATGTAGTCTATTTGTTTATGTTTACTACTGCCTACGTTTGCTTCCGTAATAAGACATGTATTATACGGGCAATTTATAAGACATTTAGGAAAACCTGATGCTCGAGACGTGTATCAAGTAAGCAAACACATCTTGGTAGTACAGTTATAAAATATTAATTTGTTAATACGTGAAGTAAAGGAACTATACCAAATGGAATACGTAAATGACATAACCTGTCAAACATTTACGAATCAACAACTATGGAGGAATCTGAGATAATCTAAGTATGATACGTTGAGATGAAAGACAATTACGTGACACTTATTATTATTAATGCGGCAAAATTCAAGGTTGTTTCAGGCGGCACCTACCTATTAGCGAATTCCAAGCGCTTACGTAACGCTTCTAGAATCATCGATGGTAAAGTGATAGATATCTCTGGAACATCTACGGGGAATAGGCTGATCAGGTACTTTAGATCTGGCGGTATCAAAGTGCAGTTCAGAGTTATTGTGGCAGTTGAGTGGAAAGTGATTATTGTGTTAATTAGTGCAAGACTGTAATAAGGTGACATCTGTTGTTGGGTGCTGGACAAATTAACAAAATGTATAATGCCTTTGTCGATTACAAACTGTTATTTATGTCTAATTAAAGTTTGTAATTAGTGACTTCATTGGCGTCAGTTATTCTGTTTCCACTATACAACACGACGGTCTAAATAATGATCGGATATGAAACAAAATAAAACAGCACGACACGAATATGGTTTGAGGTTGTGGTCCTTGCACATTCTACCTTGTGGTCATATTCTACCTTTACAGTTCGGTGTGGTAGTAACGGTTTCAGCTAGTAAATATTTTAAGGTACAGGTTGTTTTAATCTATCACAAGATGAAAGCTGCAGATTGTTTAATATTACTTAATATTATATATATATCTTATTACTATAAAAGTATATTAATATACATAGTCGTTGAAGGAAGAACACAATGATTAAAATATTTCCTTTTTAGCGCTAACGCTTTTTTTCCTTTCCTTTTTTTTAAACGCTTTTTAAGTTTTATTTTAGAGTTTTAATTCATTATTCATTTCTCTTTAAGAAATCGGCACTAATATCATTGGGTTGATAATTTCTCACTAAGCAACTCTATTATTTTACTCAACCGTATAACAGATAACATGAGTTCATCCACAATAACCAGACCGTACCATCAGTGTCACTTGCTCATCAGTGTAGTATTGCATTACAAATGCAAATCTAAGTTTATTTGTTTGAGTTCATCAATCATATTCCGCATTTTTGTCGTATTTAAATAAATCGTAGTGCAATGTTCAAAATTTTCATTATTCTATTTCAATTTGTTTTTCTCTTTATCCATTAAAATCTCGTTTTTCTAGACAATGGTGTGTGGTAAGGTTCTTTTTTTCAATTAGAGTAGGCGATACGGTAATCAAAGCTACAGTGAATTTAATTCATGTTAAAATTATTTCAATTGTACACATTTATTGGCGCAAAGGAATTATATATAAATATGAAAGTCATAAAATTTAATTAATTATATTTGGATTAACAAGTAAGAATGAATACCGCTGATTTTTATTTAACTATTAATTTTTTGGTTTTCATTCTATTTTATCGATTACGCGATAAGAATAAAAGTGGTATTGAACGTAACAAGACTATTGATTAATGAAAACTATAGTTTTAAATCAAAAAGGTATGATCAGAAGATGGAAAAGAAATATTCTGAGGATATATGGAGGTGTATTAGATGCCGGAATGTGGCGTATGAGGACAAATGCCTGTATTGTACGAACTATACAAGGAACCGGACATCGTCCCAGGAATAAGACAAGGAGAATTAGGTGGCCAGGTCACGTACAAAAGTGACAGAGGAAAGGGCAGTGAAAAAAGTATTCATTGGAACACCAGGAGGGATAAGAGCAAGAGGGAGGCCAAGAAGAAGATGGGTGGACGATGTAGATGAAGGCTTGAGAAGGATGGGGGTCAAAAGAAGGTGGCAAAGAGTCAGACAGGATACAGAGGAGTTAAGGTACGTCCTTCTGGAGGCAGGGCTCTTCATGATCTGTAGCGCCGTGGAGTAAAGTAAAGTGGTATTTAAATGATGATGACAGAACTGTTACATAGAATTCTGAGGAAAATATAATTTTTGAAGCATGCATAACTTGAGCTAGGCGCGGTGTATTGTTGTTCCATAGGTAGAAAGCACATTCTTACTTATTGCAATAAGAACACATCTGCTTTATATGCATTGCTTTCAGTCCGTGTATTGATTGTGGAAAGCAAACACTTATAGAGTCTCTCCTTCTCTATGCTCTGGCTGTACAGAGTGAGCAGATATCTCTCTACTATAGAGCTACACATGCATTAACTTCGTAATAGAGTGTTCCTAGGTACGCATTTGTATGTATGTCTAAATAAAGATCGGTTGTATTTTAAATTATGATCAGTGCATAGAAGCTTATACGTATTTTAAATTTACTTTTATGAAATATTATTATGCCAAATGTAAATGTTAACTCTATCCGAACGCATAGTTCCATTAGTGTCTTTAACGAAAAAACTTTTGTACAAACAGGAAAAACTAAAACGCACAAATTTCGTAACAAAAATAGGCTTGTTAACAGTAGATATGTTATTGAGATATTTACTTGTTCCTTTAGACCTCTGATTTACTGGTAAACATCAGAAATGTCTCTAACTCGAAAATTTCTTATTCATTTTTAGCTAGTAAAAAATGAATATGATCTTAAAAAGGTTCAGTTAAGCTCTTGGCTTAGTAATATAGCCCATTTATGTATAATTAATGTAACATTTATTTATAATGTATTACATTAATTTAAAATGTGTTTAATGTAACATTATTTACATTTATGTAACAACCTAATGTAAATAATACACTACGTTTAGCAGAATTCACTCAGTGCGCTCACACAAGGAATAGTGATGTGACAACACTGTAACTGACAGTTCGGCTGCAGAAATTTTGTTAACTTATACAACGATTAACGAAATACGACCCTCTTACGTGTCACATTTCAAAACTAAAAATTTGTGAATGTGGCTGGAAAAGGTTATTTAGTTGTGAATTTTAATTTTCGATATTTACAACAGGCGTGTTATAAAAATTTCGTTTAATTAACTTAATCTTTAAACTGACCACGAAATTTACATTGGCCTATATAAAAGTTACTATATATGTAAATAAATAAAAACTAAGTTGAAAATATAAGTAAGTCAGAAGTTAAGTTCGTCTGTTCACATTTTTACTATATATGAAGGCTTTTTCCAAGGCTTTCACTGTAAATATCGGTTATAGCAGTTTTTTGGGTCTACACATATATGGCATTTTCAAAGTGCCGACGTTTCGTTCTGTCATATTGGAACGTTTTCAAGGTGTATTGTTCTTGATTTGGCTAAGGAGCATGTTATATGTCTATTATCTTGATAGCTTATACATTCATACATGATACGTCTGTTACACACATAGAAGTTAATTTTCCCATCTTCCAGTTGATGGTGGTGTCCTAGTTGTTTAATTGTAACAAGTCTGATTTTATTCAACGTAATTCTAACAATTTTGGCTATTCTTTTTGATGGGTTTGAGTTTAGTTGTTGAACACTTTATAGCTCTGAAAACAGTAATTTTTATAACTACAATATAAGTTACAAATTTCTTTACAACAATATAATAATATTAGCTGTGTTTTCCTTACTTGAATTAAATAGCTTTATTACTTTTTACCGATAAATGCACCGTTTCATTAAGATACTATAATCTTTAAGAGGCATTTTATTCTAATTTTTAATGTTCATTTGTTATTAATGTATAAACTAGTTGTTCTTATATTAATGTAATTATTACAGTATTTTCTTTAATTATTAATAAATATTTGTTGAGATTTTATTTAAGTAAATAGTTTATAAATTGACTTACTCTTTTGCCGTATTTGTTATGGTAGTTATCTTAAATATTTTATACATTTATTATTATAAAAATCTTTTATATAATTTTTAATGAACAGTTTTTCAGTTTTATGAACTTAGTAATTTTTGACATGAATCAGTTTGATAAATTCAGAAATTTGAGAAATGTAATAAAAGATCTTCAATGTGTGATAAAACGTAGATTGCTTTCTGCGTTTATTATTTACTCTGTAGGTTTTCACAGCGTACATTAGAGTGTAGCAAGGAATAAATTTAAATATATTTTAAACCTAAACTTTGTAGTTTTTCTGATGCTGCTTAAACATGTTTAAAACACTAAAGACGATTGTCAAAATATAGAAAAGAGAATTGTCAAAATATATTGTCGTTTGCGATATAGAAAAGAGAATTTACGTTTCTCAATTTTTAAGAAGTACCGGTATTTATAAATTTAGCATTCTAAATTTTTAAGGAACATTTAGTTCCTACGCATTGTGTTTTAAATTCACTCAAAGACAATCTCTTGATACGACAAGTTTGGAAGCAGTTAAAACGAGAACACAATGAACAGACCACCCAGACAGCTGTCGTGCACTTTAACGTGGCTGCGCGTGCTTTGAAGTTGACGTGCTTTTGTTACACTGACGGGTTTTTATCAAAGCCGTTTTTAATTTTCTCTTCAGACAACCTCTGAATGTGACACTGTGCCTCGCCAACAGCTGTGTTACTGTGCATTAAATAATGTAGCTCGCTTCGATTTTGTGTTGTAAACGTAAGAAAACCCGTGACGTGTGTCACCAGGTGACACGATTAAGCCAGAGCACGAATATTTTAGTACGAATGGTGTTCTTAAAAGTCATTTTCTGTTGTAAACAAAGTATAGATAAAGTTTATGTTGAGAAATTAACCGTCGATTGAAAAATTATTTGGCATACAATTTTGAGTTGCCTTGTCGTTAAATTATGTAAGTAAAAACATTGAAATTAGTACACTTAATACCCCTTAACTAGTATTTTCTTTTAAAAACGTTTTCTAATTTTAAACATTCCTGAATACGTTTTGAAAATTTAAAATGAACAACGTTTTTAATATTAATAACCATAATTGAATTACTATATAAAATTTATAAAATTTCAAACAATTTTTTAACAGGCATTACAAACAACATTAATTTGTTAAAGGTTCCATAAAGTTTTGAATTAACGTCGTGTTGAACAACATATAACGAACGATATCTCATTTGAACGTCAAACATGGCAACATCAAATTGATGTCATGACAGCATTGTTTCAAACTACGTTTTGTCTGCAATGCTTTTATAACAATACAAAACGTAGTGAAATACGCACCTATTTCAAACTTCACACATCTGAACAAAGGCCCTCTTCTGCTGTTGATTTTGTTACAGAGATCTTCATCACACCAGTTAGGTTTACGATCTCCCTTCTGACGGGCTCCTCCATTTCTTCACAAGTTTTGAGACTGTGCAGAACCCTAATATCCGGGATATCTTTGGGCTCAAGGCTTACTTATTGTTACCACGCTCTCTCATATCTGCAGCTGTTGATTTACTTTTTCTTTCGCACTAACCATTGACTCGATTCTACTCCAGCGATTGAAAGCATGCAGAACAATAAAACCTAACCTCAAAATCCTCTCCAGACCAGCCAGTTGAATAAAAATATTCGGATTAGTTCGAGTGGGCCTGAATTCGGCCAGTTCGCGACAAGTCGTGTGCGGGCTATTGTTCCTACTTTGTGCGCGGTGTTCTGTGCCGAAGTGTGGTGAGTGCCAGTGACAAAGTGCTACTGCAGTACAGAACGGGAGTTTGCTCTCTCCTCTGCCCCAAGAGCGTACCCGAGACCCGTTGACGACGGCGATGTCGGGACGAGACCAAGGGGAGCCCCTGTCCGCGGAAAGTTGTGGCCCTAAAAAGGGCCATAATAGGTCCGATGGCAGGGTAGCCCCCTTGCTGAAGCCATCTGTGCTGCGAATCATTAAGCTAAGCTCCACAGATGGACCAACAGTAAGAATCCCCACCACAATTCCCCCAAAATCTGAAATTGCCGCAGTCAGCGGCGATGGTCCTTTTAAGGTCCACCCAGCATCTGATGAATTTTCGCGGTCCCAGCCTTCCGCTGGTCCTGTTATTAAACCTGATACTGTCCCAGTCCGCGGCGAAGGCCCTTCTAAGGCCCGCCGAGCATCTGGAGATTCTTCGCGGGACCAGCCTTCAGTTGGTCCTGCTAAGGACCACCAACTATCTACAGCTACTTTGCAGGTCCGGCATACTGCCGATCCTGCAGAGAGCCACCATGCATCTGACCATCCCGTGGGGGACCAGCCTTCTGCTGGTCCTTCTAAGGGCCACCAATCGTCTGTTCTTTTGCAGGTCCAGCCTTCTGCTGGTCCTGCTAAGGACCACCAAACATCTGACCCTCCCGTGAAGGACCAAAGGACCAACCTTGTGCTGGTCCTTCTCAGGACCCTCTATCCATTGCTTATGCCGCAGCTCTCGGCACTACGTTGTCGTCGGACTCCGAGATGGAGAAGGAGGACGGCTTCCAGCCCGTGCCTAGCCGGAAACGGCGAGGTAGCTGTGGAAGCATGCCGACGTCCCCAAAACGGACTGTCCCGGCGAAACGAGCCGTGGCTGCAGAGTCGGCAGGCCGTATATCACCTTCCCCTGAAATCACTGTACCAGAACCAACACCTAAACAACCAAAGATACCGCCAATCGTCGTGCCACAGTGCAGCGACTGGCATACCGTCCTTCGGGAGCTAAAACAAATTGTGCCGTCTGGGCGAATTGAGGCCAAAAGCCAAGATTCGTCAATTCGACTGCTGCCGAAGTCGATCCAGGACTTTCGGGCTTGCCAGAAATTCCTGGCCGACTCCGGTCGCGCCTTTCATACCTTCCCCCTCCCTGAGGAGAGGGAACTCAAGATTGTGGTGTCCGGGATTCCCCATGACACACCGATCTTGTGGATCTGGGAGGATCTGGCGGAGAAGGGTTTCTTCCCTACCTCCGTCGTCCCTCTCCTATCCGGTGATCGGAAAAGGAAAATCAATTCCTTTTACATCAGGATTCAGAAGGTTGGTTCCTTCGCCGACGTCTATCATCTTGATACCATTCTGTGCCTCCGGGTACAGGTTAGGGCATTAAATAGTAAGCCTGGGCCTTCCCAGTACTTCCAATGACAGCGATTCGGCCACTCATCGGCCTTTTGTAAGATGCCGCCGCGTTGTGTACGCTGCGGGGAGGCCTACAACGAGAATTGTCCCGTTGTGAAGCCTCAAACCGCGACGTGCTGCAACTGCGGAGGCAGTCACCCGGCTAACTTTAGGCGTTGTAACCACTTTAAGAAGGCCCTAAAGAAACAGCAGCGGGAGCAAAACCGTCAGGTTGAACCTCCTCGCCCTGCTCCTAGACCCTCGAAGCGGGCGGCAGTCCAACCACCCGTCTCGGCATCTACGGCTCTTCCTGCGGCACCTGCCGCTGGAGGAACCATAACTTACACTACAGCGGTCCCTACGGCGCCCCCTGTGGCCCCCAGAACCTTAGCACCTGCCGGAGTGCCATCTCCTCAAGCGGCAACGCCCGCAGTACCCCCCTCACAGACCCAGCCGCCTAAGAAACGGCGCACTAAGCGCATAGCTAGACAACCACTAGTGGCAAAACATCTATACCCGGAGGCTAACAACGCCCCTCCGGCTGCCCAGCATCTACCCGACCACGAGCCTGCTTCTGTTGCCCAGTCCCCTGCGACTTCCATGGAAGTCTCGCCAGCCCCCGAGCAGCCAGCTCCAATTGCCCAACCTCCCCTGGAGGCGGCATCTGCACCTTCCGCGGCCCCAGCGCCGGCTAGTCAGGCCCCTGTGGCCGGTGGTTCACCATTGGTCACTGAGGCTCAGCTGATGGCCTGGGTCAGCGGCATTGTCCCGCAAATTCTTGCTGCTCGGGATGTCCCGACTATACTCATGGCGATCCTAACATCGCTGATCGCCCTGATTGTCCCTACATCTAACCATGGCTAGAGAGTGTCGGTTCGTCGCGTGGAATGCAGATGGTGTTCCGGCGCGTCGGGCCGAACTGGCAGCTTTCCTTTTGGAGTACGACGCAGATGTCGTACTCCTCTCTGAAACACATCTTGTCCCTAATCGTAGATTCTCCCTGCCAGCCTATGCTTGCTACAGGAAAGACAGGAATGGTCCCGATCGCCGCCACGCATCTGGCGGAGTGGCGATCTTAGTCCACAGGCGGCATTCTCATAGAGAACTCCCTGCTCCTGAAACTACCCTCATCGAAGCATGTGCTGTGGCGCTGGATGTTGCCGGCCTGGAGGTGCGCTTTGTTTCTGCGTACCACCCGCCCGGCCATCGAGTCCCACCGCATGAGGAGTGGGACGCCCTCCTAGACAGCGATCTCCCAACCATCGTAGCCGGAGACCTTAACGCCAAGCATCCCTCTTGGAACAGCAGAACGTCAAATCCCTACGGAAATTCTCTCCGTAGGGCTGTCGAAGATGATCCCAGTGTCCTCATCATCGGCCCGTCCGAACCGACACACTTTCCCACTGCGGGTTATCTGCCGGATGTCCTTGATATTGTAATTGTCAAGGCCATCCCCTTTCATCTACAAGTCAGCGCGGTGTCGGACCTATCGTCCGATCACGACCCCCTGCTTGTAACTGTCTTGCTGCCGTCGGTCACACCCCGACTTCCCGATTATCCTGTTAGGAGAGTCAATTGGCGATCCTACCATGATGATCTGGCCAGGCAGTTGCCATCTGTCCCTCCGGACCCACTCGTCTCTTGTGACGACGTGGATCTCCGGGTACATCAGCTCCAGGACCTCGTCCAGTCTGCAATGGACAAGCACACCTATACTGTTCCGGTGAGTAATAAACGCTCCGACCTTCCAGCGGAAGTTCGCCAAGCCATCCGATTACGGCGCCAGCTACGCCGCAGATGGCAGCATACCCGTGACCCTGCTGCTAGACGGCGTTTTCGAGCCCAGTCGGAACACGTCTCGCAGCTTCTGCTTGACGTAAATGCGAATCGATGGGACTCCTATTTGGAGTCCTTGGAAGTCGACCACGTCTCCGTATGGAGAGCCGCTTGTAGACTAAAAGGCGAAAAGAGGACTCGCCATCCCTTGAATACCCCGGACGGCACTGTATACTCTGCAGAAGGCAAGGCGGAAGTCTTCGCCGACTGTATTGAGGAACAGTTCACCATCCATAGAGGCATCTCTGACCCGGCTCATACGGCCGTCGTCAGGGATTTCCTATCTGGATACTTTTCTGCCCCCCCAATGATCCTCCTAATTCGGTCGACGAGGAAGACCTTGCGTCTGTCCTAAGCCGACTGAAGAAGAGAAAGGCCCCTGGCCCCGATCGCATCGGCGCCGCTGCGTTGCAGAATCTCCCGCCTTCGGCAGTTGACGTTCTTGATATGAGCTGTTCAACTCCTGTCTCCGGCTGAGGTACTTCCCCCGCCTGTGGAAAACTGCTAATGTCATCATGATCCAGAAATCTAAAAAGCCGCCCACGCTACATGGAAGCTACCGCCCGATATCACTATTGCCAGTAATCTCGAAGGTATTCGAGCGTCTTCCCCTGCCCGTATTCGGCCCCTGGTGGATGGTTTCATCCGCGAGGAGCAGTTTGGGTTTAGGCCGAGGCACTCGACTACTCTTCAGCTAGTACGGGTTGTCACCTGTCTAGCCGACGCCGCCAACAATCATCAGGCAACAGGCGCCGTCCTGTTGGATGTGAGCAAAGCCTTCGATAAAGTCTGGCACGAAGGCCTGCTCTACAAACTGGCGCATTCACCACTCCCGGCATCTATCGTCCACTTGCTCCGATCCTATCTGACGGATCGCACCTTCAGGATCAGTGTAGATGGGGCGTTCTCTCGGGTTCGCCCTGTCGCCGCCGGCGTTCCACAAGGATCAGTCCTCGGCCCCGTTCTGTACGTACTGTACACGAACGATCTGCCTGTTTATCCCGGGTCACGTTATCTCTATTTGCCGACGACGGGATGTTTCATTTTATCTCGCTTTCGCCTTGGCGGACGAGCGTAATGTTACAGCGCAAGTTGGCTATGCTACCGGACTGGCTAAGGAAATGGCGGGTAGCGATCAATACTGAGAAATCCGAGGCAATCTGCTTTACTCATAAGTCCATTCCCCGATGCCAATCCCTCTCCTTAGAGGGGAGACCCATCAACTGGACTGAGACGGTGAAGTACCTAGGTGTTCGGCTTGATCGGCACCTAAACTTCAACGCCCACGTGACCGCAACCCTCAACATGGCTCGTGGCGTCAGAGCCAAACTATCACCTATGCTTTCGCGGAACAGCCGCCTGGCTGTCCGTACAAAACTAACATTGTATTTACTGTTCCTCCGAACAGTACTCACTTATGCGGCGCCCGCTTGGTGGCCTCTACTGTCGGCCACCAACAGGCATAGGCTGACGACATTTCAGAACTGGACCCTACGCTCCCTCACGGGGTCCCCGTGGTATGTGCGAAATTCCGCCATTCACCGGGGCCTCCGTGTTCCCACCTTAGAGGTCTTCGTCTGGTCCTTGGCAACGAATTTGTTCGCCAAGGCCGGCGAGTCCACTTATCCGCACCTCCAAAGGCTTAACAGCAAGGAGAATGCACCGCCCCCTCGCCGCGTCAGGCGCCCTAGGGCGCTGTTAGACGACCCCCCCTAAATTCATCACATGAACCCCCCAGAAACGAACCCCCCAACCTTCTGGAGTCTGAATTGATCACCATCATTCACTACCTGCGCCTGCCGAAACTGTAGTCAATCATGCTGCGGCAGATTGGAATGGATTGATTTATTGCCAGCATCGGCTTTGGCGATTCGGCAGGGCTTTGACCCGGGACACGGGCTCCCGCGAGGTTGTGCAAATGCCTTCCTTGCAAAAGCCGACTGCCCCGGTGATGAGTCCCTTCGAGTCGGCCGCCGCCTTCGGGCGGTCGAGCTTCTTGTCGTCGCCAGCGTGCCTCTAAATTTCCGTGGGCTATGTCCTCGGAGACCAAGGAGCCGCGACCAGGCGTTGCAATTGGCTGAAGCCATGACCACCACCAACATCCCCGTCAGCACCGGCTTTGCTGATCCGGCAGGGTAATGATCTGAGACACGGGCTCCCGCGAGGTTGTGCAAGTGCCTTCCTTGCGGAAGCTGGCTGTCTCGGAGTCATTCCTCACCGTTTCAGCCGACGCCCTAGGGCGCTCGAGCCTCTTGTCCTCGCCGGTGCGTCACTATGTTCCCAAAGGCTAGTCTGAGGGGACCATGGTGTGGCGCCACGGCGGGACATTTGGCTGAAGCAAAAGCTTAAGCTTGCCTCCGTGGTGGCCATGTAATTAATCATGGACCCGCGGACTGCACCATAACTCCCTTGTGCAGAGCAAACGACCGCGCTGACCTGTTGGCACCTGGCGTTCATCAGGCCTAGGCCTGAACAACGCACACAAATTAGGGCGCAAGACGCCCGTGCATCATCCATCCATCAACCATTGACTTTCGGGTTGAGATTGAGCCATTTTCCAGCATAGTTGTACTGCCACCTAGGACACATTTGTCACTATTTTGATCACTGACCTGATATCTGAATTTGTGTATTATGTAGAAGAAACTAATGCATATAAAAGATCCCTAGCTCTCGAGTACTTTAATAGCGTCGGGGCCAGGAAAGATAGGCATCCCGGGCTTGCCACCCCGTACTCACAAGTATTAGCCCCTGGAGAAAAACGTCAGGTTGTACGGCGGTTTACTGTCAACATTGTTTGATGTGGTTGTACTATGTAATTATTTTTTTAAGAGTTTGTTACGTATGTAAATATTTCGTTTGTCAAGTAATTGGTTTTTAATGTTCATATTTCCAGTCATCCTAGTTAATTCTTTTCCAAATATTTGCACACGTCTGTTTTGCTAGTTTTGACGTAGAGTACGTCTTACCTTTCAGGCCAGCAATAGGCACCCCCAACCAGAAAATCGAGCGTTACGTTTTCACGTCACGTTTTAAATTGAAATACAGTATTATCTAAACGACAAAAGATTCACGCTTATATGAGGTACCATTCGACAGGTAAAGGAACAAAGATAATAAATAGCACAATATAAGCGGGCTATTGCATCATCCAGCGCGGGCTGAGCGGGGGAGGAATAGAAATGTTTTGCGCCGCTCGGCGCGCACTAAAATTAGTATTTCTCCGGTTTCCGATGCGATAGAACGTTGAATGAGGTGTCGTCAAAATTTTCTCATCGAGTACTATCTACATAGTGTACCGTAATAGAGGTGATATTATTAAGAGGTTTGAATAATCGTAATTCAAGTTGTAAAAATCGTGTGTTCGGACAAAATGTCGCGGTATATGGATGCTAAACGTGCTGAAAAGTATCGTAAACGCATACAGGAGAGTAGAGAAAATCATGGGGAATTCAAAAAACCCAAAATGACCAATGCCGAACGTCAGAGGATTTACCTCGAACTATACCTTTATCCGCTCCTGGAGTTTTTAATGTTTTTACTATGCGTTTGTATTGATATATTTTGTAATTTTTTATACAGATACGTCTATATATTTTGTAATTTTCTTAAGCGATTATAAAATCTATGTTTATACGTATTTCTGATGCTTTGTCTGCTAGGCTAAATGAAAGTAGATTTCAGATGTTTCTAACGGATTGAAATATTTTCATTAACGTGTTAGCATATAAACGTATACACAGGAAACATCCACTGAATTTATTTTTCAGTACTGAAAACTGTTAAAATTAATTTTGCACATATCGTGGCAGTCAGACTTGCGCAAAATGAGTTATATAAAGTATTATGACAGTTATTGAAATTTAGAATGCTTCCATATTTTGTAAGGCTAGCACGCCAAGCAACATTTGTATTTCTTAGCCATTAAAATAAAAATTAGCTATTATATTGATTTCGAAATAGTAAAATATAGCTTGTCGCACGCGCAATCTCCGTATGTGTGTAATTTCAGATGTTACACGGTTTGCAGGCAATATTCGAATCTGTATGTAAGCATAAAACAACATTTTAGAAAAAAATAGTTTTTTTTTAGAATAAATATTAGATGTTTTAGTAAAGTTAATGTTTCCCTGGTATATTAACTTACTAATTAGTTGAACGAGAGGATTAATTGGTATTTCTAAAATAGGCTTATATAACATCAAAAATGTAATATATATGTGTTGGAGTCGTATTTTTGGTATTCAAGTTACGCTTATGCCAGTAGTCCGTTTAATAGTTTGAGTGGCTAATTATAAAAAATTGAACAAGAAAAATTCTTATTTTCTAAAATGAGATTGAGGAGCTATCTAGATTCAAGTATAACGAAAAACACATTAATATAGTCAACCTTATATAGTGTAGCGTAAGTAAACTGAGAGTACAAACTGAAGGCGATCACTGATAAAAATAACCTAGAATAAACCCAGAACCCAGAATAATAAAAATACACACACAAATAAACTAGACGAAAGTGATGACAGCTGTTAGCATTGTTACACCAAAATGTAACAGCTGATGAAACAAATGTAACTCGAAATCATTTTGATTGATTCCAAGGAAGACAGTAAACATTAGTTAGGTTACGTTAAATGTAATGTTAATAAATTAAAACTAATTAAATTGAATAAAACAACATATTTTATTTAATAAATTACTTGAAAAATTAATGAAGCTCTTTCCTTAATGGCCTGGAGACCCGCCAGGGTAGGAAAGGGAGACCCGCGCTTTATCTGTCTTTAAATCCAGTGGTTCGTTGATAACTTAAGGCTGGAAACCGCTGTGTAATTAAATAGCCTAAGTGAGACTTTAAAAATAAAAGTAAATTAAGTTATTAAATATTTAAAACTCTCTTGAATAAACATCATAGTTTAAGTAATTTCAATGCGTGCCTAATTTAAAATCACATGGTGAACCGCTGATAAATTCTAAATGGAAGCTTTTTTAACGCGTCGTATGAGAGAACATTATAGTAAAATATATGTAAATTATCGTGTGGATTGTGTGTGTTTTTTTTAATAATTTATAAAACAAAATTTACTTTGTTTAATTACATTCTGATCTGTTTGATTATGTTTCGTAACTATTCTGCAGTAATTTTGTTATCAGAATAATAATAAAAACGATGTCAACTTAATGTGCTTTCCTGATGACAGGTATGTTAATGGTGTGCTACCATTCTAACTCAGATTTAGTATGACATAAACTTGAAAAATTGGTAACAGTCATTTAATTACAGTCTGGATAATTGTTATGGAATAGAAAGGTAACACCGTTTAATCATATTGCAAGATAGGTGGAAAAGAGCTCTAGAAAAAGTGACCAATCAAACTACAGTTGAGGATAAAGGGGTTTAAAGAATGAAAAGAGAATGAAAGCAAAAGGTATGAAGGATCGTTGGAGTGAGTGAGAAAAACCAAGAATATAGCATAAGAGTAAATAAAGCTCTTAACAATGTACTTTATTCACAAGGTTGTCTTTCTGCAATAACTGGAGGCACGCCTGAATGAATGAGACAATCAGAATGAAAAAGTAGACAACCAAGAATAAATTAAAATTAAAAACCTGGATAAATTTTCTTATTGTTGGCTTCAGATAATACAAAACAATATGTAAGAAAAGATTAATTACAAAAAAGTTTACTAGAGTAAAAGAATTCTTAGACACAACGAAGTTACACAAAATTACAACAATTATGCTAATAATGTTAAGTAATGACATGAGAGGTATGATAATATACGTGATTCATGACAGGTAAACTTGATATGTTAATGCACGAGTTCTTTTGTCTAACAACGGTTCTCACACACACACACACACACACACACACACACACACACACACACACACACACACACACACACACACACACACACACACACACACACACACACACACACACACACACACACACACACACACACACACACACACACACACACACACACACACACACACACACACACACACACACACACACACACACACACACCCACACACACACACACACCCACACACACCCACACACACCCACACCCCACACCCCCCCCCCCACACACACACACACACTCAACTCAAGTAGTGCCTGAACGAGTATTGTGTGTGTGTGTGTGTGTGTGTGTGTGTGTTTCACTGTAATTCTGACAATAACATGTGTCCTGACGCTATGTGAACTGACTATTGTTGATTAAAGGGGGAACTTGAATATGTCCTCACGCATCTTCACAGAGGTTAGGGGTGTGTAGCCCGTTGTAATTTGGCTGATGAACCATCAACATTGGTAAATCAGTTGATGAAAATTTAATTGAAATAAATATTATTTTGTACACATACTGTAAATGTCTATAACTTATTATTAAAATATAAAACTGTATGAACTGGTTTAAACATTTTTTTAGAATTTAAAATACTGCCTTGGGACTTGCAAGTTTAGTCATTTGAGTACGTCCGTTTTGTGTTAATAAAAAATTATACTTATATATTTAACTCACTGTAGATGTAAACCTGTTTAATCACTTGACAAAAACTCTAAATCTTAAAGCTAAAGAAGTAACTGATTATTAATATTTATGTTATTGTACCTGAATTATTTTTTATAATTGTGACGGTCCTGTTAGTTAACATAATGGTTTTTAAAATGTGTCCTTACGAAAAACATTATTACAAATAATACAAAAACAGTTAGACGGAATACATACAACGTAGATGTTGTGGTATCTGGCGTTAGGTAGGTGGGTTTAAAGTTTTTATTTGAAATATATTGTACATGTCTTGTATTTTCCTTCAATGAAAACGACAGTTTCGTCTTCACGCATTTCACAATCACTCTGAGTACCGTTATATGTTTAAACACGCTTTTTCTTCTGTGTCATCGTTCCCAACGCGTCATAATTATCGTTCAGTTACCCACAGTTGTAAAAGCCTTTTACTTACCCTTATATCCTTATATGTATTTAGTCGTTTTAGCTTCTGTTTCTGTTTTAGGAAGAGTACAACTAACGTATCCTAATTTTAATATCAAGTTTCTGAAATGTAATGTAAATATGAATATAAGTATAGATATAAAAATATATTTTACTTGTATTTTATCATAACGATGTAGCTGTCTTTTCATTGAGAAGAGAGATAAAGAAGGTGAAATGGCAAGAGAATACCGACCTAACGAATAACTTGTTTGATAAAGCTTTAGCAGCTATTAATACGAATATGTAAGTAAAAGTACGCATTCCAACTTTTGACAGAAGAAAAGGAGCATATAGGTTGCTGAAGTAAGTAACAGAAACAAGATTGTGAAGAAGGATAAACTACTGGTAACAAAAAAAAAGACTTTATTTTATAATATTGTACATCCTGCGTTATTTTACAGTTTTCTAACATTAAGACCATCTTACATGAACATATAATTTAAGTAAAATTAAACAGTATGTATATTTATCGCCAAGCTGGGCTTTCACATGTAGGCCTATTATGCATAGCACATCATTGCAAAAATAATCAAACAAGTGTAATTATTAAGCAAATGTATCAGAAATATTTTACGTACAAATAATGCAATATATTTTGTATTAATTGCCCAAAATTTATATATTATTGTTGAACGAACGAAGTGGATTCCAGTTTTAACTCGACCGTTTCGCATTTGTCTGTCTATTTGGGATATGTCTCACGATAACGTCTGGACACGTAAAGCTTGGCCAGCTTATCCATACTTATCCCACACGTCTCTATTTTGCTTGAGACTAATCTCCCTCCCCAAAAATAGGGGGCAGAAAAAACGATTTGAGGCAATATTTGAAGTAATTACAAAATCTGCCTAGAGTGTCAGACGAAAGAGAATTTTAACCAAAATCTAAACATAACGTTCAGTTTTGAAAATTTCAAAATTTTAAGGCTACGAGAGTCAAAGGCGAATCAAAATTTTAAAAGGTAGCAATAATCCACGTGTGATATAAAATTTTTTAAATAATAGGAAATACACGTGTAAAGAGAATTTTAATCAAAATCTAAATATAGTGTTCAGTTTTAGAAATATAAAAATTTTAGAAAAACTACACCCAAGAAAAAATAATAAAAAAATCTGACTAATATAAAAATCTGCCCCGCGATTCAAAGCGAAAGCGGTTTTTAAACTAAATACAAATGTAGTGTTTGCTCTGTTATAAATTGAGTTCCCGGGCTGTTTGGCCATGGTCGAATGCTAAAATCCATAGTAAACAGCCCGTGCTAAAGGACCATGCTAAAAGCCATGTTAAAATACTACGACCAAACAGCCCGGGAACTCTATTTAATCAATTTAATAACAGTGACTCCGGCCGTGTAAGCCTACAAAGTAATCTAGTGTTTATTCTGATTATTGTTTTACTTTATGGGCACCATGGGCCAAAAATGGAAGGCACGGTTTTCAGAAAATTGGAAAGTCTGTGTGGGACATTACTTTGTGAGGAATTTACTTTAAATAAATACACAATACGGGAATAGAAGTACGGAAGTTCACAGAATATAGATGATTAACACGTAGATCTGTAACAAAAGATTGCTCTGTAGTTTGACGTTGAATTTTACTGTTTGATAAAGAGGCACTATATAATTGTATTTCATCTGTTACTTTACCGGTATAATATAATTTTATACCTAATAGTACCTAATATACATAATACTTAACAGAATATATTTATTCAGTCTTTTCAATTACAATACAATTTGAATTTGTGTGTCTAATATGCTTATAATGTGCCCATTATCACCTATCGATGTCTGTCACCTTTCAGTTACAAGTTATAGGTTTACTCTCTGCAAAGTAGTACATTGTAAATTAGTACAGTAAATAATTATAAAGTACAAAAATTATGGAGTAATTTGAAGTAAAATATAAAAATTAACAGTAGTGTTTAACTTAAATATTTTTGAGTACATTTTCAGTCTTTTAAATAAATTCGCCTGATTGTGCAGTAAATAAATGTTGTTATAAACCATGGCGCTTGTTGCAATGAAGAGATCTTGACGTCGAGTTTATCACATATCACTGACAACAAACAATTGTATTCTAAATCCCCAATATATTGGATCGTGTATAATTGTATTGTGTACTCATGAGTATTGTTTACATAGAGATTTAATGTGTACATTTCATTTTCCCAGCACTCCACAATTATGAAGTTATTATGTAAAAACAAAGAAAGTTTAAATCAGGAATTGGGTTACTTTATTTAAATATGACTTATAGGTGATAATATTGTATTATATATACAATATTACTTAATTTCATATATTACATAATATTTTTATATCCACCTTTTGTGTGTGTGTGTGTGTGTGTCTGTGTGAGCGCGAATGTGCGTGTACTAAACACGCATATTCTGCTTGTCTAAACATAATAGAATACTAAACATAATATAATTCTGCATAATTGTAAATCATAAATCTCTGAGATCGGTGTATATAATACTATACAATTAAAAACAAACGAACGATACAGACAACATAGTTCAAATGGCGGGAACTAAAACTGTACGAATACAACAGTCTAGTACAGGCAGTAGTACACTCTAGTATGCAGTTGTTGGTTTGTCATGTCGGATAGCAACTTGTGTCTGAGTTGTTCATTGATCATGAAGGGGGCCGCTTTTTGTTGCAATATTTTAGCACAATCTCGTGACCCTTCTGCTGACTGAAGGCGAAAGGATTGTGTATTCATAACCGTCGTGGTCAGGGTTGTTAATTTTCTCCAGCAGAATACCAAACTCGTCATTCTCACACAGAAACACACTAGTGTGACAATGTTTAGCCCACCGACCAAGTAGGCACCATTGAAGTTCTGTCCAAGATCCCGCTACCCAGTAGAATCCCATTCGCCCAGTCCTGAAATCCATAATTATACAACCATTGACTTCAGTCAGGCCATTATAAATCTAAAGCTCTTGCCAGCTGAAACACGATACTACCTTTCTTCGTGAAATGTTGCCTTATAGGCATATATACATATATTTTGTGGTTGACACAACTTTTACCTAGGTAAATTACTGGGCGTTGATAGGATTTTTCCCTAAAACTGTATATTTTTTGTAAGAATTTTACTGTCCTTGCAACAATTTTTAGGTGCATTGAAAAGAGTCTTCTGTCATTACATTGTTGAACATAAATTCGATTTGATTTAATCAAATCTTCCACATAGAATCATATCCTCCGGTGTAATATGAAGTTTTCTGATACATTTTTGATATTTAATTACTAGTTACTTGATTCAATTTAAGTCAAAAACTACTGAAACGGAAGTATTAACTTATATCCTTCATACTATTTTACATCGCTTGTAGTTGAATCATTGTTTCCGTTTTCGTGAACTGAGAAATATTTCGTTTCTTACTGTGTGCTGTCACTTAAAAATTGCATCTTAATTTCCTATATAGGATTTATCGAATGACTAACTTAGTTAAGTGTTGCGTTAATAAGTTTCAACAAAAGCTGTAAATGTTTTATGTGCATAATATTTTGAAAGTGCAGAGGATTTTTGTCTATGACAGCAACGTACGTTATAACTAATCTTTGTCGATGTGTTTTCGTTGTTCAAGCCCCGCGATGGAGCGTCACGTTGTAATACTATGAGTTGATGTGTACAGATGTTTCATTTAGTATTATTGATTTAGCTCAAAAAGGTTTAGAAAGCTTAAAAAATGTTTAATTTCTCTTCTCGAACACTGGTGAGTTTACCTGTCACTTACCACTTACTTACTGGTGTCAATCTTCCGAAGTAGATTCCTTCTTCCTGTGATACACTAAAAATAACATAACATAGTTCATACAACATTTATCACTGGTGTGTATCTGGATATAAAGTAAATAAAGTTGTTTGGATTTGATTCTGTTTTGAAATGATTCAAATCTTGACCGCTTGTTCGCCGTACTGCCACTTTGTAAAATAAATGTTCTGTTATTGTTGTTATTACAATCTACTTTGAAATGACGAACTGACTCGATTATAAGTAAAATGGCAGTTTATTAACAATAATTAAATTTCATTTAAAACCTTTTAAAACATTTCATAAAACATAAAAAAAATTTAACTCGTTACAGAGATTCTTAATACTCAGGGCTGGTAACACTGATTCTTTATATCGTACTATTCTAACCTGGTTTGGTTAGAGTTTTTATTTATAATTTCCAAAAATCGTGATTTCTTTTAGTATACAAGATACTTGCTACAAAAATGCTTAAATACGACAATAACGTATTATGGAGAGTGATTACAACATTAGAAAAAAGTTTAATTATAATATTGGAAACTATCGTATCAGGCACGCCTGCTTTTAACTTTGCAGGTTGTGATATAGTATGTGTGATACGATTAAAATTGTTGTACATCGGAATAAAATTGCTTGAATGGTTATAAAAAAATAAAATATAATGATTAATTTATCATCTCAGAGCAATTAAGACTATATATAGGCTTTCTTGATTTGAAAGCACAGCACTGCATTATCTGTGTACCTTTTAATAGCAGGTATTTTAGAGTGACAATTCCTCTAGGTTAATTATTAAAAATATTTAAATTGACTTCATTAAAATCTTATAATTACACATAATATTTGTTAATGATACATTTATTATTCATTAACCTTATTGACGGTTCTCAATTATTGTTGATAATCGAATTATTTTTCGTTATAGTTATAGTCAAATCAGCATCTATTTATGTTTACATCAGTATAGGTTAAGTAGTGGTATAATTTGCAACTCGTTTTAAAATTAATAATATTTTATATAATAAATAAAACTGAGAACTTTTGTTCAACAATTTGTTAATTAATAATCATTATTGAGGTTAGTCACGTATAAATGTACTTGACTAACGTGGTACCAACACAAAAATTTATTATTCGATAATCATTTAAAATTCATTAAAATGTCGCTAATTCTAAATACTCCCTTCTTATTTCACTCATCATTGCCGATACACTGGCAATGGTATATTTCACTATTTCATATCACTGATTACACTCCACACGTTTAAGGTTATTAACACCTAAGTTAGGTTAGATGCAACTGTTTACTAACTGGGGGGAACGCGCACATTTTGAAAAAATACTTTCGTCGAAGACACGTTCTGTCGGCGTTGACGATCAGTTTCTTAATGATGCTCTCCTTCGCTGCCTCAATCGGCGTCTGCTGAAATCAGCGTTTCTTATTGGCTGGAAATCGATTAATCTCGTACCCAAACGTCATAATAAATTAAGAAATTTTATTTCTAAGCATCTGGTTTTGGGTTTGAGATTACGAAAACGACGCTATCAATTCTTTTGGAATTGATTGAAAAATTATGATTTGTTTATAACTTTGTTAATACATCTCTGATTTGGAAACTAAGGGTATCACGTTATTCTTTTGGAATTGATTGAAAAATTATGATTTGTTTATAACTTTGTTAATACATCTCTGATTTGGAAACTAAGGGTATCACGTTATTTCGGATGCTCTGCTCTTTATTTCGAGTCCACTCAAGCACTAATTCCGTCCATGATTAACTTATTTACCATTTCGTCGATGCACTTTTTGTGGTTATTATTTAAATATAAGTTTTTTCCACTTTATAGTATCACATGATACCTATATCACTCACTGTTAATAGTTAAAGTCATTATATCTTATCAACTATTCCTTAAATACTAAATATTTACAATATTTAATAATGCATTTTCAGGCGAGTAGGCCTTCAATGTCCTTGCATTATTTCTTATCAGTTCTAATATATATATTATTCTAATACAATTCTTTTGTCCTTGGTTTGTATATCAAACGATACTACACCTTTTGTGCAGCTTAGTATTTATCAATATAGCTTCGTTTATTTACATCGAGTGGTTTTATTATACCATATTATGTGTCCTGTCACATTGACACTCTTGTTTTATTATTAATTTCGTATTAGGGATGCATTTTCATCCATTAATTTGTCTTTAGATTTTGTCTATATCTTATCTTGGGTATTTAATATTCCCTATTGTGCTACTTATTCACAATTCTCTGTTGGATTGTTATTTACCTCTAGTTCCATCTGACATGTATTATTGTTTATTATTATTATTACATAAATTCATGTATTTAATGTTAGTTAATGGTTCTCAAAGAGGTATTGAGTATTCTTGTAACTACTGTTATGCTATTTTCCTCTTCCTGATTAAGTTTAACTGAGTTTTTTATGTAATTCTGTCAGTCACCCTGTGGTTTGGTAATTTGGCTATGATTTGTTTAAACAATATAAGGTATATTTTTGTGTTCCTTAGTTTATACTGGGTTTATTCTGTTTATTATTTATTCTAGTTTGGTTGTTGCATCATGTAAATACTTTTGTCAGTGCCTTTCTAATTGTTATTTATGATTCTGTGTTGCAGATTCTGTTCAGTTGAGGTTATGTGTATACTATTGGATGACAACAATGCTTATATGTATTAGTTTAGTTTCTTGCTTATTTCCATATATATTTACTATGATAATTATTACTATTAACTAGTACAATTGTTTTCTTTATTTTACTTCTATTATATACTATCTGTTCACATATTGTTATCTAATTCTAACTGGTTATTGATATACACATTGGGTTTTTACACTTGGTTTGCGTTGTTTGTTTTTTCATCTAATACACGCTGTCTTATTTCTTATATACTATGAATTACATTCTGTATTGGCTTTATTTTTCACTCTCCTGATATTTAAATGTATGATTTTATAAAGATTCTATATTGAATGTCAGTCATGGTATTTACTGGTAAATAGTTCCATTTAATTTCATAATTGAGCAATTATTTTTTGTACTGAATTTCAGTTTACTTGCGATATTTATAATGTTTTACTTTATTATACGTTTTGTCTCATTAATAATACACTTTTTGTCTGTGTTATTACTTATTATTTTCACTTTCTATAAACACTACACTTTTATTGTTTGTGTTAGTTTGCTTGAGATCGTGGTATTTTGGTATTAATCAATTCACTGTAAGTAACTCACTATTATTGTCTGTGGCTGCTTATTATATGGTCAATATTTTGTTCTTGGTCACTTGTTTTCCTTCAGGTTCTTCCTTGTTGGGGGTATCATTAGTCACTTATTTGTTACTCTTCATACTGGTAGTATACTCTTCTTATTTTCTGGGTATTTTCTTCATTTATTAAATACTTTCCTTATTTATCGTGTCTTCTTCACACTGGTAATGTCGTTTTCTTGTTCATTATTAAATATTTCCATTATTTATTATATATTCTTCCTCTTCTTATATATAGGTTTTTTCCTCTTCTTATATATATTTTTCCTCACTTATCGGATATTTTCCTTCACTTATTGGGTCCTATCCCTTCACTTATTTGGTCATTTCCCTCATTTATTGGTCCTTTCCCTCACTTATTGGATCTATTGGGTCCTGGTTGCTAACGTAGTTGCTTGGTTCACTCTTCCTCTTGTGATAATATTGATGAGTTATTCAATTATAATTTCTTCCTTCTACGGTGTTTATTTTCCTCAACATTATTTATCCATGGATATACGATTGACTTCTACATTTTAGTGTTGTTTTTTCATTTTGTTGGTGTGTTTGGATATACCGGCTTAGATATGTTCATGGTAGATTTTTATTCTAGGCATTTGATATTATATTTATGTAAAGATAATTTTGATACGTTACAACGTTTACGTTCTTTTTGTATTTTGGCCAAGTAATAATTACAATTTTTTATTTTAATGGTACAGTGTGTTTGATTCAGACACTGTAACCCGATTTTCGCCTATAATAAATATTTTACATTTATCAAAATAAAAATTAAACCTTATTATGTGTAAACGTGTTATAGATGTGTATGTGAGTTCGCACAAAAAATAAAAATTTCAAGAGAACATAAATAATTCATTATAAGGATGGACGGGATGTTTGAATATCAAGGATTTGTGTGGTTTATTCTCGTTCTGTTTTGACAAGCACAGCACAGTGAGAAACGCATATACCGTGCAGACTAACCACCAATCACAGTGCAGACGGGTGTACGTTGACGATAGACGGTGATGTAGAGACGAGACATGACAGACAGCCTGCTTTATATGCATTGCCTGAAGCCCGTAGTTCCTTGCAGCTTGTATATGGAAACACTGGTAACTTGCTGCATCCTGTTACTGTGATTGAGTGGTTGCATGTTACAGATTTGTTAACCAGCTTTTGCAAACTGATGAAATAATTCTACAACAGGTAAATTATTTATCTTGTCTGTTACTGTGTACTCTATATTGATACAGATGGGGAATGGCCAAGAACGTTTACGAACAGTCAAGCTTAGGTCCACTGCAAAGCGGTACTGCATTTTGTATATCACTGACTATTCAAAAATTATTGGTCTGTTCGACCGAAATGGATTCTGGCGTTAAATCTAATGAATCCAAGCGATCTTTATTTCACACTGAAAGTTCGCACTTAGATTACTCGTTTTAAACTTATTTGTCCAAAACACGATAAATACATATTTTATATCTATTTTAAGCTGTTTAAATGATTCAATTGTCGTCTTCGATTTAGGTTTGACTTTTGATTATAAAAAAAATTAAGTCACACATAATTGTATAAATATATAAGTTATAAAATTGCGTAGGCTTTCACGGCCCGAGTGATCTATGTCATTATCTAAAACTTCCGGCTTTCATGGACGCGATCGATTATTAAAATCGATGTGTCCGTTATGCAATGACGTTTCGGCGGATTGCGTGACAGACATCTATGGATTGGGGACAGATACAAAGAATTGCCCTAAGGCTGGAATAAAGGTTACACTTTCTCACATCTTCTTTCGTGCTGTGCAATTTGCCAAAAGTAACAGATTAAATTAGCTGACCATTCCATACAAATATCTACTATTTTGAAGTCTAGGATATAAAAAATCTCTTTGAAAATTAAACTCTTTTTTAAAATTACATAGTTTTAAATAGTATTATAACTGTGAATTTATGTTTATCACTTTAAAAATAATACAAATTAAATGAAGGATGAAGGATTTCACGTCCGTGTCATACGAGACAACAAACTATTCGGCCTTAGTCTCTTGTTTTTTTCATTAAGCGTTTCGGCAGTTTCTCCGCCAACCATCTTCAGTACCTTGGACCAAAAATTAGCGTCCAAACGACTAGAACAACGATCAAACAATGGAGACAATTACCTATATAACTTTGGATCCTAACGCTCACTACCTACTGACCCAGCTGAATGTTACGGATTGATGAAGCTACAGACATTTTTATTTGTGATGCACCTTTATTCTTATTATTATTATGTAGTCCAAACGTAAATAACCTTTCAGTGTATCCCTCACTCCTACCACTCAAAGTAGTGCACGTGACATCATGTGGCGATGGCGCTGACTGTGTTTCTCCAGGCCTCTCGATCTTGTGCTGCTTGGATGGCTTCGTGAATACAATATCCAACAAGTGGTTGACAGGATACACCCAGCAATTTGGACATCGCCCTCGTGAGCATTTCTCATGGTCATTCACTTTTGTAATTATAACTGCAGGTTATTCTAGGCATGTGTTCAAACTAACATAGGTACGGCTGCTGTATTTTCTTCGACAAATAGGTGTCGAGACCTTCAGGTGATGTAAAACAGATTTGATAGTTCGATGCTGCGTTCACGAAATTCGTAGCATCCGTCGGTACACTTACATTTCAAAGGTATCAATTATTTTCTGTGATGTGATGTTCATGGTCCAGGTTTAAAGACGTACTTCTTGGAAATATAAGTGTCCTTAGTAACCGTAATTTGGTGTTCTGCGATATCGCTGTGTCCTAACGTCTATTAACTTGGTGGTTGTAATCGGATCCATACTTATTCTTGTTATAATTATTTGTCGCATCCTTCTTCATTTGCTAAAAACTCTGTATATTTAATTATTCATTTGTTTCTAAAATGCATAATTCGATAATTATTATTAGGCATGTGTGTACATTAACAATTTTGACATCTGTTTATTCTCCAAAGACAAAGTAATCTTACTGGTGATTAGAATCCTTTGAGTTAATACTGTTAGAACGATCTCACTGACCGTCGCATGGTACAGTGAAAAAACAAAATACAGACACCAATGAAGCCACTAATCACCAGCTTTAATTAATCACAAATAACAGTTTGTAATCAACTGGTACAATAATCCAAGTTAAATTTGTCCAAACGCAATAATAATGTCAAATAATAGAGTTTCACACTAACTATAACAGAATAACACTTCGCTACAATACTTCAACCGCCCTAATGAAAACTTCGCTCGATCGACACTAAGGAAAATCGCTCAACATAACTGAACTGACTACACACAACTGGGGGTTGCGCGGCCCGCGCGAAGCGCGGGTCGCGAGTAGTGCAGTGTCCCGAGTCTCAGAAAGGACTCCTGCCACTGGGTCTGTTTCAGTTCTTTTTATATGTTTTTACCTAATTGTGGGGGGGGGTCTGAAGCGACCTGCGATTGGTGGATTATACCACCGGGACTAATAAACGAGGTCGCTTCCAGGACTCACTTGGTCGCGGGGTGTATTTACCAAGTCCGGCAATGAGGGAATTGTGGGTCACTCTGTCGGAACGAACATAGAATCTACGCGCCAGGCGTCTCACGGTGTCATCAAGAGAGCGGACACCGAGTCCTCTCCTCAAAAGTCGAGAAGAGTACCTCCGGGGGACTTTACACGCAAGCTTCAGTCCCCGTTCGCGTACGCGCTGGAGCGTTGTTCTATGACCACGAGCCAGGTATCCCCAAACAGGACAGGCGTAGGTAATCACGGGCAACACGTACGAGTTGACTATGAGCTTACCTAGCCGGGGGGTCATTGCCGGATTAGATAGCACGGGCCAGAGTCTACTGAGTTGCGACGAAGCCCGTTGTCTGATATACTGTGTATGGGTTCGCCAGGTGAGTCGGGAGTCCACGTGGAGCCCGAGGTACTTGACGCTGTTGGTCCAGGGCACCTCGACGGGGCCTACTTTAAGCGGCCGAGGCCGCTTGCGTTTGCGCGACAATATTACCGCGGCGCTCTTGGAAGCGTTAACGGCAACTCTCCAGTCATCGGTCCACCCAACATACGCGTCGAGTTGACGCTGGAGCTTAATTGCCGCATAACTTGCGTTCGGCTCTGAGGCAAAAGCCGCAGTGTCGTCCGCGAACAGCGACAATTTAACTCCAGGAACTCGGGGCGTGTCATTGACAAACAGAACAGGAGAGGCCCAAGGACACTTCCCTGAGGGACGCCAGCGGTAATACGCCTCTCCGAAGAGAGAGTGTTGTTTATTCTCACTCGGAAGCTACGGTCTCGCAGAAAGCTGCCGATCAAGTGAACGTAGCAATCTGGGAGAAGGACTTCCGTTAGCTTGTAAAGGACACCCGTGTGCCACACGCGGTCAAAGGCTTTCTCTACGTCTTGGAAGATCGCAGTCGTCTGTTTTCCCTGGCAGCCAGCCTCGGCAATGCATTCCACGAGTCTCATCAGCTGGTGAGTCGAGGAGTGCAGCTCGCGAAAGCCGAACTGTTCGGGGATCAGCACGTCTAGTCTTTCTAGATGGTCGCGGATCCTACGCTGGATCAATCGCTCGAAAACCTTGGACGTCGCGGACAAGAGGCTGATGGGTCTGAGGGTTTCCACGGGAGAAGAATTCTTTCCCGGCTTGGGTATCACTATTACTGTAGCCGTTTTCCATTTCACCGGAAAGTAGGCCAGTCTGAGGCATGAATTGAACAGGTCAGAGAGGAACTGGGTTCCTCGCTCCGGAAGGCGATGGAGGGCGGAATTCGTGACTCCGTCCGGGCCAGGCGCCTTCCGGGGCTTGAGCTGAACAATCCTCTCAGAGACCTCCTCCGGGGAGATGGGCTCCGGTTGGACTGTGATACCGGCCGGACGCTCTGTTGAACGCAGCCTTGCGTTCCTCTGCCAGCGTCTCCGGAGGCGATTCCTCTCGCAAGCGAGCTGAGACACCTCTTCGGGAATACGCTGATAGTCGGGCGTGAGCTCGATTACCCGCCGCTCGTCGCGGACGGAAGCGTGCTGGGTAGCTATATGCACACTGATGGGGCAATGGTCCGAGGACAGTTCCGAAATGACGGAGACGTGGACCGGGCAATAAACGCCCCTGACCGCGGCAATGTCCAGTATATCAGGGCGGGAGTTAGCCCTCGAGGGATAGTACGTAGGCCCATAAGGACCCATGACTGTGACCCGAGCCGGATCAGCATACCTGCGTAAGCGGGCCCCGTTTGGGTTCACCAAGCGGCTCCCCCAATCAGGGTGCTTACAGTTCAGGTCGCCCGCCAGGACTACCCTTCTGTGCGCGCCAAAGACGGCCTCCAGATCGTTCGACAGGAGTTCCGTTTGTGGAGGCTTGTAAGCGGAAACCACGAGTAGACCGCCGAGAGCACCATGGAGCTCAACCGCGGTGCACTCGAGGTTCCGCCGCTGAGGCAGGACAACGCGGTGATGGCGAAGACTCGCCTTCACCGCGATGGCTGTGCCCCCTCCTGCGCGATCCGACCGGTCATCCCGGCAGCACACGTAGTTGGGTAGTCGGAATCGATGATGCGGGGTCAGGTGCGTTTTGCCAATAAGAAGCACATCGGGCCTGTGTCGGGCAACGAACTCTAAGAGCTCAGAATGCCGGGAAGCGAGGCCGTTGGCGTTCCACGCCACGAGCTCGAGGTCTCGCTTGAGGGATTGCCGTGGTTGTCCGTTCATAACAGACCAATAATACGGCAGGCTTCCACCAAGAGGAGGAATTTGTCTTGGGGCGAGGCTGTTGCCAAGCGTTCCTTGATTATAAGGAAAGTTTGGGCTACTTTCTGCAAGTCGTAGCTTGCCAGAAAGTCGGACACGACGGCGAGATCATCGGTAGATGAGGCCTGGGGAGAACGCTTGGCGGCAGCTGCGTAGCTGCGGCGGGGCGGGGCGGTGAAAGCCTTGGGGGCAGGTTCTGGAGCGGGTGGTCGCTCTGGCTTTTGGCAGACAGGCTTGGGTCCAGTGGCAGGTTTTGGCTGGTCCGTGTTCTTGGCACTGAAGTGACTAAGCCAGACGCTCTGCATTTATAGGTCGTGCAGAGGTCCAGAATAACTCCCCTCCCTTACTGCACGCAGCTCAAGTGCTCTCCAGAGTACTCTGGAACGTACTATAGCGCGTAGCGCGGCCTTGACTGAGGTACACCTGCTCGACTGTGGAGGGACGGGTGGAAGACGTTCTAGGCTGTCCGATACGGTTCTCGTTACAATAGTGTTTTGCACAAAGAAAACGTATTTTTTTAACGTGTCAGTGTTTAAGCTATTTCGGTAAACAATTTACACTTGCTCTGACCATTTGGAAATGGTGTGTTCAATTCAACCCAAAAAGTCACTGTGAATCATTATTCAGTAGTTATTTTACGAAACGAAACATATGTACATTTTTTCAATCCATAATCGTTATTATTTATTAAATTATACCTTTTATTATATAGAACGGCTTACTTAAACGGCACATACTTACACATACCTAAACGGCAAGGGAGGGTTGCGTGGTCATAACTGTCTACTTACTTATGCTGTGTAGTCAATACGTTAATCGAGAATATGGACCAAACGTGAGATTTTGTAATCGGTTACACTAGACACCAGCCCAACGTTCCTTATACGTATTTACGCTTTAAACACACACAAGAAGAGCTGTCAATGGTCAGTTCTTCATAATCCTGTATGTGTGTTGTCAGCCAATTTGTTCAATGTTCGGTTAGTCGAACAGATTAGAAATCTCCAATAAATTGAAAAAAAAAGAAAAACTTACGCGTTCACCATATTACCTGAGTTTGTGTAGTAATTTTAATTAAGTCGATTATTTCAGTTAACTTGTAACTAAATAGGATGTAATTATGATCAAAAAATTGGCTTGATGCGTACAACGTTTAATTATTAAGGATCTTTGGTTCTCATTTTATTTGCGTCGTCAACTGGTAACATACAAACTTTTTAATTTACTCAAATAAGTTTATTGTTTAAAAAACTTACTATTCCCGCGCCATTCAAAAATATGTTTACGTGCACACTTACACAATCCACAAGTAAGACAACGCCACACAAAAAACCAAAGATTTTTCTCTTCAAGGAATTGGAAATATATAAAATTACTCGTAGAAAACATATTATAGTGGTCTAGCCTACAGTATATCCATTATACTGCCGGACTTCCATTTACGGAAATAGTAACATTGATGTACGTGACATGAAAAGTATATTTTTCTCTGAACTTTATAATAAATTACTTCAAGTAGCGACGAATGCCTACACTTAAACTAAAGTAAAATTCAATTGTTAATAACAAAAAATACATAATGTTTATAAACAACTATTTATTAATTTATAACGTGTATTTACCGGCAGAATTGTGTAATTAACTTTCCACATAAACCAATCATACTTAATAACGATATTGGATGTTTATTTGATATTATGTTCGGGCTCTGTCATGAGAAGGCAACGTGTGTTACCGATTTGTTTCAACTTGTAATCTGTTTGTTATATTTTTAACTGAGGTTGTAATCAATAAATAATCTTCGTGTGCAGTATGTACCATTCTTAGTGTGAATTTTTGACAATAAAATTGCTGCAACTTTCTAAGGGTCGAAACTAGATAACTGAACTGCGCGTGAGTTATCTATCACAAGTATATAAAATATGTGCTCAGTAGGTAGCTTGTATATTAGTACTACATAAACGCTTAATTAGGTTTAGAGTTTGGCAAACGTTTTCAATACGTAGTACATATTTTTATGTACCGTACTGTGATAGATTGGAAGACTTCTGTCGCATGTGGAGCAGCTGCATATGGTACTAAATGTTGCGTTCTATGTATATGGATTTGTAGGCCTATGTACATACATATATGTATTCTACACGTATATTGTGGAAATCTCCTGAAATTACGTTTTCAATATACCCATTCATGTTTTGTTAAAATTTATGTCCTTTTAAGTAAAGCAACAGCAACTGCTGTGCTGAAAGTTACACGTATATTAAAAATTATGTATTGAATTCAAATACAAAATAAAAAAATTCACGCACGGGCGGAATCACACAAATAATACAAACCATAAACCTATTGTATTACAATAAAATGTACGGTTTTGAATTCACGTATATTTTTTACTTTAGCAGTTAATTACACTGCTTTCAACAGTAGCATGAAAACCATAAAGTAATGCATCTTGTCTGCTATGGCTCTTAGTGAAAACAACATATCTTGAATAAGATGCGATGTTCAAGCAAACATTTCTCATTGCGTATGCACAAGTAGATAATTAAGATTTAAAGTAGAAGTGCTTATTTTAAGTAACATAGTTAACATATTTATCCCCGATATGTTTGAACTAACAGCACCGAGTGATGAACTACATAATTATGTGAATTGCATATGAGTTTACTAAGATTGACAATCAAAGCTAAGATTATTATATTGTATAAAATTGGTTAAGTGTTGAACATCATCGATTGGAAGTATCGAGGTAATCAAAGTTTAGGTAATCCAGGGGTATCTTCTTTAGGAGCTATTTGGAACAAATTTTAGGCTAAAGAGGTTTGAAGAGATAAAGCAAATTCTGAAACGGAAGGTTCCTGGCTGCGTCTATGTCTATAAGGAATGTAGTCGTTAGTAAGGAATGAGCAATCAATGTTCTTTCTGGATTATTTAATAAGGGAGTCCTAAGAGAGGGTTGCAAATATGCTACGCTTTAGAGTCATTTTGTTTCTCAATGCAAATGATAATAAACACGTAAGTGTCCGAATCAGCTTAACAGGAGTACTTAGGGGAAGAATTCTGAGGTTAAAGTGACACCTCCATCAGAAATTCCTCTTGCTATGCAGAATGTAATCCAAATTATGAGAGGCCACGTCTTATGATTATTATGTATTTTTTCCTATACGCTATACGATAGTTTAGTATAAAGATAAAAGAAACATTTATCAGTAGTAACTCTAGAAGAGAAGAGGGAGATTGAATTCCGACGTAGTAAATTTCCCAGAGAGCAAGTGTGCTTTCAGAGTGTTGACTCAGAAATTGTCAGCCGAGGCGTTTCCTACAGATAGTTCTTTATCTTTACATGGGTATGAAGAGAAACAAGTATATTAAAGACCTCAGGGAGAGGAAAATCAGGACAATATCTAGACAATTTCTAGGTAAAATGAATTTTACACAAATTCTAATGAAATTTTGCTTCTGTAAATTCTAAAGTTTATTCTAAAGTTTATATAGCCTATAGAAAAGTTGTAGGTAAATAGTTTTGTGTCTTTTACTCTGTAATTATTATTCGCAAATCAATGTAAAAAATGAAGGACTTTTTATTTTTTAAGAAGCGGTAAGGAATTCTTGAACGTTGTAAAGACGGCAGTCAAATTTTATGCCAGAAAGAAATCAACAAAATAACTTACTGGTACTCTAAAATCAATAACTTTAAAGAACGATAGAAGTGGCAAAAAGTGGGAAACAAAAACTTGATTACAAAAGTAAACATTTAAGAAAAAGAATCAGCAAAGGCATTAATGATTATGAAGTGGAGAAATTTAAAAAATGAACATGCTAATATACTTTTATTACCATAAGGCTGACCAATTTTTGATGATACCATGGTTCACGTATCCAAGTCCAATGCAGTGGCGTGATATTTTATTGTGTTGGTGAATCCGGTCCGAGTGGACCAAAAAAATGTTAATGTTAGGAAGAATGATGCTTGTGGTGCTATTGCCAGGATGCAGAATAATGACGATAGTGGACTGTATAATACATTTATTAAGTTCTGTACACTTATATCATGGTGTTGAGATTGGCTAAGTCTGCACAATTTGATTTGAATAAACAGAGTCGTTAAGAACGCTACCTGTTAGATGAGGCGCAAATGTGCGGCACTCGGATTAAAACGTTAAGGCCTAAGGCCTAGACGAATATCGTATGAATTGTCGTAAGACTTGAGGCGCGAGTACGCGGCACTCAAGCTACATGAAAAAGAATTAGCAAGGTATTGCTAATGTATTGCAAGTGCAATATATGTTGTGGCCTAAGGCCTACAATGATTGTCTGACGACAATAAAAATGATGATGACAGAAAAAGCGAGCAAACGTAATGACGTCTGTCGCCAGCCGTAGCTCGGTTAACTGTGACGTTATAAAAACGAGATAAGAACATGATAGCGCAATATCAGAAAGCACAGATTAGCCAACCTATTAATGCGAAAATTACCACACTACTGTCCAGTGTATTAGGGCTAGAATCGACTGAATTTTTTTTAAAAATACTGTTGTTATTAGTAATGCATTTAGCTGGCTACTAGTCTAGAGATACCGGGTTTCGTGGCCCACAATAAAATCAAGGTGCACCTTTTAGCCCCCGCATCGGTCGCATCGGTTTAACCTGTGGAAATGAGTACCACACTCCAGAAGTAATTACGGAGTGTTGAAGGCTGACTACATTTTGGCATCTTTGTATGCCGAACGACTTACAAAAGTTAGCTTACCTTTCCTAACTCCTAGACCGCTCAGACGGTAAAAAGAGATCCATTGTTATTAGTACTCCATTCAGCATGTTGTAGGACATGAAGACATCTGTAAATTATTAGCTTGTTGAATAAATCTGCAAAAATTATTAGCTTCTATAAGTGAAGTCTTATTTAAAGCCGCCAATCAAATAAAAACAACGTCTAACAAAAAATAACATAAACTACGGTTGAACTGTATGCAGTTAATAATAAGTATACGGTTAACACTAACTTAAAAAAGTAATCGTCTGTCATATTGAAAAGATTAAAAACTTAAAGGAATCATGACAGGAAACAATATTATTTTGTCAGAGAGCTGACGCATAAGCTGCAGTTTACGTTTCCAGTGATTTTTGAAATACAGGTGGACTTTGAAGTGGTACTGACATTGAGTGCTTTCTAACTGTTTCTCTTGAACAGTACATGGCATGTTAGATGCCAGAAGCAACAGCAACCTTAGACCGTTTCTTTTGTACTAGGAAACAAGTTTCATAGCAAACGAAAGCAATACTATCGCGGACTGTTTGCTGTAATGGATTAGGCGATGGTTTCACAGTTAATGGACAAAAATTTATTTTACAATCTGCCTGGTGTATCATAAAAAGAGTTTCAATGTTTAATTACAAAGTAAACAGAGCGTGGTAAACTGGTTTTTAAAGTTTGGTATTTTTTCAGCTGTAGTATCTTTTTCCTAGTCTCAATTTATTCCAAATAAACGATTTAGATCAATAACGTAATAGAATTAATCTAAGCTAAAAGTTTTAAAATTAAGTAATTAAGTTCTGTTGCTCACTGTGTTCTTTATGATATGTATGATATGGAGAATATATTCACCATTGAATTTATACGCATGTAATATTACATGTAACAAGGAACGCCATTAGAAAGCTGGCTGCTTTATATGCATCACTTGCAGCCCACACATCGCTTGTATGAAAGAATTTTCTTACATCGTCTGATATTTTCCCCATTATGTGATGTATGCTACCTCGATACTCCATCTGTATACAGTTTTCTGATGACATTTTGTAGAACAATACAACACACACAGTTGTTACAATTACATAGAGTACAATAGATATTACATACACTGATGGAATCAACATCTTAAACAATATTCATATCTGTAATAAAAATTTGGATTTGTTTTTAGTTGTATTGAGATTGTTTTATATAAATAAATGTACCAAAATGAAAACATAGTAAAACTGACTACCAGAAATATTTCCTGCATGTATAAATAAAATATATTGGATTGCGTATATGCTTAACACTTTATATTATTTTATCTCTAACAATAAATTAAACTGTATTTTGTTATGTCTGATTGGTAGTTGTGGGACAAAATCGACGTAATCACTATCATTTACCCAGCACATCGCCAATTTGTAATTCTAGTAATTAAAATAAATTACTATCTAAATTTTTATAATTTTTGTGTTTATAGGCCTATGTATAGATTTTAGTGATCATCTTGTCTTTTCTGACTTGACTAGTGAATGTCAGTCACTACATCCTACTTGTTCGCCAGTTAACGCAGCACACATGAGCATCACATAACACTTGCTGCTATGTTTGTAAATACACTATTTAAAATTATAGGTTTGTAAAAAGAGTAGTAATAAAACAACTATTTGAACCAATTAAAATGTCTGTACACTAAACAAATAAAACAAGTACAGCAAAGGATACCTTTGGTAACAGCATAAACATTTAACCTACGTAGTTACACAAACGTATGAGAGATTTAATTAAATTGACCTCTTTACCTTCAAGCATGGTTGATTTCTCATTCTAAACGCTGCTCTCAATTTGTGACATAATATGCCGAATCTTATTTTTGCAAGTCTTATTTAAAAATTTTATTTGTTGAACAGGCAGGAGCTACGTGAAATGTCGAAGAATGCGAATACCAGTAAGGAATAAAAATTTATAGGCTTTATACGATGAATGGTCCGAAAAGTAAAAGCAGAATGAGGGAAAATGGGATTGGACAGAAGTCTAGAGGGGGATGTGATTCACATACTAGGATTAACAGAAACGTGTATGAAGCTACACAGTCATGTGAAAATAAAAAGAAGTCACATGTTTCCTGGTATGTACTACGAAGGTCTGTATAGTACATAAAAAGGAACAACAGAAAGATCTTAAAGTAGAAGGTGGAGATTTCTGATTACTGTATAAAATAAAGAACTAACTAGTTAACTAACAAGTTAATTTTTTAGAGGATACAGCCAGTAGAACAGGCTTAAGAATTTCTGCAGAAAAAAAAAACAAATTTCTCACAAACATTAAAAACGCGCCAAAATTCCTGGTAACAGATATTGGTCGAATAGAGAGGGTTCGAAAATTTAAGTATTTAGGAGAGATAATTCAAGGGAATGGCTTGGAAAAATTTGTTATAGAAGAAAGGATTCATAAGATGGAACGAGCATATGGTATAACTAAAGATATTTACCATAAAAAGTGCATATCTAAAAATGCGAAAATAAGGCATTACAGTACAGTAGTGAAGCCAGAATGCCTATATGCAAGTGAATGTCTAGCATTGAGTTATAATTTAAACAAATTAGAAATTTTGGAAAGACGAATTATTAGGAGAATATTAGGCCCAAGAAAAACTTTAGTAGGTTGGAAATTAAGAAGTAATGATGAAATATATCAAAGTATAGAACGTATAACAGAAACAATGAGAAAAAGAAGACTATTATTTTTTGGACATTTACATAGAATGGACGACAATAGGTTGACAAAGCAAATCTTCAAATATCTGTGGGGGAAGAAGTCAACATCAAGTTAGATTAAAGAAGTCCAAAAGGATTTAGAAAAAAATAATATACACGCAGAAGAGGCAATT
The DNA here is from genome assembly GCA_034769895.1 of Magicicada septendecula. Classification (NCBI taxonomy): domain Eukaryota; kingdom Metazoa; phylum Arthropoda; class Insecta; order Hemiptera; family Cicadidae; genus Magicicada; species Magicicada septendecula. Next base: position 271,012,333 of record CM068367.1, read on the forward strand.
GAAGGAGACGTTTTTCGGGTAAAAGTGTTAAAAATGGAGGGAGTCCAGGGTAGGAGAGAGAAAAAGCAGGTTCAAAGTGGACTGAAGACAGGAAGAAGAGACACAGTGAGAAGATGAAAGAGTATTGGAAAAAAAGCAAAGAACAAAGAGTAAAGAATTGAAATTGGCATATGGTCCCTAGATGGCCGATACGGGGAAAAAAAGAACTAACTAGATAAAATAGCAAATAAGAATTTAGGAAAAGTATAGGCATTAGAATGGAAGAATGGATGCAGTTAAATGTATAGAATGCTTTCCAAGAATTCTAAATACACAACTTTAACTCAAAAATCTTTTTTTGTATAATCAATATTCATTCAGTTTTGAATAGTTTATATTACGTACACTTATTGTGTACAGGAGAACTGGAAGAAATAAAGTATTGTTTGTAGTATAAAAATATACTACTGAACATACAAAGTAAATTATTTACACAAAGAAAAATTGATTACATATACGCAAATTTACTTAAAAACACCAGAACGATCACTTGACGAAATACAACATACACACACACACCCGGACGATAATTTTGCCGGACATAAACATGATTCTCGTCGTGTTACAGCCTACATGTTACTAACGACGTCAAAAATATGCTGGTAATGAACAATTGAACTATCGTAAATTTTAAACCGAAATTCCAGAACTAGCTGATCTTACGTAAAAGAGGGTTAAGGAGCGTTAAATTCCTAATAATTGTTGGTACAATAAGCTACACTTTTCATATTATTTACTTTTTAACATAAGTGTAATACAAACACTAAACCAGTGAGTCAAACCGTTAATGACATACTGAGTGTAGGCCTATTATTTGCTTTGTACGTTTATTTTTATTGTTTTAAACTGAAAAAATACTTGTAACCAAAAGAGACTTTTTAGTTTCCTCAACGCTGCTGAAAAACTAAAAAAGTTAAAGTAATTAAAGAAAAACATTTATGTTTAACAAATACTTGAATACAATGCTGACTTTTAAATACGTATTGCATTTAAAAATTAACTCAGAGACGAACGTCTTAAAATACAAATTAAAAAAAAAAAAAAAAAAAACAAGACGAGCGTGAACAGAGCGTGCAGAGCAAGTGACGTGTTATTCGATGTGTTTACGTGCTTCGAAGTCGGCTTTTGTTTCACTGGACGGATGCTATGAAAACAATTTAAAACTGTTTCTTGAAAACCTCTGAATGTGATACTGTGCCTATTCAACAATGTAATTAAGGCAATCGTGTAATACATACGATTGTATAGCATACATTTAAAAAAAATTACTGCTTGGAAAGGAATATTGTTAGAAAAAGCTATTCGTGAGAGTAGAAAATTATTTGTGAATCAACCCATCTTTGTTTGCATGAGACACTGAAGTGATCTTAATGATATAAATTCAGCAGCAGTGCCTTACAACAAGTGAGAGAACTTCACCTGCACTTGAAAATTTGGTGGAGAAAACTGCTGAAATGTACAATAAATAACACAGACAGGGCTTGCTTGAATATAAGTTGGCTGCTGTTTAATATTCTGTTTTATTTGTTTAAAACACTTTAGATCCAAAAATAAATTGATTGTTAGGCAAAATAATTTCTCATGGTATTACAGATTCTCTTCTGAAATAGAGTGTAATTTACTGCCATATACTGTATTTCACGATACATTCAGGTAATTGCAGATTATCAACTAAATCTGAATAGTCTACTCACTATTTCTCTCACTTGCACAGGTTGTAATTATTTTTGTAAGGATTACTAATGTTTAATATCTATCAGTACAAATAATAGATCTGTCCGATTATACCGAACGCGCGCGCGGGTACACACACACACACACACACACACACACACACACACACACACACACACACACACACACACACACACACACACACACACACACACACACACACACACACACACACACACACACACACACACACACACACACACACACACACACACACACACACACACACACACTCGTATTTATAATGATTGCGTATTCAATTAATTATATTTATTTGTAATGGATTTTCTCCTTTCGTACTGTCCAAATTAATGTTATTTTACTCAAGTTTATCTCTGTTTTATTGAACATTGAATATCGCATACTTATGAAAGGCAATTTTGGAAAGAAGTCATGTCATGTTTATGATTTAGAAAAATACTTGAAAATTATGTTTTAAAATTTATATTAAAGTAGATTTAAATTGATAGACATTATTTAAAATTAAAATTAAATGGGAAAAATTTGAATTTGTTGCTTGGTAAGAGGATTCTACTATGTGCAGACCGTATGTCACAGAAAGCAATTATTAATAAATATTACTCTAAACAGGAAAATCGCAATAATTTACATGTTGATATAAGTTGGATATAAGTTGGCTACTGTTTGATATTCTGTTTTGTTTGTTTAAAACACTCTAGATCCAAAAACAAATTGACTGTTAGGAAAAATAATTTCTCATGGTATTGAAGCTTCTCTTCTAAAACATAGTGTAATTTAGTGCAATATACTTTACGTTACACTCAGGTAATTGCACATTATCAACTAAATCTGAATTATCAAATGACTATTTCTCTCACTTGCACAGGCTATTATTATTTTTGTAAGGATTAGGTGAATAGCATTTATTGTAAGGTCAATAGCATTAAAAAATCAACAGCACTTCCAAACATAAAAAAATAAATATTTCTATCTTCCCCAGTACCAAATAACACAATAAATCGTCTCGCGTGAGATCTGAGTGTCAAGATGTTTATATTTACAATATTTCTATGTCCCCGCTGCATCAGTAAAATAAAGATAAAATAGTTTCAGTTTTTCAAAGTACTTATTTTTTGTAAGAGAACAACGGACGTTTTTAGTTACAAAACGTGTTGAGTGTAACTTTAGTACATCAGATAAGCAAAGTAAAAGAAATGTACTAATCTACAACGGTTACGTAGTTTGTTTTATTCTAATTCTGCTTTGTGATTTAAAGTGTCATTAATACAGTAAGAATTGTGACTTAGTTTTAATTTTTTTGTTACAATTTTTAGCAAAATTACAATTTTTAATATTTGTCATTTTTTTCAACCTCTACCAAACGATTATAAGACACGCAAGACGGAATTCTTTGTTACATTAGCCTTTTGTATGATTGCATCATTTACATTAAGATAGGCACTGGTCTAATGCCTTGCTGTTGGTTTATCATATATTAGTTATTAACTCCACACTTTGTCATTTATGAACATTTACTGCCGATAGACATTTTCTACCATATGGACTTCTACATTTTCTTCTTTATTCACTGTACATATTAAAGTCTCTACAGGAAATTGTTAAAGAGTGATATTAATTAGTGGTAGTGGTAACTATACTACTGTAATACAATTATTTTATGTAATATTATATCTGAAAATTATATACTATTGAAAAATACATTTAAAATATAATAGTTAAGGAGGAAACTTATGAAAAAGTTAGTTGACATAAAAATTTTATATTTATTTACCATTGGTTTTAACATTGGAAAAACTTGACTAACGGGATTCGATACCAATCGTTCGTTTGTTGCAAAAGATCATTTAAGTCGACCTCGAAGAAACGACTTTCAATAATAGTTTCCTTTATACCTTAGCATTTCTTTACTACTTTATATCTGCAATGTAATATGTTTAATACGTTATAAGTAAGAATTTTATATTTTTTTCATTTTGTTATTTGTAACGTTATGGCGCGTTGGCTTTAAATTACGGCTCAACTTACAACTATGCTCTGTACCACAGGGAAATCAAAGCGTGGTAGAAGGTTGTGTTTGCGTACGTCAACACAGGCGGCCAGAAGGTTGATATTTAATCAGAATGGTTTTCAATCAATGTCGGGTGTTCAAACATACATAGGTTGTGTGTTTTTGGTGTTTTGTGCAGTACTGTTGTTTAACCGGAATTTCAAAGGGAAGAATAAGCCACAGTGCAAACGGAAAGGGAGACGCGACCCCGCGGGCACGCTCACAGAATTACGCAACGTGGGTCACACAATTAGACCAAACGTTTACCGATACAGTCTAGAACGTTTTAATTGTAAAACAACGTGAATATGTGCTGTCACATTAGATATGACAATCTCCTTGACAAGGTTTGTAATATGTGTAAATTATCAGAGGTAGTTTGCTGGTTATATATTGTTTAACTGCACAATAAACAAAATAGAAGGCAAAAGCTTAAATATAATATGATGTTAACAAAACTTACAGTACCAGTCCAATAGTCTGTTGAACAAAACTGTGTAACTGGTCAATCATAATGTCGACCTATCTTACGTATTGTAGACATGTTATAAACATTATGTACTACGTCGTAAGTACGATATAATAAGTTAAACAATATGTGTTTATTCTGTTTTTGATTAGGCAGATATAAGGCTGTGTATAACCTTACACCTACAGCTCATCTTAGTTATTTGTGTTATAATAATTATTGTATAACACCAGGAAGATTTAGATTTACAAATGAATACCGTTGATAAAATCTATACGAGGTTATAACGTAATTCGTCTGAACAATTTATTGCTAAAAGAAAACGACTAATTAATGTTTTACAATTGTAAATTTTGCTAACAGAAGGCTAGCCTTAAACTTTTTACTTTAATATGCCAAAGCAATAGTGAAAACATAAACAATAATTAAAAAGTAAATGTAGAAGCCCAGTTTAATTAATTATGTTACAGATAACGTTAATAATAATAATAATAACAATAATAATAATAATTATTATAACAATACTAATAATGGCTTCCCGTTAAACCGTCGAAGTAGGCCTACTAATTCAGGAGTTAAGCAGTATAGGCTGCGTAATATGAGCCATTTGCTATATAAGGAAGAGTAGTGTGTGAACACTGGGATTCAGTAGCCCTCACGTTATTAAGTCAGGATGTTATTGCAGGTTCTCATTTCCGTAGGATGAGTCGACCTGGGGTGGGGTTGAAAAACAAACCTTGATTTTGTGATGTTTCAGGGAATCAAAGTTGCACCAGTAAATTAGTAGAGAGCCATCGTATCCACTGCCTCCTTAAAGCCTCTGATCTTAGCGTCCTCTAGATTGTTAGCGAGGCGTCATACTCACTGTCTGCTAACCTCGTTCATTATAAATATTTCATAGTTACAGAAAATTAACTTGCTTGACATAAAGTTAATTAGTTTATAATGGTAACTTATAAATTAACATGCTAACATGGAGGTTGTCGAAAATAGACACAATCAAATTAGCTTTAAAAGAATCAATATAGGACATTATATTGAAACGTAAAATATAGTCTCGTAAATCCTTATATAATATAATATATATATTATATTATTTTAATAATCTTATAATAAATTGATATGCAGTCTTTTAATGACGCGGACATAGATATGTGAAATTGTATGAGAGGAAATTCATTGTTTATGTGATAACAGGAGAAAGTTGAGTTGCTGGAGACATGGTCCACAAATAATGACAAACCAGCTGAAGGAAAATTGCATCGTAAGAAACACTCTTTCTGAAATATTTAACTTTTATACAGGCAGTTACAAAGAATCTGGAAGTACAATGAGATTTAGTAACGTATGTTTGCGACGAACAGGAGTGGCTGAGCAAACATAAAGGCATTCAAGTACCGCTTTCATGCTTCTATCACACTGAAAGGCTTTCCGTTTCACCCTAGTGAGAATTCAAAAACATCTGTATTTTTGAAATAATTTTTGAATAACACGTAAAGAGCTGTAGTATATAACGAAAAGTAGGTGCAATGACTGTACTGATAATTAATTAAAGCATCAAATTATGTACGTAACATTAGCAATCAAAGCGTTTTGTGTGCAAGCAATATAATATGGTAACTTGTGGTTACTTGTTGTGAAGTGAGCGCGAAATCCTATTTTTATCTGTTTCTAACTTTTATCCAAAGTGAATTGAAAAAGGTCCGTCAGTAAAAGTCACACAGTCACAACGTGGATAACATTTTTGAAATCGTTGCCAAAAAGTCATAAACTAATAACTTTTTAAAAAGTTATCTACTTAAACGGCCATAGGTGGTCAGTGGCAAGTGTATACAGAGATTGTTCACAAATTTCAGATACTCTACTTTATCTGAAAATGTAAAACAAGTCTAAAATTACAAGCACAAATACACTAGTTTGATTAATTTTGAAAATAAAAATCTAAGTAACAATAACTTGAGAATACGCTTACAATTTTATTTCGAAATTATACATGGCTGGAAAACACAATGTTTTATACTGTAAGTTATTTTTTACTAGGAGTTTTAAATCTTTGTACGGTAGTATTCGTGTGAGAGTAATTTTAATATTGTTGATCATTAACGGGTGACATTTGGATCCTTAAACGGGTATTTACTACAGATTACTTAAACATTGTAATAATAGTTGCTTAAAAGATATGGTTGGATCTTTTAACAGGGTAACACAACAACAGCTGATTACGCATGTTTGTGAAACTGTTGCCAGTGAGAAAATTATAAACAAACGATTACCACTTGTGTTTGTGAGTACAACAATACGTAACGAAAAGCGTCACACCATATTACACTAATTTACAACATCCACCATTCTTAAGGACGAGTTGCAGGGCTGTAAATTGCTGTATTTGAAGACTTTATAAAAAGGCTGTATTTGGATAATTAATAGAACTCTAGATGACGTATTTCTGAAAGACAAAGAGACACGTTACAATTTGAATATTTTTAGTCTGGAGGTGTTAACAAGATATATGAACTACTAAAATAATAAAAAATGTAGAATATGTTAAGTTAATGTTTATCTCATTAACCTGTTTAACTATTACCACTATATAGTAACTCATTATGCTCTTGCAACCACCATTAATCTGCTTAATTATTACCTCTATATAGTAACTCATAACGTCCTTCTAACCTTTATTCTGCAATCTCATTAACCTGCTTAATTATTACCTATATATAATAACTATTACGATTTTGCATTCTCTATTCTGCAATCTCATTAACCTGCTTAATTATTGCCACTATGTAGTAACTCATTACGACCTTGCAACCTCTATTTTGCAATCTCATTAACCTGCTTAATTATTACCTCTATATAGTGACTCATTACCATATTGCAACCTCCATTCTGTTTTATTTGTCACCACTTCCAGATATTCTAGGTGCAATTTTCAGTTAAACTATGACAGTTATATGATTGTTAGGTTGAAACTCGCCTACTTAGTTTATCCGGAAAGAGTATAGTTATAGTTACGTGTAACGGCATGTTTACAGTAGTAGTAGCAGATCGTCGGCGAGTAAAAAAAAATATTCTCTCAAATTTTTATTGGTTCCACACGAAAGCAAATCGAGGTGGCCAGTAAGCTTGTAACGGAATATATTGTATTGTGCAATGACATATGACCTAGGGTCGTCGTACTGGAGGTAATGGTCCGTAAGGTCTCGTAGTTATTTGTCCTCCTTTCCAAAGCCACCATTATTTATAAGCAACATTTTTCTTCTGCTTATCCTCAAACATCTTTTATTTAACAATACTTCACATGTTTACAATATTTTCATCTAATGCTCCCCTATTTATCAGTTTTTGTATTTTCTGTTCTGTGTATTTTCTTCAAGTTGACAGACTTGATAATTTAACCAATAACTGTCGACATTAGTTCTAATTCTGATTGAGAAAGGCAAGTTTTAAGACTTGTTTTTAATAAGTAAAGCAAGCTGTTGTTTATATAGGAAGGATTATTAGTTACATACACACATACTTTAGAAGGAATCTTTATAAATAATAATACACAATTTAAATTACGTAAATAGTTTGTTACTTATTTTTTAAAATAATTTACTAAACTGATAGTTTTGTATTCAACTTGCCAATCGACTTCCTAATTAGCTGGTTTATTTTTTCCGTCAAAAACGTAATCATGTAAAGATTGTCTGGAACGATTGCCTTAAAAACAGAAGATGGAAGTTTCTGATGAATGACAGAGGAGCAATGGTTACACGTCAGTATAAAGTTAACACTGTGGGATTCAATCCAAATGTTATCAGTCAGTAACCGGCAACTGGCAGAGCGTAAACATAGGGGTACTAAATGTTTGTTTGCCACTGGTTTCTGAGGTGTGCCTAACGAGTTGCAGGCGGCAGCCGTGTAACTCATATTTGCATCGTAAACACACACACACACACACACACACACACACACACACACACACACACACACACACACACACACACACACACACACACACACACACACACACACACACACACACACACACACACACACACACACACACACACACACACACACACACACACACACACACACACACACACACACACACACACACACACACACACACACACACACACACACACACACACACACACACACAAATTAAAAGGCACTCTAATTTTAGTTATTTTGATATTCTTAATTCCAGAAACGTAAAAAAAAAAACAAATTTAAATACATTAAATGTAGGCCTATTCTGAAGAGTCCTATTTTTTGATACATAGGTCATAATGCAAATAGTCCTTATAAAAAGGAATTAATAACTTCAAGTACAAAATGCATAAATTAGTTCTCTTAAAGGAATTTTGTTAGCTTTTAAAATTTCGATTCTTCTCTAATTGTTACTTATCATTTTGTACGTATGCTTTTAAACTGTCCGATTTTTGTATTTTTCCCTCATGTATTGGTTTTTCTGCCTATGTGCGTTGTATGCTCCTCTGTAGTTTGAACGTGGCCCATAATTTTTAAATCGTAGATGAAAATTTAAAAAACCCTCTTCTCCTTAGAGTTTAATTAATGATAATGAATATATGCTTAGAGTTAGAGATAATGGTATATCAAAGCAAGAATTGAAAGCCAGTTTGAGGATATTGGAGAACAGATTGGGTTTAGTCCAAGTCACTCTTGTATGTTAATTATCTTTACATTAAAACAAATTCTTAAAGAAAATAAAGATTGCTAAGAAGGGTAGAAACCATTTAGTAGTCATAGATCTCAACAAGGTATGTGACAAGGTTTGGATACTTCAGCAGCTACGTATCATACTGTGGAACGGTGATCACACAACAAGGCATGTGACAAGGTTTGGATACTTCAGCAGCTACGTATCATACTGTGGAACGGTGATCACACAACAAGGTATGTGACAAGGTTTGGATACTTCAGCAGCTACGTATCATACTGTGGAACGGTGATCACACAACAAGGCATGTGACAAGGTTTGGATATTTCAGCAGCTACGTATCATACCGTAGAACGGTGGTCACTCAACAAGAACACGGCTACCGTGGTAAAAAACCGTTGCGAGAGACGGAATGAGAGAGAAACGACAAGCTTTAAACAAGTACAAACGTGCGCCGACCGAAGACAATCTCATAACGTTTACGCTACTTCGTGCCGCCGCTCGTAGAACAATACTCACAGCTAAAAAGTCAAGCTAGGAAAATTACGTCTCCACTAAGGTCGAGCTCATTGACAGAAGTATGGAAGAAGATCAGATCAATCTCTGGGAGATCATTGTTTAAGCCTATTATATGTATAGAACACGATGTTGAATTGATATGAAACTCTGGTGAAATTGCTAACATCTTGGCTGCGTGATATGCCAAGGCCAGTAGCTCAGAAAACAACACTAACGATTTCGACGAAAGAAAAGCTAAATTCAAACAAGATCATGATTTCGAAATTAAAGATCGTAGGACTTACAGCGTTCCTTTCACGATTACGGAGTTACAGTCCGCGCAGCCTGCGACACTGCAGGGGAACGACGATATACCATACAAGATTATACATCGACTGTCGGATAACTAAACTATTGGCAAACTACTTTATTTACTAAACTATCTGATTAAGGGGACTATCCTGAACGATGAAAAGATGCGATTGTTATCCCGTTTCTGAACGACGAAAGGATTCCCTGGAAGGAAAGAAATTTAGTATCGTTGATGTGCTCTTTAAGAAAATTATTGGAGAGGACGATTAACAACCGACTCACCTGATGTCTTCAAAAGCACAGCGTACTAACTGCACACCAGTATAGATATTGGAAGCACAATTCTACTACTGATGAACTGGTGTATCTGGAGAACACGTTTAACAATAGTTTTATTGAAGGAAAACAAAACTGTTGTATTATTCGATGAAAGGATTTTGTAAGGCATAGAGATACAACATGATTAGTGTTTGTAATAAAATGTTTTTGTACTGAATGTACTTAGTGCTCCATTACAATTCCATGAGGGGCAGTTCAATTTATCTCCAGCTTTCTCAAAGACAGGACTTACAGTGTTCGGGTCAGGAAATGTCTGGGAAATGCTATTTTGCAAGGATATCCATTGAGCGGCATGTTTTACTTCCATATTCCTTAAGGAATGGAAGTATGGTGATGGCAAAAAAAATCGTGTTTTAGATTATTGCAAATTCTGATTGTACTACACTCAAAACATGAAAAAAAGTCGTTTTCCGAAAAGTGTCTGTGTGTCTGTCTGTCTGTAGATTTTTTTTCTATGGCAAACGATAACTGCCGCAAATTCAAACAGAATAAAATAAATTTTTGCATACAGCGCTGATTTGTAGAGTACTCACGACCTATTGTTTTTGGTGAAGATCGGTTGAGGGAAAGGGGTAGTTTACCTGCAACGGTTTTTTTTATCAAGGGAATTTTTTTTTTGGCAAACGATAACAGCCGCAAATTCAAACAGAATTAAATAATGTTTCGTATACAGGCCTGAATTGTAGAGTGTTCAAGACCTATTGTTTTTGGTGAAGATCGGTTAAGGGAAAGGGGTAGTTTACCTGTAACGTTTTATGTTTTAACAAGGGTTTTTCCTATGGCAAACGATAACAGCCGCAAATTCAAACAAAATGAAACGATTATTTGCATACAGCCCTAAATTGTAGAGTTCTCAAGATCTGTTCTTTTTGGTGAAGATCGGTTGAGGGAAAGGGGTAGTTTACTAGCAACGTTTTTTTAACAAGGGTATTTTCTATGGCAAACGATAACAGCCGCAAATTCAAACAGAATCAAATAATGTTTAGCATACAGCCCTGATTTGTAGAGTACTCAAGATTTTTTGTTTTTAGTGAAGATCGGTTAAGGGGAAGGGGTAGTTTACCTGCAACGTTTTTTTATCAAGCGTATTTTCTATGGCAAACGATGACAGCCGCAAATTCAAACAGAATCAAATAATTTTTTGCATACATCCCTGAATTGTAGAGATCTCAAGGACTTTCGATTTTGGTGAAGATCGGTTAAGGGGAAGGGGTAGTTTACCTGCAACCTTTTAGGTTTAACAAGAGTAAAGTACTTAAAAATTTATTTAAACTTTTTGAAACAATGGTAATTTTTAAAAATAAAATAATTTTGTTGACAGGCAATAAAAAAAAATTTTTTTCATTTTAATGTAATATAATATTTTTCATTTAATACGGCAATAAAAAGGCAGGTAAGACACACACACACACACACACACACACACACACACACACACACACACACACACACACACACACACACACACACACACACACACACACACACACACACACACACACACACACACACACACACACACACACACACACACACACACACACACACACACAATTCACGTTATTTCTGGCCTCACTCATGTTTATTTTCTTACGTTTGCACGCTTTTTAAATGGAAAGTGCCGAAACCCACACCAACATAACGCGTGCAAGCCGAAAAAATGGACATCAATTTGCTTACTGGCGAAGCTAGTAGTTAATGAATGGGTAGGCAAAAATCATATCTTAAATTTTTTTTAAGGAATCACTAAAAGGACGGTGGGTCAAATCGGACGCTGAGGTAGAGTTTGCTGTAACCGAATGGTTCCACAAACAGCCGTAAGAATTTTACTAGCAGGGAATCTACAGGTTAGCGCAACAGTGGAACTCATGTCTTAATATTATTGGAGACTTCTTTTAAAATCGTTGAATAAAAAATGCTTTACAGCTCTATACGTGTGTCTATTGAACAATCCTTGTATTAGTCATACACAATAATACAACTGATTGAACTTCAAATTTTTAAACTTGATTAGTTTCTATATATTTATATGTTTATGTTACAAATAATTCAAATAACAATCTTGATCATCTGTTAGTTCAGCGGAATAACAGTGACACTTTTAATAACCGTATAAAATAAACACTTAGAAACAACACAGGCGCTTTAACTTAACTGTTTGGACCACAGAAGTGAGGCATGCCTCAACGCTCTATGTGTACCGCGCGGGACAATCCCCCCTCCCTACACTTCCCTATCATACCACTACATTGCTTACATACGATGTATACAAAAAACGCTGAGGCAAGTTCAGGTTGCCTCATTCGCTTTAAACGAACTATGCCGAATCTCACCTGTCACCATCTAGCGGTCGCTCAATAAAGCACGTTTCGGTTTAATAAATTTGACAGTCGCAGTAACAATGTATAATCTTTACGTTATGTAGTTCATACGTATTTATAATTTTTATTCTACAGAATTTTTTAGGGTAGGCATTGCCTCAATTGCCTCCATGTAACTTCGCCACTGATATATATGTGTACAACGTTATCGGCAACAAAGAAGTAGTTTTTGTTAAAATTCCTTCCCGGGATATTTGGCCGTAGTCCAATGTTTTCTACAAAACCAGACATTTCGGCAATGCCATCGACTTCCATCATCAGTGAAAATCGAGTGCGATAACGTGAGGTGGTATACGTTAGTGACCACAGTACTGTGGTTAAGGCTGAAGCAGTAAGTAGAAAGAAGTAGTTTCTATGGTAATATTTCATTTCGAAAATGATTTTAAATATAAATCTTAGAATATGGAAGTCATGTATGATTCTCCATACCGATATTTTACTATAGCAGTCAATGCGATCTTAGAATCATGAATTGGAAATGCTGAGAAAAAATTTGTTATCTCTACGGATTCACTGATAATCTAAGTGTCGTTATTATAACAGATAATGACACTATGATATACAATAGACGACCTTGGTTTATCATTTACTTGTAATCGGTGTCTGGTAAGAAGGTGAAGATAATGAAGAAGGTGAGGCTGCAGTGAGGCACGCTGAAGACAGCTCAGAAGTCGACGCATCGACGCCATACGACCTAACGACACAAAAGTAGCTGCCACTACCAGTATCGTTAGTGTGTGGAAGCAGATGTGGAGCAAACTTTCTCTCATGATTAGAGCGTCAGTTGGCAGGAGACCGCAGTTGTCACGAACAACTTTGCATCACGAAACTGCGAATTGGTCACACGAATCTGACGTATTCTTACCTCATACTAGGACAAGAACAACCCATCTGTATTTTTGGCGGAGCAAGTATTGTGAAACACATATGAAGACTCGAGTGCAGAACTGTGTTCTTCCTAAAAACAGCAAGTTCCTGAATCGGCTTTGACACGCTTCTTTTGCGTCTACTTGTGTACGAATTTTCATTTTCATTGTTTAGCTAGAATGTAATTGAGAAATAACAAAGATCGTCCAGTACTTCTTGACTGAGTTCTGTCTTCCATGTTTTCTACTACTTTCTGGTGACCATAATTTAAAATACCTTACCTCAAACTCTATTTAAATATGTGTATTGATTGATAACGCCATGAAAGACCATTAAGATGTTAATGCGCGTGCTGCTCTACTTTACAGAGTACATAGTGTAAGGACGGATCGTAAGCGGGCCGAGACTGTACAAGTGTTTGCTTTGTGCAGCCATTATGTGGATCAGAAGCAATGCATGTAAAGCAGCTGGGTTTTGTTGCAACTGGTCGTGTGGTTTTCCTCATGTCTCGACGACAGGCGCAATTTAGTTCGTGCTCATGCACCGTACCCAAACAAGCCGTAGTAATGTAAGCAGTGCATTTAACGATATGTTTGTCGCAACTTGGAAGCATTATGTACGTAACATTAATTGATTTTATTATCATACTTAGTACCAATACTACTATTACTCTTAGTGCATTCAAATAAAAAACAATATAAATTAATACAATGAGGCTGTAGATGCACCATGATCTGACTAAGCGTTACGTGTATGATGAGCACATGAATTACTGATACTCACCTACACAAAAGTAATTTATGATTTGGAAATTAAATACAATTACTGTACATATATAAATGCGTATAATCAAAACAATATTTAAGCTGACTTTATTGTTACATTTATAACTGTATAAATTAAATTGATAAATTAAAACGACTGATCTCTCAAAAAATACATATTAATAAGTACCAAGTATATCGAAAGCATATGTTCTGTTATCTAAATTACGTAGGCCTATTGTCTATTAATTAATTTTTAATATACGTATATTATTAAATATATTTTTTTCTGCAAGTAGTTGTAATTCGTTTTTATTGTATCAATTCTCCTGACTTACGTTTTCCTCAAACACATCAGCATAATCAGAGGTTTGTAAATAATTTTATTACAACTACTTGCAGAAGAAACTATATTTAATAATATACATATATTATATAATGACTGCAAGAAACTATCAAGTCGCATATATATAGAAAATTATTGTTTAATTTGTGTATAACATGTTAAATCGGGGACGACCTTCTACGCACGTCCTCGCAGCTAAACGCGTTCTTATTCCATATTGAACGTCTGTTTCCTCTAGTTCTTGATGTATCATCGCTTTTCGCACGCTGTCACTTTAAGATCGTCACAATACATAAATTTTCCTCATTCCTGGCGGTTTCCACTGGTATATGTGTTTAGGACGTCGCTGCACATTCGCGCTCATAAAACGGCCGAACCATTTGTACCAATGTTTTCATGAAATTTTCATTAGTTTCCATATGTTGTCTCACGTCTCGTTCTCCATTCTCTGTAGTTTGGCTATTATAACAGTCGTTTTTACTCAGTCTATCTTGACTGCTAGAAATCTGCTTTTTGAACACACAATGAAGATCCATAGGTTTACCTCACATCTATAAAGCAAAACAACTCTCATCATTCCAATTCTGTTTTTAGTGTCTCTTATCTCCCCATAAAAATTAAGCTTCCCTGACATTCAAGGGATATTTTATTTTATTTTCAATTTCAACGTGGGCCAACCGTTAATTGATCAAAGTTTCAAATAACTTTTAATTCGTCTACGTATTTACACTTTTGATTATCATCAATTATTTCTTCGAATCTGGCCTATTGATTTAACTATTAAATATTAAGTTGGGTTTCAACTCAATTCTTGTTTGTTGTGTACAAGCGTTTGAGCCTACATTGTAGGTCAGTATTAACTTTGTATGGTAACTGATGATTTAGTCGTTCGCAAAACTGATATTAAATTTGATATTATGTGTTATTACGTTATAATTACGTGAATTAACCTGTATACGAGTCTTCTTTGAATTTATATTAATGCACATAACACACACACGTGCGCGCGCGCACACACACACACATACGTGTATATAATTAGTCTGCATAGAATCCTCAGAGAGACGGTTAACTGTACGCTGCCGGAATATTAGGTCGTGGTCTCTTGTTTGGAAGAAGCAAACTTTTCGGCCTCACCAGTGGAGGACATCTTCAGTGATAAAGAGTACCAACAGATGTTTGCCGTAAACACCTATGTACAGAGGCAAACTAAGTTTTCGCTCATAGAAGGATTCTAAAATCTTTTATAAAAAGAGATTTTTTTCTAATAGTATGCTTTACTAAAGGTTTTTAGAAAAAAATAAGAGAAACTGATAACACTCTATAACAAAAAGAAGTTGTATATAGTTTGTAGTTTCATATTACCTTTATAATCATATTTTTAAAATTATTTCCATATAGTAGTCACTGAAGGAAAAAAATTCAAATTAAGTGGCTTCTATGAGATTTTTTGCATAAGGCTAGATAAAAGGGTGAGAAACAATTTAAAAAAAGTTTACATAAATTCCGTAACGGTTTTTCAAAAAAAAGGAGGGGGAAGGTACAAAAAATTATTTTTTTTTCAATTATCGTGAAAAATAACAAATTTACGAAAAAAAGACAAATTACAAAAATTAAAGAACATTAAATTCTCTATAAAAAAATTTTTTTTTTGTCAGGCCAATACTTAGTGAGAAAAATGGAATTGAAATATTAGAAAAAAGTTAATTGTCGGAGTCCGCCCCTATGAGCGGGAAGGCTAATTTTTTCTGACATTGCAACATACAAATTTTAATAAAATCCGTTATAATAGTCGAAGAGACAAAAATAAAAAAGCATTTTAAAGCTAAATGTTTGCACTTTTACATAAAATGAAAATAAAATAATTAAATTATTAATGAATACTTAAAATAAAGTAATAACGTTTTGTTTTTATTTTTTTCAACTAATGCATAAACATATTAACAATTTATTACAAATGTATTTACATTTAAAAAAACTTCACAACATGAACTTTACACATATAGGTTTCTGAAAAAATTAATAAAAATGTATTGATTTATTGGCATAAAATGAGCGAGTTTAAAATTTATCATTTTTTTTGAGTTCGCAAGTATACTGTACATCATTTTCTTAACTTAAAATTTCTACAGAAATTTTCAAAATAAATGTTTTTTAACAAAATTATGAACACGTATTGGTCAAAGTGTCTTCTATAAGACTGCGGTGTAAAGAATTGTTAACATTTAGTTAAATTTAAATAAATGTAACTTTTATTAATAAATGTAAAAATATGTCCATTGCGCGTATTAATATTAATAGTTAAAAAAAAAAAAGTATTAATATGTAACTATTGTACGTAAAACTACAATATTTTAGGTTTCTCTTCTACATAGTGAGAATTTATATTCGTGCATGGGCATAAAAAGAACGGACCCTGAAAGTTGAAGAATTTTAGGGAGAGCGAGGACAGCTGGTACATGCGCCATACAGATATTGAATTAACGCAGTTCGATATTGAATGTTCCGTGAGTTCGATACTATTTTTATATTGTATTTTGGTGGAAGTTCAATTATTTTATGTTTTAAGATGTGTTAGTAATTTTGATATTTTATAATTTGGTGCGGTTCTAGCGTTTATTAAAGGTCTGATAGGTTTATTGATTTTGTGTAATTTTATAAAAGAATTTAATTTTGGTGCACAAGGATTATCCATTTTATATTTAAAGAAGTCTTTAGGATTTATGATTTGGGTACTATTTTTTAGTATATTTGTTATTTGTGTTTGATATTTGTTTGTGGGATCTTTATTTAATGTTATGCAATTATTATTAACTATAAATTCTTCTGTTTTATCTGTGTTTTAAAAGTTATTTTATTGTCAAAATCTTCAATGATTGGAAGAAAAACTATTTTTGAATATATTTATAAAGTGCATTTTTTAATAACATTTTTATTATAATGCGTAATAAATAAGTAAAAATTATACATAATAATATATACATAAATGAATAATAATAAGTTTTTAAACTTATATTCCTGAAAAAATTGCATGTCTATTACACAAACAATTTTTTTATGTGAAAATCCACCTTGTGAAAAATTTGGCCAACTTTGAATTAATTTTTCTACTAAAAGTATCGCCCTGAAAAAAAATGTTAATAACCTTTTTTTATGTAGAATTGTATGCTCTTTCTTTTTGACATTTTGTATTTTTCTCATAAATTTAATATTTTTTAAGATAATCACGAACAATGAATTTTTTGTACCTTCCTCCTCCCTTTTTTCGAAAACCCGCGACTGAATTTTTGTAAACTTTTTTTTTAATTCTTTCTTACCTTTTTATCTAGCCCTATGCAAAAAATCTCATAGAAACCACTTAATTTTCAATTTCTATTTTTTTTCGGCTTCAGTGACTGTACTAATATACATAAATAACTATTCAAAAATTTATTTTAAGACTAGTAGGTCTATTGAATACTGTTGGGTAAAACAACACGTTTTACTTGAAAATCGAGAAGCTTCCTCTATTGTGGATTTCATTAAAGCAGCTTATGGCTACACGTGTCTTTCATTTTTTTTTTCAGAAAACCATTGAATGTTGCACTCTTTTTATGTGATTCACTGTCTGGCATAAACACCTTTAGCGTATATAAAGAGTTTAGCTTCTTAATTTCTTGACGTTTACGTGGCTTTAAGTTATCTTGATGAATTATTGTAATATAATCAATACTGAAGTATTTATGAACCTCTTATTACTTTAAAAGTTGTTAAATTATTTGAGTAGATTAGCTATTAAGAAGAAATTAAGTATTTACTCAGATTTTTTCCTTGCAAATCTTCAGTATTAGTTATGATGGATTTATGGAATGTAGTATGTTAATTTATTTAAACTAATTACTATAGTCATAATGCTGCAAACTTAAACGCAAAACCAATAAGCATCAAGTACAGTAAAGCTGCCTTGATCTATAATAATGTCATTGTCTTAATATTAAAGTCACGGCTGTACAGGCTCTAAGCTATTTCATTGATATTTATCACAAGACATCTATAACTTTTCGAAGAGTTCACAACGTCATTATAGACGGTATTACTTACTCTCGTGATTATCTCTGTTGTCTTCCTCGTTAATAGCATTTTAATAATCTGATCCTTAGCGACCGGACTAGATATTTGTTTCATACTATTCTTTTAATTCTCCGTTTGCTGTAGCGTAATGAGTGACCCTTTACTCTACTTCTGGTTTATTAGAACGAAGATGATGTTGTCCAATGTAATGCCAACTGTAACTTACCTTGGGAATCTGACGCTTCCGGGTGGGTGAATGATACCCACTAAGCGGTATCATTCGTATCGAACTAATCCCGTATCTGAATAGGACATGCCTGTGGAAAGGCTAGGGTTTCGTTAATGGAGATAGTGTGAAGATAATAAAATTGCTAAGGTCTGTAACATACCCATAGGGCTTGCAATATGCCCGCAACTAAAGTAACGGGGAAGGATTTAGATAACTAAAGTAAATTAAATACTTACCGTGATATATTGTTTTCAGTGGCCTAGAAATATTTACGAGTTGATAGTTTTTGCTATAATTATTGTACCCAGGATCGAAGCTGCCTTGTTCGTTGAGGTGGTAATGAATCATGGGGACTACTGTTTATTGAAGGGCCAGAAGATGGTGGAATTAACGAGATTGGTTGGTAGCTAGAAGAGAGACTAGCCGCTTCTTAAAGTTTGGGGCCGTTGTAGACATGGTCATATTTACATGCGTTCCAGACGTATTCGAGTTGTATTCTGACAGTAGAGACATCGAGCATTATTTCAATAAATTGTTGATAAAGTCAGTGTTAATTAATAGTACATAGTTATCTTAAATATACACTGCACTGAGTATATATTGTAATGAAACTGATACGTATGGTTGAACGCCACACGTCTGGAAGCCAATTTGTAATAGAACGAATTCGGGTCTCTTTTCTTTATTTATTTAAGTTTGTTTATGTTTTTATTTAATTAAATTCGGTTATTGTTTTTCGTTTTTGTAGTTAAAATTTTTTTTAAGATGATCGATTATATTTCTTCGTAACTTGTTTATGGTGTGACGTTTCTTCGGTTGACTAGGCGAATCTACGAAGTCGATCTCTCACTGAAAGTACATTTTTATTTTTTATTAAATAATTACTTACTTGAAGTGAAGTTGGCTGACCGCGCAGTGTTGAGGTGACAATCTAATTTTAGATTTATTCACCATAAATTCAATTTGCCGCTGTCCGCGTTGCCATTCATTGCGAGGTATCCACCTGTTCTGTAATAACCTAGTCTACTGAAATAAATCGTCTGACTCTATTTTGTCGTATAAAATTATAATTTATTCTCTGATAATATGCTTTAAATGGCTTTAAAAATATAATAAACTGTTACTTGTTTAATTTTATTTTACAATATTATTTGGTTTTATGAAAATCTTGTCTCAGGGTTGGTAGTTCTGATTTACAATTATCAGAATTGTTAAACTTATTTTTTGGGTTAAACTATTTAGTTAACTGTAGGTCCGTTTAGACTGCAGAATACAAATAACACAACTAGAAAATTTATACTACCATTATTGGGTAGTCGGAGAGTGATTACAAAATCAATTACACCTTAATGTATAACAGAAAGTATTATAGCCATGCCTGGTTCGGGCATTATAGGTTAACTTGTTGTATTGTCAGTCGACAATGAACGTTAAGTGAATTAATAATTCTTTTATAACACATAAAATATGAACACAATAAAATAATAAATAAATTCAGTGTTTAGGAAGAATCATCTGAACAGTTATATTGGATTACTTCGATCAGGTAATCGGTTAATTATTAGAATCGTATTTCGCTTGGCATGAACTTCTTTTAATAATAAAATAACGAAATATTTTAGTAGTAGTAGACTCTTTCTTAAAGCTAAACATAAGTTATGTTGTCATTAGCTTTTGATAATTAATCTTGTCAATTGACAATTCTCAAACTTCTTACTAACTATTGTTAGTTTACCATTGGTTTAACTATTACTGACTTCATCGATATGATATTAATTATAACACCCTTAGTGTTTACATTGAAAAAACTATCATCATCTTTATAATTCTTACCTACTAATTAAATAAAATGAATTTGAGAATTCTCTTTATAATTAACTACTTATTGAAAATAAAAAGGTGCAATGCCCTTTATTCGTTAGTACGTACACATAGTATGAATGTTGTTCGATAAAATATATCGTCAATTTCTTAACTTCCTTAAATATAGTAAAAAATCACTTTACTCCCTGTAAATCGCGTAATTGCTAGGGATTATACACTTAGAAATTCATGTCGCACTATTAAGTCTTCACTAAACTTCGAATAAAACGTTATAATGATTTTACCAAAATGAGGTTATGTTTCCTTTGTTTACGTTTGATAACACGCACAAAGTTAGGTTAGACTGTTGTTTTCTGGCGATACGGAGCTGACGTCTGTCTTGCTTCAGTGGTTATGACAAAGTGTCCCGAGATGGTGTCCGTTTCTGCTGTTCTCGTTTGCATTCCTTGTAAAATTTGTCGAATTCTCTCTTCTGATTGGCTAAGGATCTTTACTTGAGATCACATACCCCACTTCGCTAAATTATTTAATTGATACAACAAGCGTGGGCCTTCGGGTTCAAGAGTATGAACTGACGCTAAACATTTTTCCAAAATAAATCAAATATCTTTAAATTGACATAACTTTCTTATAACACCTCTGATTGTGAATCTAAGCTTATTACGGTATGGCGAACATTTGGCTCCATGATTAAGGAAGATATTGTTTGAAATTAACACTTTGCACTGTTTCTTAATAAATTTATGTATTCATTGACTAAAATTAACTAATAACAATCACATCTCTTCGAGATTATGCTTGTCAAGTCCTTTGACACTCTTTACGTATCATCTACTTATTATTATCGACAAAATATATATCCTATGCTAAGATTGAATTAGACCTATGACTCTATTAACTATATTGACTAATTACATTTGAATATTGGTTTCTGGACAATTTCTGTTATGTCCCAATTATACATACAGTGTCAGTACAACTACTGTTTGCTTTAGTTACTGTGAATACATTGTTATTTCATGGTTTTGAGTCTATTCAATCACCTCTATATGGTACTATTAGGTGTCTCCTTACTTTACTTTATTTTTAATTAAGTAGTGGTCTTTTAAGTCACTATCTTGTTCATAATTGCTCATTACAGTTATTACATTGTTTTACAATCTTTTGTTTTTTTACATTGGTTCATTCTCTTGTGTTGAGAACTGAGTAATAGTACTTGCAGATAGTGTCACATGACAGATGCACTTAATTATTATTATTACGCCTTACATTAGTGATAATAATTATCTTACAATATTATATTAGTGATGTACCATCTTCCTTACTATACAGGTATCACCCTTTCTGTTTCTGTTTAATTTTACAATTGGTTTTATCTAAACTTTACATGGTGATTCCCATTCTGTCTGTTTTTGATCATTTAGTTCACATTAATTATCATATAAATACTACTCTAGGTAGCCTATCTTGGTATTGGTAGAAATCTTACAACCTCTACTTGATTTTTAGTCCAAGAGATTGTAGTTTAATTATGTTTCAGTTATTATTTCTTATTAATCTAAGTGGAAAGTACCTGTATTTAGGTTATGTGTCTTCCCACTCTAAAGCAACAATGGGTTGGCTGGGCTGATTTTAATTTACACTTTTTATCTTGTTTTTACTAGTACTATGTTATTAATTATCACTTATAAGTTATTAATTGGTTCTTTTTTCTCTCTATTATCATTTTTTCATAACTTATTTAGTAATTATTACTGTTATCTGACAATTTAGGTTCTCTTTTAATTTACATTAATTCTGGTCATAATATGTTATCATACTGTTGTTTACAGCTTCTTATTATATTAATATTATTATTACTCTCATTCTCTTGGCTAATATTGGATGCCCTACTCATTTACTAGACTAGTGGTCATATTCAGGTCATCTAAGGTAGTCAGTTAATGTTTTGTCTATCTGTCATTGTCTCTCACTTTGTACTTCACTTGTGTTGGCAATTTATTTCACATTTGGCCTTCTTATCTCATAGTTAGTGTAATTTCTTGGTTCTTCTTGTGTCACCATATTGATTGACATCATGATTATTGTTGTTGTCTTTTTTATAATATGTTTTCTTCTTTGTTTCTTGGCTTCTTACTGACCGGATTTATTGGGTTATTGGATCTATTGTATAATCACTATTTAATACTTTTTTCTTGTTATTATTATTATTACCATTACTGTATTAACTCCCTTGTTGTGAGTTCATTCTTCTATTATTATTTACTTATGTAGTTTTCATGGTTGGTATACTCATTGTAAATACTTAATGGGTCTTGTCCCACTCAATTATTATGACATGTTGCTTATATTTTGACGTTCAAAATATCGTGGTTATTTGCTCGTTACAATATCACTGACAATAATATACAATACATTGTTATAGACCTGCAAGAATGTGACAGTGATAACAAGAGCGAGGACCAAATGGGAGTGATGACGAAGAAGACCTTTAAACGGGAGAGATTTGTAATTACCTCGTAATAGTGAATAAACATATTAATAATTAATAAGTATCATCATAACGATTGCATCAACTAAATCTGATAGATTTTTACTGCTTTTTTTATTTATTTCTGTACTTTAGAGAAAACTATTTAACTCAATATTACTTTGTGAAACGATATCGAATATTAAGATTAACATTTATTAACGATAAACGATAATTTTCTATCAAATGAGTTGTTTGACATGATTTAAACAATGTAGCTTTTTTGATGTACGACATTACATAAAAATATTTAGTTGTGTTATAAAGTCTATAAATATTAGTTATGAAACACTGATTGCCATTGCCACTTTATCAATTTTAATACTCAGATTAACATGTTTATTAAATTACTTTGATATTTTCCTTTTCCTGTGAAGTAAAAAGAATATCTTTTCTTTGTTCATCACAGGCAGAAGTTTTCTTTAAAGCGACCAATTACCTGCAGATTTTCTGATTACTCGAAACAACTTTCACCATGTTGCGGCTGCATTTAGAGGCAAAGATACGCTTAGAAGTAAGCATGATTGAGTGAGTTTTGGCGTACGTAAGAAGGATACGAAAACTCAATGTTGACTCGAGGTAAAGTCTCATTGTTGTCGAGCTTGATTATTAAGACATAGTACTAGAATCTCTAGACGAGGACATATTACGATGGTAAAAGATAGGAAAGGAGAGAGAGGGTGAAAATGGTTTCGGTCACATACTCCGCATTGAAAAAAACAAGGAAGGCCTCGTAAACGTTTTGAGTAGAAACCGCTTGAAATGAAAAGTGAGTTGTCATAAATTAGTGGAATGTCATAGACTAATAGAATAAAGGAATTAGAAATGCCTTACAACAACCTAGTTTAGAAGAGCAGTTGAGCTGGATATAAACTGACATACAGTACTTTATGTGTGGGGATGCAGAGATAGCTGTCACAACCCCTCCCCGGACGAGCAGAATCACTCAAACTAGATTTAGGAGTCATGTTGTTTAATTACCAAATGTTAAATTTCTTAAGAGAGACATAAAATTTATTTGTACCTAATGTGGATAATATATTTAATACATAAGGTTTGCATATAGTCTACAGCGTGTAAGGAGAAACACGATGCAAGAAGCCGCCTGCTTTATATGCATTACTTGCAAACCACACATTGCTTGTATAAAAGAAACCTTTACAGCGTCTAGCACTGTTGTTCCACAAACGCTGTCATGTTACTTCTCTATATGCCTACACTGTTAAGAAGTGATACTTTGTAGACAAACACGACATGTATAAAATAATAATTATAAAATAATTATGAAATTTACAACACATGTTGTATGAGCATAGACATTTCAATTAGTTTTTCTACAGACTAAACTAATAAACAAATAGAAATATTGGAACATATTTTAATTACACACATCAGGCATTATTTTTACCTAAAAATACAGAAAATGCATTTGCATATTGGCGTGAATAAAAAGTTTTCAGTCCAAATCGTATTTAACACACACACTGAGGAACACACACACACACACACACACACACACACACACACACACACACACACACACACACACACACACACACACACACACACACACACACACACACACACACACACACACACACACACACACACACACACACACACACACACACACACACACACACACACACACACACACACACACACAAAATAAAATATACATACTTAAATGAAATGACAATCGCTTACTCACTCTCACACAGAGCACTGTATCTCCGTTACATCTTGAGGTAGAGGTTGAGGTTTTTGAAGAATCTTATTCTTAAGTCGTTAGAGCTTGGAAGAAATCTAACAAATGTGCATCCGCAAAAGGTAAGCTAGAACGTGAACACCAAAACAATGGAATTCTTAAATATTTGTTAATGAAGTTTACAAATATATATGAGGTAACAAATTAAATACATTTCGTAAACGCTGATAAAAAATTAAAACTAAACGCACCAGGAGTCAAAAAAGACAAAAAATGACATTCCGGCTTAAAGAAAATTTAAAAGGATACAAAGACGTAAACCTTCAATAAAAGAATGAATATTTAGAATGTGATAATAATCTTAAATTTTTTAACTAGCTAATAACGTTCACTGCCGACAACCTAACATAATCATTTTTCGAATGTTGAGCTCGTGTTGCCACGTGTTTCAACAAAATACAGGCATTACAGTTTTATATGATTCTCGAACCTTTTAACATACTAACAATAGGGAATCAAGTGGGTATAAAGTAGTTAGAGATGGTTATTGTGACTTAGTTTGGGTAACTGGAAAAAATGATGAGCCGTAGAAAACTAAATATTTACGTATGAGCCGAGCGGAAGTCACGCTTCGTAATAGTCAGCTACATATAGCACTTCATTTATTTAAATATTTTGTTTAGATGTGTGCTTAAATTAATGTATAACATATCGCTTAACGTTGATACACTAATCCGTTACGTCATTTAGCTTGAGAACTGTAATGGAACCACTTTTAGTTGTGTTACAAAAAGTAAATAATATTGTTAATGTTCAAGGGTAGGTCAAAACGTTTTGGAGAATTTAAAAAAAGAATTATTTTATTTGATTTTACATAAATAAATTTGAGTAAATTTTCTGCATACAGTCTACTTCTACTCACTTGGTCCATCTCATAACGAGCTTTTAAATTTTTCCTTGAAAAAAGTCTTCCAGTCAGTGTGAAACCGACGTTTCACCGATCGTATGAACTTTTTATCGAAACAAATACTTTTCCTCAATCCCTTTTTTAATGGACCAAAAAAAGTTGTTTGAAGTCTGGTTAGTACCGTACGGTCTGTGACACAGCAGCTGGAAACCAAGATTTTACAGATGCAGAATAGTTTTATTGGTCGTTAAAGTCAAGCATTTTCCTGAAGGAAAAACAGTTGTTAAAAGTGTAGCATGTCTTTTGGGTTTGATTTTTAGTTCTAGTAACCGCAGAAACTGACGGTAGCTGTTACGAAACACTGTTTGACATTGTCACTTTATCAATTTTAACTCGCAGATTACTACGTTTGTTTAAACAATTCAATATTACCATTGTTTTGTGAAGTAGAAAGCATATGTTTCCTTTGTTCATCACAGACAGAAGTTTGTAAAGGGACCAATCTACCTGCAGATTTTCTCATTACTCAAAACAACTCTCACCATGTAGCTGCTGCATTCCGCAATTAATCTCTGCAGGTCACTGCTTGCAGTTTTCCTTCTTGCAGTCATAAAATGAAGTACTTATTTTTATAAATTGTCTTTTAAACACATCAGGAATTTGCTATTAATAAAACAACGCTTACAATGAACAGACGTTGTGAAATTATTATTTAGAACTGCTACGTTCTACATAAGGGGGAGGGGAGGAAGAAAACACTTTTTCCTTACTTTTGACTTATCCTTTAATTTTTACTTTTGTAATTTTGTAATTTAGTTAAATTTTTTAAAATCTCTTTATAAAGATGCATCTAATATGCATGTTGGACATTTTAGTTTTAAAACACTGATGTAAATATCGGTATAGAGAACCATACATGACTTCCATGTTCTAAGATTTATATTTAGATTTATATTTAAAATCATTTACTTCAATTCGGTTTGATAATTTCTAAAAAAATATTCCCGAACCTCAAACTATTTTTACTATTTATAGACATTTTTGTTATTGTGGAGTAGTTGTTTAATATAATGTTATTTTCGAGTCATTGTATATATAAAAATTAGGTACTTAATTCTTATATAGAATCTGAACTTTGGAGATAATCATCCCTCCTCCTCAACCGATTCCCACCATTTATGATATTTATGCTTAAATAGAATAATAGTTTTATCATATGTAATTGCTATGGCACCTTATCCTTTAAAATTAAATACTCGTACTTTACTTGATATCAGCAGAGATTTTCAAAAAGTCACCCTATCCCCTTCAACTACCCTCTTCATTTATAGATACAAAATTTATCATTTTACAGTGGAATAATATGACTTCATTTTTGGGGCACTTATTTATCAAAATTAAGTATTTTTCTCTTATTACAACACAAACCAATGCCGGTAAACTACCCCTTCCCCTTAACCGAACAACTCCATTTTTTTATATTTACACATTTGTTGAGTAATAGTTTCATTATATGCAATTACTAATGTATCTTATCCTTCAAAAGGAAGTAGTTTATTCGACATGAAAAAGGTAGTTTTCAACAAATTATCCCCTTCCCTTCAACTACCCTGTTTATTTATAGATATTTCATCTACCTTTCTACAGTGGGTTATTAAGACTATCTTTTCAGGATACTTTATTTACTATACTTAAGAACTTTACTCTTGTTAAAACGTAAAACGTTGCAGGTAAAATACACCTCTCCCTTAACCAATCTTCACCAAAATCAATAAGCCTTAAGTCCTCTACAACACGGACACATATGCAAAACGTTATTTGATTTTGTTTGAATTTGCGGCAGTTATCGTTCGCCATAGAAACAATTCTACATGTAGACACACAGACGCATAGGCAGACACAAACAGAGACACTTTTCGGATTGAGGATAGTGCAATCATCATGTTTTGAGGATAGTACAATAAGAATCGGCCCTTATCTCGAACACGATTTTTTCGCGACCACCATTCTTCCATTTCGTTACGGAACATGGAAATTAAAAAGGAACCTCCAGGTAACATAGAACTGTATGTAGGCCTACGCCCGAAATCATTGTGCGCACAAGAGCTGCTATCCTACAATATCCTATGCTAAACATTTTGCCTGAAGATGTACAGTTTTACGTGGCTCGTCGAATACCAGTGTATGAAAAATTCTTCATAATTATTTAAACATGCATCCGTACAAAATTCAAGTATTGTAAACCTTAAGAGACAATGATAGAGTAAACCGCGTGACTTTTTGCCGCCAGTTTTCATATATCATAAATAAAAACGTAGATGTTATTCACAATACGTTAATGAGTAATGAAACGCATTTCCATCTGAGCGGCTATGTAAATAAACAAACCTTTCGGTATTCAGAGCCAAATAACCGTCCAGAAATGCTTTGAGAACCGTTGCACACTGCTAAACTCTCTGTATGGTGTGCAATAGCTTCCTTTGGAATAATCAATCCTCACTTCTTTTTCTGTGAATTCCATTACTGTCACATCAGGGCAATATGTCCAAATTATTAATAAATTTTTGAGTCCCCAAGTCGCAGAAAAAACTCAAATCACAGCAAACAGTATGAGGAGCAACCAGCCATAGGGCTAGGCGATCAATGGATGCAGTTTAACGAGTTACCTTGAGGAGTGGCAACATTCCGTGCCCCACGAGATTGCCAGCGTGCCATTTATTCTACTGGGAATATTTTGAGAGTAAGGTGTACAATGATCCATCCCCATGAAACATCGAAACACTCAAAGTTGGTGTAATTTCTGTTCACATGTTACACCATGTAATGAAAAACGTAAAAACTCGGCTTTATAAGTGTGTGAGTTGAAATTGTCGCCACATTCAGGGCGTAGTGTTCAAAAACTTGTAGTTTCTGCGTCTAGTTACACGTTATTACATGTTCTTTGAATTTAATGTAAATGTTAATTTTACAATCCATAAATAAAAACACAACTGAACTTTTAAAGTCACCCGTATAATTGGCTGATCCTGTATGTTAAGAATTATTTTTTCTAAATGTTTAAAGGAATTACATTACAAAGGGCATCGTAGTATATTTCCTAAAAAAACCAAAATTACAGCACTTAATTCTTATTATTTGTATAATATTAAAGATTTTAGAAAAGACAAGTTTTTGACTTTCCATTGTTGTAATTGTTAATAACAATAAGTTGTTTGTTTCTAAGCAATTGATAGAAATTAAATGAAATTATTTAGTTTAATTCAAACCAGCAACGATAACAGATGTGTCCTATCGGTGTCTCTGCAGATAAATTCAGCTTGTGGCATCTTTACCCACTGTGAAATAGTCCAGGTAATGGAATTTTTGCTTCTCTGATTGTCGGGATTAAGACACGGGCATCATACACACACCCTTTTGGCACATGTACTGCGTTGCAGCTGCGTGTTGGGAGTCAGTGTAAGCGCCCGCCTTTCACTGACGTCAACACGCACTCTGGTAAGCGCGAGCACGTGTTGCCCACGTGTACAGACTCACACCGCACCGCTGAGCTGACACGTCCTGCGATGCAGTCTGCGTGTTGGGGGCCAATGCATGCGCGCGCCTTACATTGACTCCAGCAAGCACTCTGGTACGTCGCACGCATGTGCGCTCGCGGTGTACACACATGCCTCGTTGTTTTAATCGTGGCAATCATAGTAGTAAAAATTTTCAATTGGAGTATGTTCGCAATGGGAAAATTCATCCAGGGTTGAATTTATTGTAGGGACAACATGCAAAACACGTTACATGTTCTGGACTACGATTCGACAAAATAAATATATACAATTCTAGTGGATAAACGCGTACACCATGTTGGACTTATAACATTAACAGAAACTACAAATTTGAGTTTTTTATTACTTAATTTAATGTATTTCTGTAGTTACTAGTTTCCATATTCTTTAATAAATTTGTAAAAATTCTTTAATATATTTGTTTAATTTTTTGTTGTTGGTGTTGCTCTTATCGTGTAAGGTGGTGTCCTACAATGTAGGTTGTACTTTGTAAAGGCTTAACTTCAATACTTGAAAGTTAACTTTACGTTAAAGTTAAATTACATATTTTTAGTCTTCTTCTTCTTCTTCTTCTTCTTCTTCTTCTTCTTCTTCTTCTTCTTCTTCTTCTTCTTCTTCTTCTTCTTCTTCTTCTCCTCAACCCAGAGGTTGGTGGGCTTGCAATTTCTTCCTTTACGTAGACAGCCACATACCTTCTTCCTTTTCTTTCCCAAACCGTGTAATCCTACCTGGACCTAGACCTTCCCCTCCGACTGCGCCCTCGATCGGGGCGGCGAACCAGTTTGAATGGCATAGCAGGTGCCCATCCAACTTTTCCTTTTCACAGTTGATCCAATCAACATATTTTTTTTAGTTTTATAAGCACATGAATGAACAGATGTCTCCTTTCTATATTTACTTTAATATTGTCTATCCATTTCAACCTTGGTCTGCCTCTTCTCCTTTTACCTTCTAATTTTGCTTCCTACGCTCTTCTAGGGTATCTTCGATTTTCTGTTTTACAGACGAAGCTAAACCGTCTCAACTGTGAGTTTTGTATCATATCAATTAGAGAGATCATCTCAAAGTTCCTGCGGATAGTGAGGCTTTGTATTATATCTGTTACTATCTTAACAAAACGTTTAATTTAATTCGCATACTTATACCGACTCTTGGTGGAGCCTTATTAACAATTTTTTCACATTTATTCTGAAGAAACCTTTATGCCTTCCAGAATGAGTTTGTCAAACATGGTATTCACCTCGATTGAATTTTTACTAAACAACTCCAAATCCTATCAGAAGGCGTACGTCAAATGACTACTATTACGTTACGTTACTACGTTAGAGCTTATCACATAACATTTCGACTACTAAACAATCTGTAAACATTTTCAAGTGTAAGGTAAGCTAGTACATTAAATACAAACTTAAGCCTCTTCGAGATTTGTTCACTAACAAGCGTGGATAACATAAAAAAAACCACCATCTTCTACAAAGTTAAATACAACAACAGAAAAACTATATAAAAAGAACTATTACTTACTCTCTAAGTCCGCTGGACAAAACCGGGAATCACCACCACACTGACGCGAGTTTACACAACGAACAACCTTGCGTCAATGGTTTTATTTCTCGGTTCTGTCCAGCGGGCTTAGAGGGTGTAGGCTACATTCTGTGTAGTCTAAATAGTCTTGGAATCTAAACTGTAGCGCGTCGATTACAGTGTCATTAGAAAACAGTGACTTGTAAAATTTCGGATGTTTAACTGTTTATTTTTGTAGCAGATTATTGATTTATTAAATTTAATGACTTTCATTATTCATTGTATAATGCGTATTAGATAACGTATTGTCGGGATAGTGAGCGGGCTTGGTACTAGGTGCTAAATCAAATTTATAGTAATTGCTCTGTCACAAACATTTTTAATTTCATTATCTCAATCTTAAAAAACTGTAATATTAAATCTTTACAAACGTTTCAGTTTACAGTTAAGTAGCCAATTAAGGAATGAATGAGTAACCAAGAGTTAACTCTGATTTTTGTTTATATTTAAAAGATATTTTAAATGTAAAAAGATTCCAAACTCGTTTACTGAGTTGTTGAGTTATTTCTGCAAAAAGTAACCAACAAATCACTTACCAAAGTTTGCGCATGATGAAACACCTGTGTGTCAGCTTATAGAAGGTCAAATAGTTGTGGAATTTTGGATTTGTCCTTAAGAAGTCTGGTCACTACAATATAACATGGAGATCTTTTGTAAACGGTGTCTTTATTTCAAAAAAGTGCCGACACAATTTAAAAATCTTTTTTTTTTCACTGTTGTAAAATCATTAATCTAACCCTCCTAAACATACAACAATTTCTGTCGAAACGTTTCACCATTACTACAACCATTGTGCACCATTACAATTTGGAAATTGCTAGTATAAATACTAGCAATATAAATATAAATATAAATATAAATATAAATATAAAAATAAATATAAATATAAATATAAATCATTTGTGTGTTGATGTGTGTATGCTTGCCTTTAAAAATTTACAAGTATAAGTGAACAAACAAGTGTATCAAGATATAAATGTAGATGAATGTAGGTGAATACCCTTATTCACATTCCGAAATCGGTAAGACATTTTAGTACTTATTTTTAGATGCTTCAAAATTAAGTGTAGCATCTGAAAATACATTTTGGTTAGTTTGCATTAAAGAACTGTGAAAAAACTGGAAGAAACAAAAAGTTTGTTAACTTTTATCGTACGAAGCGGTGAAATACACGTGTAGGTCCGCAAAAAATATTTGCAGTAAAAGCTGAATGCCGGGAGAAGTAATCCAAATGTTTCCCAACGAGAGGCCAGCAGTTCACACAGCAGTTCGAGAGGCTCTTGAGTAAATACACAAGTACTTTTTATCTTCTGACGTTTTTAGTGCTGACCTTACGTTTTGCGGTATCTGTAGCGAGTTAAACTCAGCTACCTAATTTACATTCTAAATGCAAAGTAAAGAGAGCAAAGGGCTACAAAAAATTGCATGAATGGATTTTACACATGGAGGCACAACCCTACAAGAGGCGCAAATAAACACATAGAAACTCGCGCTCGAGAACAGCAAAAGGTTTTCCTGAACGTTTTCTTTAATTGACGTTCACAGAAATGATCAGTTTTTCCTTAAACTATGTCTATCAATTTAACGTTTCTGCCTGAAAGCTTTGTAAAATTTTCCTACATTTCAAGTTTTTTTAATCTCTTGTAACGTTAGTTAACATCTTCTGAGAACTATACACACTATACACTTCTGTTAACATTATTAACTGAACTCGTGTATGCTGGTATTAATAATATTAAATTGTGTAATTAAACTTTGTTGGTTAATGAAGAAAAACTTTTTGCTCTAATTTTAATCTATTTTGTCTGTTGATATTTATGTTGCGTTTTTATTCCTCGTATTTGTTAAATTTATTAAATTATAATTTTAATTTCTGAATGACTCTTCCTTATCTATTAATTCGAGAATTGACTGAAGAGAATTATTCAGTCCGTATGTTCTAATTTGAATGTAGCGGTTGGATTGTCCCAAAACAAATTCTCAACGTTACATTCGATCTTCATCTTAACCCTATTCGTTGAGGTTAATTTTGGTTTCGTATTTTCTATTATTCTTGCGGCTCACAGACGTCTTCTGGATCTCCGTGAATATAGAACGAATCCTGATTGTACCTTACATTCGAGAAATAAAACACATGGATATGATTTTGGTAATATTAATATTTAATCTTTGCAAAATTAATTAAGTTTAGGAAAAATTGTCATTTCGAGATACACGCTAGCAATAATCGATTCTTTATCTCAGGGTCAATAGTAAAATGAATTAAATATATAAAGTGTGAATTCTTTTGGCTGCTACGAAAGGTTCCATTAATTAATAACAAACAATATAGAGTACATTAAAATATAATCTTACTACTTATGATCTAATGTGATATTATAAATAATTATTAATGTTGAATAAAATGGCTTGCAATCTTAGACCATATATACCACTAACGTGATATAGACACGGCCTCAGCCCCACTCCTGGGCAGAGCGGTGAGACCAACATCTCCAGCGGCCTGTGACGTCAATTGTAGGCAAAACATTGTTATTACTGTAGCAGCAGTCGAGTATTTTGTGTTTTGTGGAGTTTATTATTTTAATTATTTACAAAGATTTTTAAGTTTTTTTAATTTTTATTGATATTATCAATATGGTAACCTCTTGCTGTGCTTATAATTGCACACAAAGACATGATAAAAATAAAGAAATATCCTTTCATACGTAAGTACATTTTCCTCACGTTTGGTTTTGAGGTTAGATTATGGAGTTGGTATTTTGATACCTAATTAAGTATATTTTATTTATTAGAAAATTATTATTTCTTAAGAAAATAACTTGTCCACAGTTTTCCAAAAGATATGGTTTTACAAAATAAATGGATCAGAGCTATGCGGAGAGATAAATTTAATCCCAAAAAAAGTTCTCGAATCTGTTCTAAGCATTTTTCAAATGAGTGTTATGATACAAATCCTTGGAGCTCCAAGAAAAAAAAAGATGATTCTGTTCCAACTATTTTTGAATTCCCTGACCGTTTATCAAAAACAAAACCGGCAAGAAAACCTCCAATAATAAGGAATAATAATAATTGTAGAACAACTAGGTAAGTGCATACGAATACGAAGAAATCAAACACCAATAATAATGGGTACCTACATAGTACCTGATTGTTTACTGTAACTGTTATTAATGGGTACCTACTCAGTTAAATTGTATAATTAATGTTAGGCATATTTGGAGGATTTATTTGTCTGTGTTTTTTTAGAGCAATTGAAAACAATTCAGGGTGTGTAAATGAAAACAACAGTGACAGCACTGGCACTTGTAAGGCTCAAGACGCAGTTGTAAGAACCAGTGCAACTGTTGAAGGGGAACCTGCTTCCAAAAAAAGGAGAGTTTATATTGGAGATTTCAAAGAAAACCCTTTATCAGAAAGAGAGCGGCAGTTTAGAGCTTCTGTCAAGAAAGTTATGTTTAGAAAAAAACCAGCTTATTCGTAGTTTGCGTCAAAGGAATACCCGGCTCAATAGACGCGTAAGCAATCTGGAGACCTTATTAATGCACTTAAAAAGAAAGCATCTGATTTCTGACGAAACTTCATTGACACTTACCGTAAGTTCAACAGTAAATTTAACCTTCCTTTTAGAAAGTCCGCAATACATTTGTTCATATTATTATGGCACTATTTTCAGTCATGTCTCCCATAAATTTAATACACTTCATGATTTGTATTTTTTTCAGGAAACCATGTCTCCATATTCCAAAACTTTATTCAAACAACTGTTAAAGCGTAAAGGAGGGAAATGCCCAGACGAATTAAAAATGTCTGCATTTACGTTAAATTTTTATTCACCGAGGGCGTACAATTACGTGAGAAAAACATTTAATAGAGTTCTGGCGCATCCGAGAACCTTGCAAAAGTGGTACGAGTCGGTTAACTGCGAGCCAGGGTTCCAAAAAGCGTGTTTTGCTGTCCTTGCCGAAAAAGTTGTTGAATTGAAGAAGCAAGGAAAACTTTGCATTTGTTCATTGCAAATTGATGAGATGTCAATTCGCAGTATGATAGAATGGGACGGTGAAAAATTTGTTGGGTATGTACTTAGTTATGCAATATGTATGCAATTATGCATATAATATACACCAATTAATACACCTACATTGGTTGTAGGTCCTTTTTCACGTTTCATTCAATTAGGGATGATAATAATCCTCCCAACCTTAAAAAACAATTGCAAATAATAAGGCACTGTAATAATAAAATTATTAGTGTCGGGATTACAATCTTGAATGAAAAATCAGAAATTTCTGATTTTCTAACACAACGCACCCAAGTTACCCTCTTTATATAATATATGTAATAACGCTAGGCTTTTATTTTAGGTATGCTGACATCATGAGCAGTGGGAAGGAGGAAAAGGCTGACAATACCCCTGCAGCGAAAGAGGCCTTTGTATTTCTTCTGAACTGCGTAAATGGCTCTTGGAAGTTGCCTGTAGGCTATTTTCTAATAACTGCCCTTTCTGGTGAGCAAAAGGCCAATCTAATAAAAATGTGTTTGGGAATGGTTCACGATGTCGGAGTGAAGGTGTGCAGCTTGACTTTCGATGGTGCCCGAAGTAATGTAAGTGCTGTGGAAAAACTGGGAGTGGATTTTGATATAAACACGGAGAAAACATGCTTTCCACACCCTATCTCGGGTGACCCGATTTTTATCATACCTGATCCCCCACATATGCTAAAACTAGTTAGAAATACTCTAGGAGACAAGAAGATAATGTACGATGAAGACAGTGAACCCATATTATGGGAATATATTGAGAAATTGGTGGAAACGCAGGAACGAGAAGGTCTACATTTAGCCAATAAATTAACAAGCGGGCATGTAAATGGCAACAAGAAAAAATGAAGGTAAAACTTGCTGCGCAGACCCTAAGTCTCAGCGTTGCCAAGGGTCTGCAGTACTTAAGAAAAAATGAAATATATTCAGAGGAATTTAAGGGCAGTGAGGCAACCCAACGTTTTCCTACCTTAATTAATGATGTGTTCTACATTTTGAATAGTAGAAGTTTGCTAGGCAAATGGTTTAAAGCGGGACTCCAGGCAAAAAATAGAAGGATAATCACCAAAAAAATTGAAGAAGCAATTAAATATATCAAGGGATTAAAAACTGCACTAAAAGGACAACCATTATATACAACGCTCAACAAAACTGGTTTCATTGGTTTGGTACTCGGGCTTAGATCGTTCCTCGGAATATTTGACCATTACTCCACAAAGAATTGTGAAGTTGGATTGAGGTTTCTGTTGAGTTATAAGGTCTGTCAGGACCATCTGGAAATATTTTTTAGCTCGATACGGAGTATGGGGGTTATAACAATAACCCCTCAGCCAGACAGTTTATGGCAGCTTATAAACGCCTTGTAATGCATACGGCTGTCACCGCATCGGAGAGGGCTAACTGCTTAGACCAGAGCCCCTCCTTTATTCTGTCATTGAGTATGGAGAAAAAGGTGAAGACCATTGATTACCTGCTTTCGGGAATCCCAAACGAATCCTGCGAGGACCCTGTTACAGATTATGACTATGCTATGTCAAGTTCAACCTATTACAATAATTTAAGTTTATATGTCAATGATGTTTCCGAGTACATTGCAGGTTTTGTAGTAGTGAAACTGAAGAGAATCCTGAAATGCGAAACCTGCATAGCTGCTCTGGAGGAGCAGAACATTACAAAACATTTTATAAAAATAAAAAACTACAAAGCTGACAAAAAATGTCTTGTTCAACCATCGAAAGATGTAATTCATGTATGCCGTTTTGCTGAATCGGAGTTACGCATCTTGAAAAACAAAGGTACCTTTCAACAGAAAGATCTGTTATTTAAACTAATAATTAATATATTAAAGAATGTGAGGAACTGTATTTTTAAAGTGCTGAATCAACACGCCCTTGATTTCGATGTAGAGGGAAATCATGTAATTAATCTTATAAAAACTATTAGTTATAATTACTGGAAAGTTAGGCTTCACCATGAGGCCAAGTCCTTGCATAACACTGACTGTAGAGTCAGAAGCAAACTTACTAAATCTATTTTATTCAAAAACCAATAATTATTAGTTTTAATTTAGTTATAGTTAGTTAGTTTTAATTTTAAATTAATTCAATTTAAAGAAATGTAAAATTTTAACTTACTCGTAGTTTAAAGGTTGTAAAATTAATTTGATTGCGTTATAAATAATGTATAGTAAGTAAAAGTAAGTGTATTAATTTTGTCAATTTGAAATACATATTATAAAATAAAAATAATAATATCTATGCTTTTAGACTAAAATAATTTTATTATAAGATAGGTGTATAATTAGTATATTGTTTATTAAAAAACAAATCCTTGCTAAAGCTTTGAAAAAAATATTAATTTCACTAAAAACCTGGGTCGGGTGCCTCCTTCAGTACACGGTTATACGGGGGCTCACGAGTTTTCTGCCTACAACTGACGTCACAGGCCGGATTCATGTTGATCTCACCTAGAGAGACTGGGGGCGTGTCTATGGTATATATGGTCTAAGCTTGCAATATTTCGTTTCGTTAGGTGCGCAATGCATTCTGGTTATGGCATGACGTCATAAACATGGCCGCCTCGTGGTCAGTTATTGTGTGTAAAATTGTTCCCAATGTATTTTAATAAAATATGTTCACTTTGTATTCACTAATTCTTATATACTGTTTTTTCTTTTCTTTATAAAACGTCCATCAGTGATTAATTGTGGTGTGAGTTATTGGTGTTACTAGTGATTGTTCATGTAGATTAATTACTAAAGTTGTTTGGTTAAGATGTTTGTAGAATACGTTACAGTTCTTAGTTAGTTTTAGTTTAGGCTTCTTCTTGTTAATCACTTGATATTTTCTTATTTTCTTACCGGTAGTCGTTCATATTTGGTTAGATGACTTTTGTTAATAATTTAATTATTTTTCTGATTTTTTGTTTATAATTTATTCTTCTAAGTTGGTTCCTGGTTTTAAAATTTTTTACATAATATTTTTCTGCGAGCACTCCTCAACCGTATTCAATCGTGGTTAACAATCAAGTGTCTAATTTCTTCTTTTTGTCATAGAAACTGACGAAAATTTCTTGGATTCTGATTGGCCCATCAGGCAAAGTTCAAATGTTACATGACCAAGACCCTTCAATTACATTACATTTTACAATTTGCCTTTAACTTAATATTTTATCATTATACAATAATAGTTAATACAATGTCTATGTGGTTAATAAGAATAAAATTACAAATCATTTGATATTAACATGTCCTGGTTTAGTCCTGTAAAATTTAGTACTTGGTGGATTTTCCATTTTTCTTATTAAACAATTTATAATGATGGATGTCAGTTAACTATGACCCCTCGATATAACATTATTTTAAATTTATTTGCTGTTAACATGAATCTTTTATAATATAAAACAAAACTCTTAATGATACTCCTTATGTTAACAATTATAACTTACTACCTTAACTAATTGCACACTGTTAAACAATTGTTTGTGTGATAATTCCCACATCATTATTGTCAATCATGATTGATCACTTCTTAATCTAAATAATAGCACACTTTTCAACTGTAGTTTATGTGACTATTATTAGGCCACCTTTCATGTGTTTATTATCACTTATAGCACTATAAGGGGTTGTGCCTCTTTTTTCACTTTAGTTTATAACAAGACAGATTTTTATTGGCCTATTATACATATAGGTCATACACCTGTTACATAGTGAAACGGTTGTACTCTTTATTGTTTTATTAGGTTTATTTATTTAATGATTGATTATAGTTTTTTATGTTATTTTTATTGAGTTACTGTCCTATCTTACTGGGTAAAGTCTGGTTATACTTATTTGTTAGTCATAGTCAGGTCAATGGTTGGTGTTGTTGAGTTAAATTTGGTTCCTTCATTATCTTCAAATTTGGGGTTTCTGTTTATTAGTTGTTGATCATCGTGTTTGGTTCCATCATTGAGTAGGGTTTCAGCGATTATCATTATAATTATTCTTACAGCGTTCTGTTTCGTTACAACATACAGAATCTTCAAATTTGGGGTTTCTGTTTATTAGTTGTTGATCATCGTGTTTGGTTCCATCATTGAGTAGGGTTTCAGCGATTATAATTTATAATTATTCTTACAGCGTTCTGTTTCGTTACAACATACACTATAACGTAACAGACACTCGTGACTTTCTTTCACCTAATCAGCTTATGTAGAAGATGGGGTAAATTATTAACAAATTTTTACAAACTGATAGACAATTATTTACAGTTTTGTACTCGATCATAATTATATCAAAGGATTTAATACTACTAGATACGTAATTGCTAAATTATTTACTAAATATTTTTAATTTTTTTCTAAAATCCTGCTTTCCTGTGTGTGTTACTCAGTACTCTATTTACTTTTAAACCGATGGATACAAGATAACTGTTAAGTAAATTTACGAAAACGTTAACTTTTGGTGTTTATTTCATTTAGCAAGGAACGTTGAACGTTGTTCTCAGTTTCTTGAGAACTGAGTATTGCGTTTTCATATAGATATAAGATTTAAAACATTTTAAACAAAATTGTTTTGTGAACCATATTTTATTCCAGTTTTAATCTGTTTTATAAAATATACTATTAATATTGTAACATTACATTTGGAACAACATAATATCTTACCTGATTTAATGAAAACTTTGGTTAAGAAGCTAACAAGAAGAACAATATCTTCAAAGATGATAGTGAAGAAGAACGACTAACAATTTTAGACTGACTAGTAAGACAACTGACCGTACCCAAATTAATGATTTAGGCTAAGTGATGCAGATATCTTCAAACCCCAACTATGACATGAATTTTAGTATTGACCAAACAAAGAAGTGTAAAGACAAACAGCTTATGAACCAGGACTATAAAGAACAAATGGTTTCAGTTGATGTATCATTAAATCCAGACAATCAAAATACAAAGTGAGGGATAATAGACCCAAACATATAATATTATGTAAGAAAAATATTAGTAAATAATTAAGTCAATTGATGTAACAAAAATATAAATATACTTGGTTATAGATACAAGAACCATACAAATAATTGTCACATATAGAGTTCATAGGGTTGTCCAATAAGCAACAAATTATAACACGGTCACAATAACATTTATAACAAGAGTGAAACCCATATAAACAGTAAATGTAACAAGATTATTAGAACTGTGTGGTGAGGTAGAGCAACAGTGTTCACTTTATTGTAATTTTTGTAAGTCAGACATCAGTAAGTATACAGATGTTGAAACCAATATAAATAGTAAATATGACATAGACAGTGTCAGAATAATGAGTGAATTAGCTGACAAGGGACTAACCAATTAGTATAGAATTGGTTTTGTACAATGTGCATGTTTTATGTTTTAGGCACAGTGTTATCATAGTATTTGTGTTGTGTTTTTTAGTATGTAACAGATGATACAGTTAGTTTAAAGGAATGTCAATTTAATGATATTAATTCAATTTTTTTTATGTTGTGTTAACAAATGTAACAATAGAGCTGATGTTAAACCATGGTAAATTAATTAACCAAGCAGAATGGACTATACAAAGATGTTTTATTAAGTGTCAAACACCTATACAGTTTGAGTATAAAACAGCTATTTGTGCATGGAATTGGTATAATCATAGCCATGTGAACATGAATTTAACTATTAGAATAATATATATTTTGTGTTGTTAAAATAACGTTATATGTTAACCAATTTGATGAATGTTAGAAGTTAATTTAATTGTTAGTGATGTTAAAACATGATGATGAAAATAATACTATTACATAGGCCAGGTGAAACCAACTTTAGTAAATTTTGAACAATTATGTTAGAAATTTTGTAATGCAAATGTGAATGGATAGATGTAGTTATAGGTAATAATGTGTACAAGGAATATAGAAACAAAATAACACATATCAAGTTATTTAAGAAAATTCCAAATAACAAATTTGTAACATCCATAGTTCTTAAGCAAAAATAGGCATGTTTGGTGTCTAAATATAACACATGTGAAGATCAAAATAATGCCGATAATGGTTTTAAACTCCCATTCAGTATAGAAAAGTTATGTTAAATTAAAGATTTTGAACGAAATTTAGATTCTGAAATAATAAAAGTATATGACAATGTCTGTCCGAATTGACCAACCAGGTTCCAAGTTTACCCTTAGCAACCAGAAATTTCGGATAAATAAAAGGAGACTTCTTTGACAACGATCTTAGCAGATAGACGCGTTCTTAAATCGCCTTACATTATATGTTATAAAACGTGAAAAAACTATACAACTAAATAAATACAGTTAGAGGTACACTACACGAACTCTTTGCAATAACAGAAGACTACCCATTAGACGAATTAGAAGAAATAACAACCAGGAAGAAAATTTGAAGTGGACGAGGGACGAGAAGGAAGATCTGACGTGTACGTGGGCCCTATTTTCAACCAAGAAGAGTACAAGAAGAGGATTTGGTGATCTGACATCTCATTATTTTGTATTTCAACACACACATTTGGATACACGTATTTTAAGTAATAATCAATTTATCTACAGACACCATATAACACAAACACTAAAAACAATCACTAATAACACCATATAAGACTAACACCTTTTTAAACACAACGAAAACTATTAATTTACACAATAACTATCAAAGCCTGATTTGAACATAACCTTTTTTTAAACTGGTAACTACTATACGATTTCTGTGTGCACCTATCACTCTAACGTTGTAATATCCCATAATTGTAAACTTGTATTTTGATTAATAGTGTAATATTTTGTTTAATTTATAACCCCCGAACCATATACGCCCTGAGATAATTGATATATTTTATTTAAAAACATTAACAAAAAGCATGGTTTAGGTCTCAAGAAATACTGAACGTTTGGCTACTACTGCTGCCATCTGGTAAAGAGAAGATTTATAATTTGTAATTCAATTGCGATTATTCTGTTTAAATTTATTAAACCATTAACCAGTGTTGTTTTCGAATAAAAGATTCCACAAGGATATATGTTTGATAGTAACTGTGTGTCGTTATTATTGCCGTTACATTTAGTAAATAGAATTCACAGGTTGTAGCTGACCCGATAGTTGGCATCGGTGAGTGACGTCACGGAAAAGAAGCAGCGTAGTGGGAGTAAGCGGCAATTTACAAAATTATTCGCCGTTCAACATAATACATTTATAGTTACACATAGACGACTCCAGTGCGAGTTTGTCGATACATTATTTACCTATATTACAAGTCGGCATTTCTAACGGAAGGTGTAATTCAAGTGCACACTATATAAGTACAATTAACTGATTCACAATAACATTGTACGTAACGAAATATTCTCTGGTTACAAATAGACGAACCCGGAGAGAGGAAACGTCACGTTTCCATTAGAATCAATCCTCTCATAGATAAACATTATATCGTTACAATATTAACCGTTTTACCGTCTACTGGGAAACTGACTGATGTAATTAAGACTGAATTACAACGTCAGGACCTGGTTATGTAAAGGGGGTAGTAATTCTTATATATCAACAAATATATTACTAAATCCCTAATAACTTCAAAAATTTCCAATATTAAAAGTAAATTTGAAAACGTAAACACCAAAGAAAACAATAACAACGACGACGACGACAATCACCACCAACACCACCACCCACCACCACCACCACCACCAACACCACCAACACCAGCACCATAACCACCACCACCACCACCACCACCACCACCACCACCACCACCACCACCACCACCACCACCACCACCACCACCACCACCACCACCACCACCACCACCACCACCACCACCACCACCACCACCACCACCACCACAACAACAACAACAACAACAACAACAACAACAACAACAACAACAACAACAACAACAACAACAACAACAACAACAACAACGACAAGAACAACAACAACAAAGACGACGACGGCAATCACCACCAACACCATAACCACCACCACAACAACAACAACAACGACGACAACGACAACAATAACAACAAGAACAATAACAACAAGAACAATAACTACAATGATAACAACGACGACGACGACGACAACGACGACAACAACGACGACGACGACGACGACGACGACGACGACGACAGCAACAACAACAACAACAACAACAACAACAACAACAACAACAACAACAACAACAACAACAACAACAACAACAACAACAACAACAACAACAGCAACAACAACAACAACGACAACGACGACGACGACGACGACGACGACGACATCAGTAGTTCAAACAAGTAAGATTATGTCAGGTGTCTAATATACCACTGTCGTAACGAATGTTTGCTTCAAACAGATGTATCCTGCTTGTGTTTCTAAGAAATGTATATACTTGGGGTAATCGTTTTTGTTTTTTCATCGCTGAGCTGGTGTACTATAATATTCTTTCAGTGGTTTATTTGTTATGTTTGAACTTAAGTACGGTAACAAATTAATTAATCTGACATTCAAGTTTAATAAACTCTTAATAGACATAAGTGGACACACACGACAGAAACATCTGAAGCCACTTTTTACTATAGTCTTACAAAAAGAATAGGATTAATATGTTTAGAAGTATCTATAAACAAATAGGGAATTATGAAATGTAACT
The DNA here is from genome assembly GCA_034769895.1 of Magicicada septendecula. Taxonomy (NCBI): domain Eukaryota; kingdom Metazoa; phylum Arthropoda; class Insecta; order Hemiptera; family Cicadidae; genus Magicicada; species Magicicada septendecula. The sequence continues at coordinate 271,055,859 of CM068367.1, forward strand.
TATTATTATAAATGTTAAGTGAAGGAAGAGAAAAACTTAAAGAAAGTTATGACAAAGTTAGTTAGAGCTTAACTTCTACAATTTTTAGCCGCAAGTCCACATTGTTAAAACTAGTTAATACGTAAAAGTATTAATTATTTATTAATTGCAAAGACGTGTTTAATGTTCACCTCGTATTAAATATTCAGTTCATATTTTGCTTTTCCTTTTAATTTATTTGGTACTAGTATTTCATAAATATTGTGTTCTTGAGGAAAGTAAATAATAAGTTATATTCTAACAAAAAGTGTTAAAAAGTGGAAGATTAAATAACAATTATATAATTAAATAGAGTATAAAGACAAGTATAAAAATCAGTATGGAGAACCATACATTACTTCCATGTTGTAAGATTTATGTTTAAAATAATTTACTTGAATTCGGTTCGGTAATTTCTAAAAAAATATCGCCCACCCTCAAACTAATTTCACTATTTATAGATATTTTTGTTATTATGGGGTAGTCGTATAATATAATGTTATTTTCAGTCACTTTATCCATACAAATTAGGTAGGCTTACTTTATTCTTATAAAGAAACCGAACTACGCAGATAATCATCCCTCCTCCGAAGCGCTCCGAAGTCACTCAAGGACCCTGAGCATCTTGCAGAGGGTTCATTCCCTAAAGACGAAAAGTCTGTCTATGAAGCATTCCTCTGTAAACACGTGCAGTTACACTGCCCAGCGATCCACAGGAAGCAAATCGCTATCCACGCTGGTCACTTTTTCAGCTTGCACGCGTTGTGTTGGTGTGGGTTTCGGCACTTTCCATTTAAAAAGCGTGCAAATGTAAGAAAATAAACATGAGTGAGGCCAAAAATAATGCGAATTGTGTGTGTGTGTGTGTGTGTGTATCTTGCCTGCCTTTTTATTGCGGTAATCATAATAATAAAATGGAAACGTAAACATTACGTAATTGAGATATGCTTGCCTGCTACGAACGATATATTTTCTCTCATACATGATTTAAATTAAAATGAAAAATATAGAATTTAGTTAAAATTAAATGAAATGTTTCCATAAAAACTACTTCTTTGTTGTCAATAACGTAGTACACATATAAAACTTATAAAAATGTACCTCATCCATCATCAACTACAATTTTAATTTATAAAAAACCATACATGACTTTCATGTTCTCAGATTATATATAAAATCATTTGGTACTGCCTTTATGCGTACCCCCAGTTATTTCGATAATGCGATTTTTGGGCTTCGATATGAAGTGAATATCGCACATAATTTTATGTAGTGAAAGAATTATACAAATTTTAATTTTGTATGTTGCAAATAGTTGGCTGGTGATTCCAATTGATTTCGTTGGTCATTTTTTAATGGAAAATTGCTGTAGTAGTAATTTATCACCGGGTCGTGGCTGTGACACCAAAAATTAATTATGTTAGGTTAACATGAAAACTGAAATTATAGGCTACATGGAAACCAATACGTGTATAGTGTAAAACTATTTTTTTGTAAAATCAAGGAAAATCCAACTCGAAGTAAGTTGGGAGTGGCCCAAGGGTCAACCCCTTGCCTATTATTATATGCCTACATGTCATTTTTATGTGGCAGAACTCGTTTTTTTGGTAAAATCCGTTTTCCGACAAGTACTCGTTTTGTGACTAACAAAAAACAAACATCCATTATGTACAATATGTAGAGCATATTTTGTCATTTCTTAATACAATGTTTTTTGTTTTTCATTAACCATAAATATTAATACCACGATACTAATACGACGACCACCCACGATACCCACGATATTAATTGATGACTCGTTGGGCACTTGGTGAAACATATTAATACAAAGGTTTTGTAAAATATGTGAAACTTACCAAGTGTTTTTATATATTTTACAAAACCTTGTATAAATATTTGTATTTTTCATTTTGTATTTGCTGTTGTTTTTTCCAATTTGTAAACTTAAAAACGTTAGGTTCTTTATTTTAAGTGTTACTCTGTTATACGCATTGTATTACACGTTTAATGTTATGTTTTCTCAACCACAGCTTTTATTTATTTTAGCAGTAAACTAAAAACCCAAAACCATTATTACCTAACTACCAAATTAAAACAACACGTATTTTTGCTTTACATTAAGAAATAGGGCAATTTACAATTAGTACACTTCTTCTTTTCCACACCGTAATATATTGATACAATCGCATATTAAAAACATCGAAATGTATTGCGGGTACTCATACAGTTCCAATCATTTACTTGAATTCGGTTCGATAATTCCTAAAAAAATATAGTATTTTGTCAATGTGAAATAAAATGTTTCCATAGAAACTACTGCTTTGTTGTCAATAAAGTAGTACACATATAAAACTTATAAAAAATTATCTCCTCCCTCATCAACTACCATTTTAATTTATAGAAAATTACCCCCTTCCCCTTCAACTACCCTTTTCATTTATAGATATTTCATCTACCATTCTACAGTGGATTATTATGACCTTCTTTTAAGGATACTTTATTTATCAAAATTAAGCACTTTACTCTTGTTACAACGTAAAAGATGGCAGGTAAACTACCCCTTTCCCTTAACTGATCTTCACCAAAAAACAATAGGCCTTGAGTCCCCTATAATTCATGGCTGTATGCAAAAAAAATTTCGTTCTGTTTGAATTTGCGGCTGTTATCGTTTGCCATAGAAAAAAATTCTACACACAGACACAGACACACACACAGACACTTTTCGAAAAATGACTTTTTTTCATGTTTTTATGGTAGTACAATCAGAATCTGCCGTTATTTCGAACACGATTTTTTTCGACATGACCATACTTCCATTTCCTTATGGAACATGGAAGTAAAAATTACATATTAAACCAAGTTAGAATTCTTGCACCCTCAATCCACCTGGTAGACAAACAATCCCCTAAGTAGGAGGGTGTCTTCAATTTCTTGCGCGCGCGCATGTGTGTGTGTGTGTCGAGGGGGTGTAGTGTGTCTATTTACTCCTCGTCACAGTTTTATAAAAGACTGCTGCGGATTAAATTGTTATCTTGAAGTAAGTAGACAGGAACGTTATTACTTAACGTGTACCCGTAGTATCGTAATTGTATAATAATTTGCCCGTGTTATGCTTTGTATATGTTAATTTGTAATAAATAGTTGTAAATAGTGTATCAGTTGATCGTGGAATATTTATGTTGTGTTTTTTCGAATGTGATTTAATATATAAGTTAAAAGAATTGAATTATTCTGCCTTGTTTTAATAAACAGAATTATAGTTATTCCAATTCAGCAGTTAGAACTCCAAAATCAATTCAAAAATAGCGGTCGAGTCATCCCAAACAATTCTCAAGTCACCTTCGATATTAGGCTTTAACCTATTCTTTGAGGTTAATCTTGGTTTTATAGTTTGCGTACTTCCAATGACTCTCCGACGTCTTCTTATCCTTGTAAATTATAAAATAAATGTTGATAATATATTATGTTCTTGAAATAATAACGCATGGATATGATTTATTAACATAATTGTTTAATCTCTGTAATATGAGTTCAAATTGGTAGAAAATTCCATTCGATACATACGGTTGTCACAATCGATATTTACCTCAGGAGTGAATAATTAAATAATGTTAATATTTTTCGTGGGAATTCTTGTGGCTGCTAAGAAAAGTTCCATTACATGATAATTAACAATATAGAGTACCTTTACAAATCATCTATTACTTATAATCTAAAAAAAATTACAAAAATTATATATTAATTAACATACGATGTTTGACGATATTCAATACGCTTCGTAAAAAGCATGCAGGTTATAGTGACGTCAACATCATAGCTGCCGTTGTCCGTTTCACAGAATAATGAAGTTTATTAAATGTGTACAAATAAATGTTTTCCTTGTAATCACTGTTTCGTTCAGATATGGAATTTGTGTTCACTTGTTAAAATGTTTACTAAGTGATTAGTGTTAGTGTGAATTGGTGTATTGTCTAGTGGTTGTTCCTTTTTGGATAAAAATATTGTCAATGATTAAGTCAAATTATACTTTACACATCTAGGCGATATTGCTAAACGTCTTCTGGTTTTCTTTATAATTTCTTGATGGTGTGTGTTCCTGGTTAGTGTATTGATTGTAGTGGAGGAATTATTTATCTTCAATGGTGGTCATACAAATCTTCTTTCACAAACGGCTTAGTAATTTTATATTTTTATTTTAATTACATCTCGACACGCACTATTCAACTATTCTTCATCACAATTAACAATTAAGTGTTATTTCTTCTTTTCTAGTCACGGAACTCATACAAACTTCTTAAATTTTGATTGGCCATTTATGTACAGGTTAAGTGTTATGTGATCAATACCCATTAATCACTTTACATTTTATAAATTACCTTTAATAGATAATTTTATTATTATACTTTAAAGATACATGCAATGTTTATACAATTATTAATTAGATAATTATAAATAATTTGATACTAAACATGACTCAGTTTATAACTGTAAAACCTTATTAATTTGAATTTCTCTGATATGTGGTGGAACAATTTGTTCTGGTTGATTATAATTTATACCTTGACTCCCTGAGATAAATATATTTAAATAAATTAACTGGTGACATAAAATCTTATAACATATAACAAAAACTCTTAATGATAATACTTGTTTTTAACAACTTTAATTATTTCATACTTTTAAACTATCGTCTGTATGAGAATAATAAAACAATTTTTATAAATAATAATTAACACTGTTTAACAGTAGTCTGTGTCACTATTTATTATTATAACACTCATCACTGTAAAGGTTTGTGTCGCTTTTTCTATCCTTAATTATAGGCCTATACAATTTTATTTAATACAATTTTATTTATATGGATAGGTACTCTTTATTGGGTTTGGTTGTTATTCAGGGTAAGTTGATTAGGCCTACTAGGTTTATTTATTTAACTTGTCTGTTTACTGCCCTATTCTACTGGGTTATTTCTGGGTCTCTTGATGATATTAAATAAATCAAAAGTTGTTTTTATTTAGTTATATTTGGTTCTTTACTAATCTCTTTAAAACTTGGTAATTTCCTTTAATTGACTATTAATTGTGATTTCTTGTTCCCTCTCTGGATAGGATTTCCCTATTATATTTACAATTCTTGTTGTAACATTTTGTTTCGTTACAACGTTAATATCGTGCGTGATTTATCCACGAAAACAACTTATGTAGTTTCGTAGTTGGAGGGTAGTGTTGTGAATTTAACTGAATTAAAGATTATCATTTTATAGATTATATTATAATTTATATTATATTATATTTTATTTTATTATAGAATTTAATTTAGGGATAATTTTTATTTTATTATAATTTTTAGATTTTTATAACTGTAAATAAAGAATTTTGACATTAAAGAAAGGTAACTTAAGTAAGGTAATTACTTTACTTTTTTCTGTAGACAGTTTGTTATGATGCTGAGAAAAAATTAATATCTCATATTCTCAGTGGCATACGGAAGGCATATTACATACAAAAAGTTACATCTGTTAGTTTATGATCGCTCAAGAAAACCAATTCTTAGTCATCGAATAAAATAAAAATATTTAAACATTTCTTGTTACTTAGGCCTGATTTCTAACTGACACAACATATTATTAAAAACAAATCAGTTCCAGTAAGGAAATAATGCTTAAAACTATTTTTGAAGGTAAATTGATCAGATACAAATTTCGCGTGTTTCTTTAATGTGCCCCGCTCTAAAAAAGCTTAAAAATAAGTTACGCTTGAGAGAGGTCGTACTTTGGCTGTCATCTTATTTTACAATTAGATTTGTAACCACACACCTGATAACCAATGTGAGTAATTAACCTCTCTCTAAAATATAAGTTATGCTTTCTAGTTTTCGATCTTCCTGCGTTGGAGAATTATCATTTGGTTTATTTTGCACATAAATCTAAATGAGGATTTCCTTATAATAATAATATTACAATAAACATCAGTAAAGAACCAAGCCATACCGCATGGTTTTTTTTTTATTAATGAGACGGGTGCATGGCTAGTATAACGCGTCGCCAGCCGCTAGTTGTGGTATTCGCAGCCAGGAGGCGCCGCTGTTATCTCAGTAGGGTACTTAATTTTGCCTCAGGACGGCGACGCTGAGTGCACGCCGTACTGAGCCTCCGCCGGAATTGAACCCGAAACAACGTGCACATGAATCGCTCGTGCTAAGCACTAGATCACCTGGAGGCTCATAATAATAATATTACTATTCCTTTATTTCATTATTTTTGCCTTTTCCAAGGCTCTTACAGACCGTTACACTCTGCTGAAACAGTCACTGGAACATAAAGCCACCCAGTATACGAACAGGAGGCAAGTATGGCAGATCGGTTTATTAAACTGTAGTATATCATACTTGGAAGTTACATAAACCTGGGGGATTTAGTGTGGCAAGAAAGAAGACGACTGTGACCAGAAATAATAGAAGACACAGTAAATTCTAAGTACAACGCATGTGGCAATTCACGCGACAAAATTAATGTGGCATGTCAAAGAAGTGCAGTCAGATAATTCAATCCCTCGCTACCCGTAGAAACTTCTTTTTATCACTAGAGAAGTCGAGGACGTGGACATACAAGTTGGCGACTTCACTGAATCCCACGACTGGACTACATGATCCTGCATGTCTACCAATAAGCTTGGACCGTAAACGAAGTGTGTAGGTCTAGCAGGATTAAAGCACACCTTCACGAACGGTCTACTCTGACGGCTGAATGGCTATCCACATAATAATTCAAGATCTAGTAAAACTCAAGCACTACGTTGTTGAATATTAAAGATTTCTACAACGGTATTTTTAACTGCCCAACTGCAACCAGTGAAGTACCTAATGAACATGGTGACGAGGAGGAGGAAAACGAGTGACTTTTGTACTAAAAGTACAGTATCTCATGCAAGCGTTTAAAATTTTTGCAGTCAGTTCTATTTTTCAGTGTTCAGCTAGAATATATTTGTACATTTCAAAGTGAACTTAGGCCAAGAATAATCAACTTTTGTTAATTCCATCCATCTATTTTTTTAATTTTTATTCACGATTACCAAGCGCAAATTAAATATTGCTGTAACATTTATAATCCGTTAAAGTTTTATTAACTTTTATTAGTAACAGTTACATTTAATAATAATGTAAATTAAGTTATCATGATGTAGAGAAATAAAGTCGGTTTTCTTTAATGCAAATGTAATTTATTGCAGAAACGGCATAGCAAAAATTTTAATTAGAATTTCTTAAATTTAAAAAATCATGGAAATGTTTTATTAATATCGATTTTAAAATAAAGTTTCCGCGCATTTTTATAATCTCAGTTGTATCTCTCAAAATCAATTTTAAATATTCTAAAGAACAGCACGTATTTTTAAAACACCAACTTACACAATATGAATGTTTTCCAGTTTTTCACAAAACGTCAAAAACGTCACATATGTCGTTGTTGAAAAAACGATTTAAATTGTGAATTGAAACCATTTTTAAATTATTGAAGTTGCCAGTGGTCGTGCAATGCACATAAACATTGAATGCAAATAGAAATCTCTGAACTTAATTCTCGGAGACGTAAGAAGTAAGATTGATAATAAAATGACACTGAATTAGAATTTCAGAATTTACGTTGTGAAAGTAAATTCTCACAAGCATGTGAAACTAGGGTAGTTACAATTTTGACACAGAGGCAATTAAAACATTTCTGTAACGTTCTGTAATTACCACGAAATGAGAAAGTCTCCATTATTGTTGGTTTCCATAATAATTAAGATATTTATTATATATCCATAAGATATTTATCATTATACTCCATAATAATTAGTCTCGTATATTATGAGAAAGTCTTCATAATAATTAGTCTCCATTAGCAAATGTGTCCTTAAAATCGTGTGTGTGTGTTTGTGTGTGTGTGTGTGTTTGGGTGGTTTGCGGAGTGTCATGGGCACGTAAGTGGCAGTGTATTTTTGATGCGAGTGAGGGCGTGCGTGCCAGCTTTTGTCCTGTGTGTACGAGCTAATCATTCGTTCCTTCTTGAAACCCTTGGTATCTTTACTTTGCATTTAAAATGGAAATTAGGTAACAGAGTGTAAGCCGTTACGGATGCCGCTGAAGTCAGAGCTTCAGTACTGATGTATTTACTCAACAGCCAAAACGCCGGTCTCTGTTTGAAAACTTTCGTCGGTGTGTTTTCTGTAAATATTCTTTGTAGACGCATACTTCTGTTCGCTTTTTTTGGACGTTGTAAGCTAACAAACTTTTCGTTTCTTCCAGCTTTTTAAAAACCACTTTTTAAATGAAAGCCTGTACAGCAAAGCTTCTAAATTTGAAATACCTTAACATACGTGTTACACATCTCAAGCGCTTTAAAGAATGTCTTAATAACAGTTTCGATTAAACGAGAATTTTCATTGAAAATCGATTGGACGTTACAAGATGCAGGTTAATATTGAAAATTTATTTTCAGAATCATCAAGAATATTTTTACCTACTGACAATAAAGTAATGTGTTTATTATTCCCTACTTTATAATACTTTTGCTAATATAATTGTGTTTATTGATAATTGTGTTGTATTGTAAACTAAAGGTGAATGAAGTGATGATTCATTACTTCTTAAACGTCAAGGTTTTCAAATTCTGTTATAGCGGTAAGAAATTTTCTTGTTTGCCATGGACTTAGCTTATTAGTTTGTTATTAATTGTACGTTATCATTTTTGCTATTATTATTGATATGAGATTTGACGATGTGCACCACACGTTTTTCACCTGTGACAGATATAATACACAGGAGAGGACACAGGAGAGGGTTTTTAGGGGAGGACAGGGAAACCCTAGAAAATGTAGTGGAACAGATCTCACCCGAAAATATTATCGGACTAATGCGCTTCAGAGCAAACACCACTGGGATCAGGAAGCAGCCTACAGAGAGAATGTATTAAGGAAAAGAAGGAAGCAGAAAATGATCTTGCTAGGGCCGATGACAGATTAGCAGGAAACAGGTAACGTAGACACTGTGAAGGTGTAAAACAGACGAACGTCCACAGAACGAAGAATAAATGACACCACCTTTGAAGTATTGCGAAAGCTGGGTCCCGAGGTGGATCCGTGCCGTGGACAAAACGATTTGTGGTTTTGGTGGGTGCGAGTCCCACATATCGTAGGACCTTCCTGCTGCGAACATTAATTCCAGTCTCCCTTGTAAAAGAAAATTATTATCATGGATATACTATTATTTTTTATAAAAATTGCAATAACACGCTCAACAACTGTGATTTGTTATTCTTTTTATTTATTGCCGACCTAATTTTGAATAAAACTGCATGTCTACAGTAGTATGTTACAACTACATAGATATACATCACTCAGGGGTGATCATAGTGGAGGAAGACTGTGTTATGCTATTAAGGAGTCGTTATCTCGTTTAACCATTTAACATCATGAGTCGATAGACAGGTATGTATCGTACAAAGAGGTATGTAGGTATGTATAGGAGGTATTCTTCTCAATTTCGTAGAAAATCGTGTTTAAGTAAAATTTATTATAAAGCACCGAGTATTTAATCAACCATAAATCTTTTAATGAAAGAATAAAAAGCATTGCAATTACAGCCTAGATTATTAATATAAGAATTTCGTTTGTTGTATTGGACTTTTTGGATTGGTTTGTCATTTAACATTCAGATTCAGTTAAAGCACTAGTTATTATTACAAATAGTTTATCAGTAGACATATCGCATCATTAATGATAAATATCAGTTCGTTACAAGAGCAAACATAAACACATATGCTAAGCAAAATATTTTAAAAAATTCAACGTTAATGCTGAAACAACACTCGCAGATTACGTGCGAGATCAGCTGTAGAGATGGAGAGTAGAGCAGGCTTGTGTAGTAGGCCTATATAAGTGGTTCCTATACTAAAGCGGAACGTGGAAGGTAATGCATATAAAGCAGGCGGGTTATTTTTGCAACGTGTAATGTGGTTTTCCTCACAGGCCACCGAGTAACACAGCTTCAGAGCGCTTACAAATCCACGTGTCACGTTCGACACATTTGCAGTAACCTACGAGGCACAAACCAGAGTAACTTACAATAAAAACGCTATAATGGGCATTACTATTAATCATATTCTTAATATTTGTATAAAGTAAAGTTAAAAGCAAGAAGGTCAAATCACTACGTACAAATTAACTTTTCGTGCCGTAAACACAAAGAATATCCTATGAGTTATACTTTATAACCAACTGTAATTAATAAGTTAAAATATATAACACAATACCATTAAATGTATGAACGTATTAAACATGTTATTTATTGTTTCAATAGTCAATAACATATAGGATTTGTTCTTTACTTTGAATAACTAAAGTTAATAATTAAACAATTTAAGACATACTCAGAATGATCTGTTTATTTACATGTCAGAAATTTCAGTTTATCACTTTATAACCATGAAAATCTTTAATTATCTTTAGAGTGTCTAGAAAAAACTTGTATTCCTCAGTCACTGTTAAAATGCAGTAAAGATGCTTTGCGAACAAAATAAAACACTAATATTTATTATCATTAATGTGAGAAAAATATTTGTTGCTGACATTTTGTTCTATGTATATGCAAAACAATTCTTCACTTTTATAAAGCTTTATAATAAACAACGTGCGTCTCTTAACGGAGAGCGTGTTGCATATTAAGAAATGTACCGGTCTCTCCAACGGAGCAAACACACACACATCATCCACTGTTATACAAAAGAACATAGTATAAGAAAGAATATAGCATAACAGATATAACGTAAACTTTTTGTGAGCAGTAAAACAGAAAATTATAAAAAAATACAATTAGCTTTTTCAATAGCGGCGGTATTGTGCAGCCCACATGAAAACAAAGCCGAAACAATGAACTGACAGCTCTCCAACTGCTAGTGACAGCATTGTTTGTGAAACGCTTTGTGTTTAACACCCAAACAACCATCAACACACGAACGTTTTACACACTTTATATTATTTTCTATGTTATGGTGTTATAAATTCCTTTATCTTTAATTTGTTTGCTTTGGGAAAAGTAATAACATTTGTTTCCAAGGAATCAGAGAAAATGTAACGGGTAAATGAAATAACAAATCTAATATTCCAAAAAAAATGAAAAATGATTATTTTGTATAAATAGTAGATTTGATCGATAATAAAAATGTGACTGTGTAATAGTTATATAAATACCACTTATATAACATTTTAGCTCTAAAGAATACAAGTCATCTATAACAGCTGGCAGCACACAATACTTCACAAGTCACACCAACAAGAACTTCGAAACCCACATCAAATCGCAGATCTAAACTAAAACTCTGCTTCTGAGACCCTTATTTGTATCCCGGCTGTGGCGTAGCACGTGACAAAAATGGCCTAAATGCCGCTAGAGTAGTAGACCAACGTCTGAAAGGCGCATCTGGCATGATAAAGAGCGTTGCGTAAAATACAAAGCGACATGTAGATACAGACGTAGACGTTCTCTCTATCTACTCAGCGTAGTAATATTTTAAAATGTAGAAATACATTTCTTTAAAGCTTGGTGTTCATTCATTTGTAAGTTATCCAGAAACGATAGTATGCACAAATCTTGGTTTAAGTGGATAGAGTTACAGGGAAACTATGTCTTCCAATACGCGCTTGAGCTCAATTCTATCAATCTTAGTTTCTTGATACAAGCCTTATATATATATGTTACAAAGCATTTAAAAGTCAGAATCAAGCTAACACTACCTTTCTGACATTCACATTTGCGACCTTTTTTTGGAGGAGAGCTGAATTCAATGTAGAACGTATTGACAGCGATCGTAGGCTAGTGAATCACAGAGCTAGTGAGCCTAGACACAGACTCTCATGGAAAGGAATTCTGTTGCAATTGCAAGTAAAGGAATTACCGATTCCAGAGCAAAGTGAGTTTTACTTAACGTTGATAACTGTATTTTTGAAGCGGCGATAAATTCTAGCGGGTACGAATGTTTCAAACGGTCTTACTTAAAATAAAAGTCAACATAGTAAATAAGCGATGCATGCAATTATACTTACCTTTGCACTATAATTTCTAGAGAGTTGCTCCTCATTAATAAATTGAATACATCCAAGTATGTTTTCATGCAATTATAGTTACGATCCTACGATAATTTCTAGAGAGTTGGTCTACATTAATAAATTGGATACATAAAACTATAAATTGGTATCATTTCACATACAGTCTGTGCACGTGACTTTGAGAGTGAGTGTGTGGGCGAACGTTAAAACTTAATATTATTCACTGACTTTTTACAATTGGTCGAGAGACGAAGAAAACATTATAACTGAATGCGGAATGACATTGGGGTGGACGTTTGACCTGTTACAGACACAGTTGTACGGCCAGGTTATGTGTGTTAGAATGTAGGCGATTTATAAGCACAAAACTGGGAATCCCGTGTAAACTGTAACGAGGAATATCTTTTAATCATGAGACTCATATACTAGATAAGCAATGGAGTGTTTACATTGCTTCCGTTGCTACAGGTCAATGCTTGTGAGTTACGACAATGTGAAGACGGATAAAGAGAATGTCAACAATGTTCCAGATAATTCGAGGTGAGTAAAATATGTTATTATAATTTATTATATTATTTAATATTGAATACTATTTTTCATTCAAAATGTATTTTTTCTTACTTAAAACATGTTTTGGGCATCAAATAGATCTTCGGTCATCCTCAGCCATCTTAGTTTTTATCTTGTTGAATACTTGGTTGATTGTTGCCATGGATTCTTGTTGGCTTTTGGTAGTTTACACTGATGTTATTGTGTGTAGGTGTGGTATATAAATTTGTTTTTTGAGTGATTCCAATATTTAGTGTTTTAAAAATTATGTCATTTGCTGTGTTGATTTGTATTTGTTTAAGTATTAGTGTGTCTTGTGTTATGCGTTTTCCCATATATTCATTACTGTGCCTTTGTGTTTTATTCATTTGTGTATGTGTTTTATTAGTGTTATGTTGCTGATGCATGGGAATTCCTGTCTTGTTATTATTGCACATGTGGCCAAATTTGATGTATAAATATTTGTCTTTGTATCAATTTATGTGTTTAATAATGTTTTCTCAATTGGGTTTTCGTCTGGCCTATGTAATATCTGTTGTAGTCTTTGAATTCTATTTTGTATATGCAATTGTTGATGGTATCTATGTTGATGTATAGTTGATGGTATTATATATCTATCATCTTTGTTGTATGAGTTATTTAGTTTTTGTAAATTATTTTTGTTTCTTTTGTTCAATACGGCTCGCATAAGGCAGCCTACCCTGCCTGACTCCTAAGGTGCTTCGGTGGTACACATAGGAGACATTAGTATTATTTTTGTTTGTTTTGTAAGGTATTTTAATATCTTTATTTTTAAATAGTTTTGTAAGTTTTGTTATCCCATTGTTTATGTACGTGAATTTAGCCCACCTTTTTTGTGTTGTTGTTATTATTATTTATTTATGATTCATTTTGAACATTTCTTAATGTTTTGTCTGTATTTTACTTTCTTTTTTATTTTTTATTTTGTTTGTGATGTATCTACTGTACCCTTTTTATTCGGCAATTTTGAAAATTGTACTTCTTTGTTTCCGGTGCGTTTAGGGATATTTTATACATTCTGTTGGAGAGTGAATAGAAAGCTGCCATTTTATGTTGTGGTGGGTAGTTAGAATTATTAGATAGTGGGTAGATGATATATTAAAATGTATAATTTTATAATGCATTCTTAATAACGAAAATGGTATGTGAAGTAAAAATCTGTATACGCACCATTCATATACTTCAATACTTCTCTTCGTGGAGACGTGACAGACTACCAAATTATTAAGAAACATCGTAATTTGACTTTATGAAAGTCCAGCAAAAAAACCTTTTGACTATTGGCAATATTTATGATTTTATGCGTTTATTCATCTTAGAAACACTATAGAGAACTGTTATTGGTTTAACAGAAATAAATTATGGACTAAAATACGGAATTACGGTATTACGGAAAGAAGTAGGTTAGTAATTTACCGAACAATAAAGTCTTTAAAGATTTGTATTGTTTAATTGTTAATATTACTTTCAATTGTTTACTTTTTCTAGTCACGTATTTATACCTTTTCAAAGTGTTCCTATATTACTTACAAAATTAAAGTAAAAGGAATTTTACATTAATTCAATAATAAAAAACTGAAACATAAACGTATGTACACTAAAGGAATAAAAGAAAAGTTCGTGGAATAAGAAAATATGTGAAGATATACATATGATAACTAAGCGTAAATTTTCTCACGAAGTAAGATAATGTGGAGTGTATCAGCCAATAATAATGGTGTGAAATACGTTTTCTATTTGTAAAAAGACAATGATTATTATATACAAATTTTTTATTTTATTTTGAGCAAAACAAACTTAAATTGTGTTTCAAATACCACATCTCAACATAATTTATCAATATTTACTTCACAAACCAATCTGATTATTTTTATTTCATATTTTTTTATATCATATAAATTCTTAGAAATTGAATGGATTTTGTTTGTTTATTTTGACCAAATACTGGACAATGGACTAAATGAGAGCGGAATAATTGCAGCACGAAAGGAATCACCGTGCGAATTAATCCAAATGTTTCACCAATCAATAGCCATACTTATATGTTACGTAAACAGACGATACTGCAAATAAGTTAGAATCCTTGTAGCAGTTTAGAAACCGCCTTTAGGTAATTATTTACCGTGCGTGTGCGTAAGTATACGTGTCTACATGTGCGCTCTTACATATTGTTTTCTGCTGTTCCTATTTTTACGTTTTGTTAAGTAATTGAGTGACTTTCGGCTTCACGTACCCTTATGACTGTTATGTTTGATAACTCTCAGTCATTTTTCCTTAATCAACGATGATTATTCTTGACTGGACTGTATCTCGTTTGTTGTAATCCTGTTTCGTTGAGATTCCCATTCTATGCCACCCCTCAAAGCACGGATATAATACCACATATACAAGTACTCCATTAACGACTAATTAGTTTTCCTGAAAAATACACATTAACTGGCAACATTTGGAAACTGGATTTTTACACGAAAATGAATTAATACTGAAGGAATAGGATAATGACGTGTCTATGTTATATTCTACCCAGTGTTAGGTCACGTTACGCATATTAACTACATGTACATGTCACGTTATGTATATTAGTAATGCTACTGCAAGGAGGCATTAATACAGTCAAACGTGCAGCAGTTTTTTTTTCTGCACTTTCTATTTTCTTATAGTAGAGACAAAATATCACTGCATTAATTGTCTATAAAGGACGGATGAACGGGTTATCTTCATATAACGCTATTATAAATTGTTAAATAAGTAATATTTATTTAAATGCAACTGAAGACATTCAGTTGTTATTCAGATACGTCTGCTTAAGCTGTCAACGATACAATGTTATACCTAATCTATCGAAGCTCACGTACGTATATATAATGGTAACATATATATATATATATATATATATATGAAGATTATATTTTAAATAGATTTATTGTATGCTTTTAATAAGATAGCTTATTATTTGCTGGCATTTTTTTCTGTGGTATAACAGCACTTTACTCCTTCACAATTCGCCTATTCTGCGACACTGGTTGACTGTTAATGATATCTAGCAAATTTTTCCTTCTTACTGATGATCATGTCCATGGTCTTCTCTTATTCATCCGTCAGAGAAATTGTTTCTTTCAGGACTATACTATCCTGCCTCATCTTTTCTATGTGCCCATCACCCATCTAAAACTGTCCTTTTCGTAAAATTTTACATGGTTGTGGTTATTTGGTTATTGTACAACGGCTTCAGCTCGATACTCAAGTGTATTCTCCAAGAATAGTTTTTAATTTATTGTCCCACATAATTTTAGTAGGACCTTTCTTTTGAAGATTTACATCCAAAGTTAAACTAGGGAGAGCTTATTGTTTTATGTAGCCCCGGCCTTGAATACTAAACTATCATGGACTTAAGTATGTCTGAAATTCTCGATTTCCTTTTACTAGTCTGAGTCTTATTTGATAAAAAAAATGTCATTACCTTCATTTAGCTTACTCATAGATGTAATTTAGATCAATTTTGATAAGTCCTCGATCACTTTGATGACGTAATTTCTTGTTGTTATATTTTGCCGATTTCTATCTTTGTCTTCATCATCATTGTGTTTATCTCAGCTATATTGATTTCCAGTCCGACGTTCCGTATTCTTTCCTTCAGATTCTCTTATACCCTTCTGATGATTTTTCCTCTCTTATAATTCTCCGGGGTGTCACCTCACTATGATGATAATATCAACATATTATGATATTCGCAAATAATATACTTTTCATTATATAGAACTGTGCCTTTCTGATAAACGCTGAATTCATTTATGATTTTTTGAAGCACGTATTAAAGAGCGCGGGTCCGGCCTCCCTCCTTGCCTTATTTATTCATATATCTCGAACTCAATTGAAGTATTTTGTGGGATCCTAACTTCTTCTACTCAGTAATTCGTTGAAACGCTAGTAACTGTTACTAGCTTCACAGATGTAGTAGATAGGTGCTCTGTCATGCGCCTGTCTCTAATCTACGAAGATCTGGTATGTACTAAGCTTGGATTCCGACGACTTATCCAGTAATTGGCGAAGTATGTTCTGTTCATTAATTTCCGGATTTCAATTTCCAGATTCTCTTGGTATAACCACTTGGTATTATAGTAGGTTTATTATAGGCTTATAATATGTTAGTTTATTATGTTTTTATACATGCAACGTAGAGACACATACCAATATTACTTGGAACTAACAAATTTATGACAGTTTGGTTTGATGTACATAATCTTAGATAATAATTAATTAAACAAATGGGTTAGTGGGCACTGGATGGGGCCGTGGCCGTCCATTTTATATGCCGGGGCCTGCTTGTACATTTTACTGGAGAGAAGGTTACCTTTACGATCATTAGAAAATAATTACTATTATTCTGGGTGTTTGTGTTTATGTAAATTGAAGACGGACCAAGATGGTGGAGTAAGAGAGCCATTTTTACCATCCACTAGTCCACCACTCATACAATCAGCATCACAATTTTTGCTCGTAAGTGCAATGCGTGCGATTCTTAAGGAATCGGGAGCAGCTATGATTTTTCTGCGATGACTATTTTCTAAGCGGTGGTAAACTTATATAATTTTATAATGTTTTTAACAAAAATACAAGATATTTCAAATATAATAGTATGTATCACAAATATGCCAAATATAATATGATATGAAATAATAAAATTAATGTTTTTGAACCAACTAACGTTACGTGCAACGGAATACAATGCCACTTATTCCTCTGGACGGGGCCACCGCAGAGATTCCACAGGAAAGCTTCTTAACAATAGATGCATCTTTTTAGTGGGCATAAAAATAAAATGTCTTGAAGTGAAGGCGAAAAGCAAGTAGGCGGACGGCCATGGCTCTATCCAGTACCGACAACCCGACAGATGCATTAGTCGTGCATGTAACATTTATTGTAGAAAATGCCAGTTGTTAAAATTTATAGTGTTCTGAACTCATGAATTATATGAAAACATGTTCAGACGTGCTAACGCATAATCAGGTATGGACTGTGTCGCGTAAGTACTTGTAACGGAATTGGGTTGTCCGTTTCTAAATATATGTTAGTACATATATGGCAAGGGAATTATTGTACGGGATTTTGTAAATTATCCCGTACGGGATGTTATTTAATTATACAAGGAAAATTTTCAACGAATCAGTGTGTAACCATTACGTCTGGAGTTTTTAATATGCGATAACAAAAATTTAACTAATTTACACGTGTATATTAAACCTGAGCATGTAATTAACTTCAGTTTAAAATATGCATCGCATACGAATAGGTTAATTAGCAAAGTTCCTCTTCGTATATGATAATTAATTTACATGCTTTAAAACACGCCTGCAAGTAATATAAGGTAGAAGAAGTGATTTAATTATGATATCGTTCTAACTGCACGGATACATACATGGTGTGTGCTTGTACGAAAAATCCATGTTTATATGAACTAGTTATTCTTTTTGCATACGTAAATGTTATTATTTATGATTATTATATTTTTCACTTTTGTGTATGTGTTATTTCGTTTTCGATGTTTTATATGCCTGGAAAAGTTTTTTTTTGATCATTGACTAGTGACTCTCTTTTTGATAAAATACATTTTAACAATTTCTAGGGGAAAAATACAAATGTTTTGCGTTTGTAAAACAATCGATTTTATTTCAGTGTATCATTACATATGTTAAGAATGTTGTTTTTATCATCATTATAATGCAGAATTATTTGTAACATATAAATAAATCTCATAGTAATAGATTTGATGCATTTACGATCGTCCGAAAAATAGGTTAGATGTAATTTTAACTAGCCAAAATTTTTGAACTGAGCCTGTACAAAAAAAAATCAAATTAGTCTTTAAATACCCATAAAATTTCTTTATTTGAATCACTATGTATTAAGCAAAACTTATTTTATTGAAAATATTAAAACATATTTAAAACATGATGAAATAATGATTATACAGGATTCATGAGTGTTTTTATAATTCAGATGTATTTATTGAAAATTTTACACGGTTGGAGTTAATTGTTTAAAATTGTTAAACTTCCGGGCTGTCGAGCCGTGGCCCATGGTTAATTCACCTGATGTGCTGCTATAGACATCCTCTATAGTGGTCAGCATGGCGTCGATTGAGTAGCTACCGTATGCAGCAGCCTCCAGCAGGGAGGTCGAGAATTACATGTGCGGATTTACACACAGCCTCCCCCCCCCCCATTAATGGCCGCCTGAAAGAAAGGCAAGGCCACCGACAGTGCCACAAATGATACTGTCACCTTTCAAAGTAAAGTGTTCTTTAATTCTGGTTTACTTTGTAGTGTCATGTGCTTGCTCTCCGACTTTATCAACAATGTAAGGTGCACTGCTGATACTGTGATTTCTTCTTTTTACTGCAGGGATTAGATACACCACCTGTTCGCCTTCGTTAGGCCCACTTATTTCTTGACCGTCTAACATTTGTTTCCCGTGACTTGTAATTCTTTATGATTGATAGCCTACCTGGGACTGTTCTACCAATGTTTTGCTTCCACCTTGACTTACTTTCATTTATCTTATAATTGATAGTGCAAATGTACGTGTTATGGTTCACTTTTATTTACTCATCTGGTATTCTATTCCGTCGGCAACAGTGGTTCTCAGACGTTTTTTTATTCAGGTCGCACTATCGTTGTAGTACGACATCGTACGCGATCGTTTGCGGCACACTAACGTTCGAGTTGGCAATAATTTTTCTCTTCATCACTGTCGCCAAGTACTACTGGGTGCGCAGCCTTATGCTGTGTCCCCAGAATCCACCACTGACGTCCCTCCCTCTGGAGAAAGTAGAGGAATTGGCAGAACTCCAGTCAGACTAAACGCTTCAACTGAAATATGGTGAACTACCGTATCTCTAGTTTTGGATGTTACCGACGAAAGAGTACCCAGTAATAGCAGTGGAAGCAGTTGATACCTTGTTATATTTTTCTACCACACGCATGTGTAAGCTAGGCTTTTCGGCCATAACAAACATAAAAAACAAGACAGGCGAGACACTTCTCTCAGTTGAACAGGAAATGCGTGTGCGTTTGTCTTCAATTCTACCACGAATAGAACGTTTGTGTAAGAAACGACAAGCTCAATTTCTCATTAATAATTCAAATCTCTGATTGTAAAGCATAAACTAACAATCCTCCTGCAAAACAAAAATATATCTAAGGTCCTAAATAGCTCTTAAATATTTTCCTCTTGTTACTTTTCAAAATAGGTATTGAGTAAAATTAAGTTAATACTTTTACCAGCAATATCACAAAGTCTCGGAAGTTTCGCCTAGCAAAACTTTCAGCACAGTAGTGTACCGCGACACACCCGTTGACTACCACTTATCTACAGAAATCCCGAACACTCTGCATAAATTTCATTTACCTGTTTGTGATCTTGTCCTATCTTTATTGTCGGTATCCCACATTCACTTTCAACATTAGGACCGGCAAGGCCTCTTTATAGAATCTCAGTTTTGTGTCTCTTCCTTTCCTAATGTTAAGTGTATTGCACTTATTTCCTGAAAAGAGTTTATTGATCTAACAGACATGCAAAGTTAGATAATAAATAGTTAATTCCATCATTGTATTATTTAAAGTCATAGGAGTTTGTTAAGTAGGATGAAATTGACTCAATTTATGCACCGACTACTGCATGTCACTCGCGTTTTCCGATATGGTTGTCACAGCATCCGTATAGGCCTACAGCAAATCATTCAAATAACTACCATTCCATAATTTTATCTTCTTCCATTATTTATTAACATCATCAATATTTATTTGACGTAAAGCGGGAATCAACGTTTTAAGCGTTTGGAGTATTTTATTGAAGTAAATTCCACAAGTTTTTGGTATTCAATATTACTACGTGTATAGTAAGCATGCATTAGATGCGATATTTATGTTTATGTCGTGTGACAGTAACATGTTACATATGTGAAATGGTCAGACAGCCTTCTGCGTTTATTATTTGGGTTTATTATTTCCTCTAAGGAATGTACTGGAACATATTTAATTCAGTTTCAAAGACTCTACTACAATAGATTTTTAATTTTTTAATAGAAATACATAATAAATACTTCTATCATTGCTGTCAGCGTATCATTAGCAAAAAATAATCACTTTGATGTATATATAAAATTTGGAAGTTTGTAACATAGTACAATAAACAATATTGCATTAACAATATTTTTAACAAACTTATGTCTAGAATAACGTGATACTAAGTAAAGGGCTTCAGTTGCGTAGATATTTAGCAAAATAATAGTGTTGTTTATATTCATGAAATTTGAGGGGTTAACGCTAATGCATATAAAGTAGACAACCGCGTCAAACGTGATGCCGTTCTCTCCAACCGTGACATATCTACACTATGGCACAGATTTTTTCATTACACGTAATGGCCACTTCTGACACTGAGGTAAGCACGCCTACACAGTACGCCCACATTCACAGCCGGTCTCTTGTGTTTGGCCTTCTAATTTGCGAATTTTTAAATTAACTTCTGTATACCAAAAGAGAAGCCAAAATTC